>VZQC01005840.1:4796333-4874486 GCA_009823505.1 Rhizomys pruinosus
TATTTTTTTTTAATTTTTTTTTTTTTATTTCTGTATGTGTATGAATGTACTGTCTGCATGTAGGTTTGTGCACCTGTGTCGTGCAGTGCCGCGGAGGTCAGAAGAGGGTGCTGGATTCCCCCTGGAACTGGAGTTCTCCTGGAATTGGAGTTTCGGACGGTTCTTGGCCGCCATGTGGGTGCTGGGGATCGAACCCGGGTCCTCTGTAAGAGCGGTCGGCGCTCTTAACCGCTAGGCTATCTCTCCAGGCCCCATTGTGGATATTTATTAAAAGAGTCACTCTTCGGGGCTAGAGAAATAGCCTAGCGGTTAAGAGCACCGACTGCTCTTGCAGAGGACCCGGGTTCAATCCCCAGCACCCACATGGTGGCTGAGAACCGTCTGTAACTCCAATTCCAGGAGAACTCCAATTTCAGGGGAATCTGAGACCCTCTTCTGACCTCCGCGGCATTGCACGACACAGGTGTACAAGCCTACATGCAGACAGTACACTCATACACATACAAAAATAAAAATTAAATTAAAAAAAGAATAAAAAAAATAAGAGTCACTCTTCAAAGCTAAATGTCATGGTGACTTTAAAATCAGAGTATAGATGAATGGAAGTTACACTTTACGCAATATGACCTACATTACAACAAAAACCTTACAAACTCTTATAAAAGATTCTAGTAGAAAAAAAATAAAGATTAATATGAACTCAAAAATATCTTTCCACATGCCACTTTTAGGAATATTCCAGGTTAACTATTTAAAATGGGTTCAGGGGGCTAGCAAGATGGCTCAGCAGACAAAGCACATGGCTTATAATAATCCTAATGACCTCAGTTCAATCATCTGTAACCCATGTGAAAGAGGAGGAAGAGAGTTGATTCCACAAAGGTATCTTCTAACTTCCACATGTAAGCCCTGGCACAGGGGCCCTGCACACGTACACATATCATAAGCATATATACACATATACGCATAATAATAAATAAATTTAAATATAAAAAATTGAAATGATTTCTGAAATTTTACATAATACTTGATGCAGTGGTGACAGCAGTACAGTAATAAAACTTCAAGTTGTTACTATATAGAATTTAATTTTCCTTTTTTCTCATTTTTAAACTATTTTATTCTTTTGTTAAGTCAATGAGTTTAGACCAAACTTCAAATTAAAAAAAAAAATCTTCATTCTACTCCATAAAAGGAAATTATAAAAAGAATTTTCATAACAGATATTCTAAAAGATTATTATTTGAAGAGGGAAAAGCTTATAAAAAACTGATGAAATTAATTAAATCTCAAAAGATTAACACCAATTATATATTTTAATCTCAATGAATATTCTATATCCTAACTTATCAACATATTTCCACAAAATAAAAATGAAATAAAATTATTACTATCTCTCTAAATCATATCTCAAATTACCAAGTACAAGTTAATACAAATACATTCTACATAACTTTTTACACACCACCAACACACTTTCGAACTCACTTGGGTAAATATGGATCTTTCCAACAGCAGCAGGAGTTTCTACAAAGTTATTTACCTTGTCCAGGTTTTGCAGTTACAGTTGCTCCAGCAGATGGCGGCTCAAACTCCTGTCAATTACAATAATGTTTAAATTATATAGTTCCCTACTACAATATATGTTATAATGAAAAGTAATAATATCTCAGTTTTACCTTGGCTTTCTTTGAGTCTGGATCAAATCTTTCAAGAATTAATTTAGCTGTCTTATAAGTTTCTTTTTCCATGACTTCTTCAAGCTACAAACAAAAATTTCTAGATTGTTTCATTTTGAAAATATATTACTTATTTTTTAAAATCTTACTCAAAAAGGATTAAAGTATCAATCTTACAATCAAGGGAGGCCAAAGTCCTCCCTCCTCCTTTCTGTATTTAAATCAGTAACTATAACCAAATAGAAAGATTTCCTGCAATCAAATAATTAAAACTCAGCTTTTAAAATGGCTTCTAACCACTAATATGTTACTTGTATTTAACAGCTTTACTGCAAGGAAATACCAAATATTGCTAATTGTTTACATATAATGAGGAGAATAATTACATGCACCAACTTCAATAATGGAATGTGCAAAAATCTATCAGCCATCATTATTGGAAGTATTAGACATGACAAGCAAATGACAGGCAATTCCTCAGATTTATTTCCTCATAGCACTTAATGCTATTAATTTAAGAAGGTCATTAGCCAAGAGATTTACAAAATAAAATCTCTGTGCCAATTAACTGCTGTCAGCATCGATTTTAGATTATTTATTAGCAGAAGCAATTAGCTTGCTGCAAATGCAGTGAAAACTCACTAACTGGGAGAACAGCCACGGAATGTGCTCAAGTAACTTTAAAAGCTAACCCCCTCCACCTCTTTTTTTTTTTTTTTAAACTTGGTCTCAAACAACTTTAGGGGAAAAAAATGAACAGAGAGTTTAAGTCAAACTTTTACTGAATTCTACACTCACACTAGGGACTGCAATTAAAAATACTTCATTATTATAGTACTTTATTTATTATAGTACTTTACGATGCACTAAAGTCACTTTATAGCTTAATACAAGGGTTTAATTTTGAAAGTAATCACTAGTAAAGTATCATTTTAGTAATTATGGCCTAACATCAGAAAAAGTTGAACTTTAGTACAAGACAGTCCCAGTTATGACAACTAAGGTACAAAATGCCCTTGGGAAAACTGGAACAAGACCTTTCCTTCTCAGCGGCCACCATAACTACTTTTGTTCATTACATGTCCTATTCATTCCAAGGAGCATCTATTTAAAAAAATTTTTTTTGAGATTTTCATACATGAGTAGTTACATGTATCATTGATATCATTTCCAACCCTCCCTGTGGTAATTTGAATGAAGAATGCTTCCCATAGGCTCCAAGTATTTGAATACTTGGCCTCAGTTGGTGGCACTGTTTGTGGAGATTTAAAAGGCACAACCTGGGGCTGGAGAGATGGCCTAGCGGTTAAGAGCACCGACTGCTCTTGCAGAGGACCTGGGTTCAATCCCCAGCACCCACATGGCAGCTGAGAACCGTCTGTAACTCCAATTCCAGAACTCCAGTTCCAGGGGAATCCGAGACCCTCTTCTGACCTCCACGGCATTGCACAACACGGGTGCACAGACCTACATGCAGACAGTACGCTCATACACATACAAAAATAAATAAAAATTTTTAAAAAAAAGGCACAACCTTCCTTGCTGAGGGAAACGCATCCATCACTGGGGGCAGATTTCAGAGTTCACAGCTTTGCCCCATTTACAGTTTGTCTTTCTGCTTCCTGACCCTACTTAAAAGATGTTGAGTGCTCAGTTTTCTGCTCCAGCTGCCTCCTGCAATGCCTCTCCTTCATGATGGACTCTTACCCCTCTGGAACCATAAGCCAAATAAACTCTTCCTTCGGTAAGTTGCCTTAGTCATGGTGGTTTATCACAGCAACAGAAAATTAACTAATATACTTCTTTCCTCTCCAACTCTTCCCATGACCCCACTCCTCAATTTTGTAACCTCTTCTTTAATTATTATTGTTAGATAAAATGCAACCCAGACCACATTTACTTAGTTAAAACATAGTTTAAAAAGTTAGGTGTAGTGGTTCACACCTTTAATCCCAGCATTCTGGAGTTAGAAGCAGGTGGATCTCTGAGTTTAACACCACTCTGGTCTACAGAGCAAGTTCTAGGCCAGCCAGGAATATTAGTGAGACCTGTCGGAAAAACAATTTTTTTTTTTTTTGGTCTTTTTCAGACAGGGTCTCCCTGTAGCCCCAGCTGGCCTGGAACTCACTCTGTAGACCAGGCTGGCCTTGAACTCACAGAGATCCACCTGCCTCTGCCTCCCAAGTGCTAGGATTAAACAAATTGTCTTTAAAACATCCTGTCACAATAGAAGTTAGCAGATTCCTCATTAAACATTTACCATTTAGATAACTAAGCCCTCAGATGAATTATTTATTAACTTTAATTTGGAAAAAGTAGAATATTTTGCTAATTATTTCAAAGTGTACTAATAAGTTTAGTTTTCTGATGTAAAATCTACTTTAGACTAGTTAAAATTAGGGATAGAGGGAGAGAAGGCATATCATGAAATATAGCCCCAAATCACCATCATCATGAAATATTAAAGAACTGAATACTTGATGCTTAATTTCACAATCAGTATTTTACAGCAGTACTTTGTATAAAGATATAAATGGGCCAGGAGTGGTGGCGCACACCTTTAATCCTAGCACTCGGGAGGAAGAGGCAGGAGGATCTTTGTGAGTTCAAGGCCAGCCTGGTCTACAAAGTGAGTTCCAGGACAGNATATATATATATATATATATATATATATATTGGCATAAAAGGAGCCACTAAGATGAATGTGGCAAAAGAGCACTTAAATTGGTGCTTTATAATTGAGGAACTCAATTTACAGTTTTAGTTCACTTTAAGTAATGTAAATTTAAATAGTTAAATGGGGCTAGGAGCTACTGATTTGGACAGCAAAGGTACAGATGAAAACTGCTAAATTTAAAAAGATTGGCATATTAAGCAAATTAAGCCAATCTCAGGAAGACAAATATCCTATATGTTCTCTCAGACCTGGTTCCTAACCTTTATATAGATACATAAAATCAGGTATGTTTACATGACATGAAAGAGAAATAAAACTGTCTATGGAGACCAATATGAGAGGGACAGTAAGGGGACATGAGAAGAGAACACACTCAATGTACAATATATACTTGTGTAAGTATGTCCTTATGTAATACATATAGTACCATGTACAATGAATATATACAATGGCTTCAGAGGTCAGAAGAGTTATGGATAGTTGTTAGTCGCCATTTGGGTGCTAGGAATTGAACCCAGGTCCTCTAAAGAGCAGGCAGTTCTCTTAACCACATCTCTCCCACCCCATCAATTAAGATAAACACTGACATTTGTAAGAAGGATTCACCATTAATGAGAGGCAGAGTCATAAAAGCACATCTACAGCATGGCATTTTCTCTCAATCTCCCAATTCCTTAACTGATTTTTCTCAGGATTCAGAAAAACACTGTATTTCCTAAGACATACCAGGAAAGAATTGCCACACAGAAACGCTATTGGGGGAGGGGAGCAGGAATAAGTCACTTAAAGAAGCAATAATTTTGACTTAGGCACCTTGATAGATTTTGACTTCCAGTTGTTTTGAAGGATAAATAATCATGGATTCAGAGGGATTATCTATTGTGTATATTACTCTGCTCTGTGATTTTAAAAAGTGAACAATCCCAGCACTCAGGAAGCAGAAGCAGGTAGATCTCTGTGAGTTCAAGGCTAGCCTGGTCTACATTGTAAGTTCTAGGCCAACTGAGACTAGAGGGAGACCCTGTGGCAAAAAGACCAAAAACAAACAAAAAACTGAACAAAATTTTAAGATCACAAAATGTAATCAGCACCAGGCATGGTGGTACGAGCCTTTAATCCTAGCATTCAGGAGGCAGAGGCAGGCGTATTTCTGTGAGTTCAAGGGCAGCCTAGCCTATACAATGAGTTCCAGACCAGCTGGGGCTACAAGGACACCCTGTCTCAAAAAGACCAAAAAAAAAAAAAAAATTAGAGGAGGGAGAATGAGGTCTGAATATGATCAAAGAATAAATAAAAATTAAAAAGGAAAATAAAAATAAAACCACCATAGGCTCTAGCAATCCCANCCTAGAAAAATCAGAGCCTTTCTTTACACCAACAACAGCAACTGAAGAAGAATACAAGTAAACCTTCCCACACACAACATACACTCAGAATACAATAAAATACCTAGAACCAAACCTAACCAAAGACGCCAAAGATCTCTACAAAAAAATCTAAAACCCCTGAGAAAGAAACTGTGGAAACATCAGAAGATGGAAAGACCTCCCATGCATAATGTATGTGCTCAGTTTGAATCTTCAGTTGTTCCATTGGTCAACGGTCTGTTTTCTGCCAGTACCAAAACTGTTTTTATGACTATACGCCCTGTATTACAGTTTGAATCTGTCATAGAGATCCCCCGTTAGCTCTTTTCACTCAGGTGTGCTTTGGCTATTCGACGTATTTATGTTTTCCATATGAAATTAAGACTTTTTTTCTAAGCTTATAAAGAAATGCTTGGAGATTTTAATTGGGATCGCGTAGAATCTGTATATAGTTTGGTAGAATGACGATTTTTACTATGTTATTTTCCCAATCCATGACAAACTGAAGATCCAAATCGAAGCACATACAATTTCACCACCTCAATTTGACTAAGGGTCCAAGAAATACAATGAGGAAAGAACGGCATCTTTCAGGCAGTGGTGTTGCCAAACTGGATCACCACCTGTAGAAGTAATTAAGTTAAACCCCTACCTTCTCGCCCTCGTACAAAAGTCAACTCAGATGGATCAAAGACCTCAACGTGAAACCCAAAAACTCTTGGGAAGGTGATTAGAAGAAAATAGTTGGGCACACCTACAGACATTAGCATAGGAACAACTCCTAAATCAGAAGTAGCTGCCGCCAAGAAATTAAGACTACAATGGGACTCATTAAACTCAAAAAGCGGCTGTACATCAAAAGAAACAAATCAAGAGTGAAGAGAAACCCATTGAGCGGAAGGAACCTTCACTGCAATACACCTGACAAGCATCTGATTTCCAGAATTATATACCAAAGTACTCAAAAAAACAAGAAGAAAAGAAATGAATCATCCAAAAGATGGAGCAAAGAGCGAACAGATCTTCACAAGTGAGGAATTAAGATGGCTGAAGAAAACATCTTAAAAAATTTCAACATTACTAATAATTAAGAAATTGCAAAGAACAACCACTTTAAGATATCATTTCACTCCTATAAGACTGGGTAAGATCAAAAGTAAATGATACCAAGTGTTGGAGAGTTTGTGGGGAAAGTGGAACACATCCACTGCTTTGGGTCGGGGAATGTAAACTTGTACAGCCTATAGAAAGCAGTGTGGAAACCCTTGGAAGACTCAAAAACAAGCTTCCCAAATGAACCAGTCATACCACTCCCGAGCATATACCCACCAAGTACTCATTTTACCACCCAGATTACTGCACAGCCATGTTTATTGGCACTCTGTCCCCCCAAAAAAAAAAACAATAGCAAAAAGCTAGAACCAATCCACAGTGCCCCTCAACTGATGAGTGACAAGAGGATAGAGAAAATGTGGTACATCTACACAATGGATCTATGCAGTGTTAAAGAAAGATTACATCTTGACTTTGCAGGTAAATGGATGTGAAACTAGAAATATCTATGTAAGTGAAGTAATATAGTCCAAGAAAAACAAACAAACGACATTGGTATCCCTCATATGTGGAGCCTAGTGCCAATATTACTTAGTTTGTAAGTATTTCTTGTGCACAGCCCCATTGAGCTTTGTCCAAGTAGTTGGGATATGCATATTGGAAAAGAACAACAACAACAACAACAGAAAAGACTCCGTCAAAGAACTGACTGAAAAAAAAAAAAAACTTCTGCTCAAAACAGTAAAACTTCCACATCAGAGAATTTTGAAAAACGAAGAAAAAATAAAAAACATGTTTGGCAGAATTTATATTGGAGCTTGGTGGGTTTGGGGAAGTTAGGTGGAGTCGGATAAACTTTTAGTGTCAATTGACACACCTGGGCTTGAGAGGCCTCAATGATGGAATTGGTCCATTGGATTGCCCTTTGTGCAACATATGTGATATCTTGATGTTGAGCAAATGGAGGGCCCAGCCACTTTAGGTGGTGCCACCCTGGGCCAGTTATTGTATACTGAATAAGTGGCAGGCTGGGGCATGGGCCAGGAGAGCAGCCAGTAAAGCCAGCGTTCCTCCATGGCTGTGCCTCAGCTCCTGCCTCCAGTTCCCTGTTCTGATCCTACCTCGGCCTCCCTTGCAGTGATGAACACAACCCATAGTGTACAAAGAAGTAAACCCTTTCCTCCCCAAGTTATGTCGGTCAAGTGTTTGTCACAGCAATTTAAGAAAGAAAACGAAACAGTGGGGACAAGGTCTAGGCTGATTAGTAGCAGTAATCTATGTACAAAAATTATTATAATATAAATAAATCTTCAAGAGTAACAGCAACTAAAAAAAAAAAAAACTGTCCTAGACACTATAAGAAGGAACTTTGAATGATCTTTTTCTGCTATTTATGTTCTTAGTTATTAGATGAGAGCAAAAATGGTACCTGGCAATGTATACAGACATACCTAAAATAAAATATTCATTGGGTGTGAAAAATATCAAATATTTAAGAGTTAAGATTAATATTTAAACTTAACTAGTTATCTAATAATTCTTACCAATATATTCAAATTCTTCCTTCAAAGCCATGCCATTATGAGAAAAAACACTGCTTGACATATAAGGCATCACCTACACCACCAAGGGAAAAAAAATCACAATTACAAATATAGATTAAAAGCTTACACCATCATGATAAATTGTTTTTAACTTAGTGAAATGCCATGATAGATACATGTTAGATAGCAAATTATTAATAACACTCCTTAACAGCTAAAGTTAACCCAAACCATAATTTCAACAAGTTTAAAATATAATTTGAGAGCCAGCAGTTATAGAATGCTTGGTTAGCATGTGTTCAGTCCCCAAGCATCTAATAAATAACATAACACTTAAATTTAAATTTCTCAATGATTATTCTTGGAGATAATAACTCCCAAATCTATGAGTTGGTAAGTCTGGAAAAGACAGAGTCCTCCTCCACAACGAATATTATGGAAACCTTTGAAAAATCTTGCAGAAAACGAATATTTAATTCTATATAATTAGAGCCAACAGTTAATTTTTATATGACATAATTCCTAAACCTTTCTATCAGTTACAGTTAAAAATCTTCCTCATTTTCTGTTCTCTAATCAAAACTCAACTTGGCTTAATCAACACTGTTTTGAATAACATACAACTTACTATATTACCATTAAACTATGGCCCCTTTATGAAAATGATACTAAGTAGTAAAGCTGGCCAACACCTCTGCTATCCAATGAGGTTTGCTTTTGGTTTTTCCATTTTGTCTTTCTGATACAGGGTCTCTTGTGAGTCCTAGAGGACTGGAATTTATTATATAGACCAGGCTGCCTCAATCTCAGAGATCTGCCTGCTTCTGCGCCCTGCCAGCTGGTATCAATGGCATTGTTACCACCATGTCCGCCATCCACTGAGTTTTTGAAAGTAGACTATTACATATCACAAATGCCAATACAGATTACTTTATTAAAAATCCACTTATCATAATCTATTTTTGTCCTCTAAAAGTTTAAACTTTAATTAAGTTAAATTCAATTCTACTCAAATTAATCTTACAGTAGAATAGCTTATAGATTTTATCAGACTATTCTGTTCTACAACTATATTAAAGTAATTAAAATGTAGCTATTTCCATTGTTGATAATAAAGCTAAAAATTTATGACTAGGAGCCCACAAAACCTTCACTATATAACAAATATATTATATATATAGTATATATATATATAACCACACACACCACACACACACACACATCTTAGCCAGTAACTTTTTAAAATTTTCCTTTATCAACCAGCCTAGCAAATATTACCTGTTCTGTGGACCATCACCAACTAAATACTCCACAATTCGATCCAGAGCACCTCGTTCCGTGAAGAATTGGGTCTTGCTAAGGGTTACTGCAGGATGAAGCCTAGATAATTAAAAAACACATAAAAAAAATATGGTTTTAACTACACACACACACCACAACACACAACTATACACGACAGACAAGATTTAATTCAATAACCAAAGCTATCTAGATGTGTTAAAACTTTTAAAAGATTTTAACAAAGCAGCAATATACTAATTCTTATAAATCCTTGTACAACATTTTAAATATTCATTAAAACTTCCTGACCTAGTGGTTAAGAGCGCCGACCACTCTTACAAGACCCGGGTTCGATCCCCAGCACCCACATGGCGTCGAGAACCGTAATCATCTGCCGAAACTCCAGTTCCAGGAGAAACTCCCCAGTTCCAGGGGAATTCCAGACCCTCTATCTGACCTCCGCGGCATTGCACACACGGGGTGCCACAAACCTGCATGCAGAACAGTACATTCATACACATAGAGGAATAATAAAATTACAAAAAAAAATAAAAAAAAAAAAGCTCACATCAGGCTAGATGTATTGGTGCAAGCCTTTACATGCAGCCCTCAGGAGGGCAGAGGCAGGAGGGCTGATAAGAACAAGGACAATCAGTCTACATAGTAAACTCCAAGTCAGCTGGGAATAGAAGACCCAGTCAATAAATAAATAAAAAAATAAATAAAGATAAATAAATAAATTTATTCATAAATATTAAACTATTTTTTCCTTTTTGAAGTCAGGACCTCCCTATATCCCCCCGCTGGCCTGAACTCCACCTATGTAAGACTAAGCTGGCCTTGAATTTACAGAAACCTGCCTGCCTCAGCTTCCCTGAGCACTGGATAAAGGTGTGTGCCACCACAACCTGGCTCAAGAATACTAAACATGGGGCTGAGAGATGGCCTAGTGGTTAAGAAGCACTGACTGCCTTGCAGAGAACCTGGATTTTCAATCCCCATCACCCCACAATTGGTGGCTGAAACTCATCTTTAAAACTCCAGTTCCAGGAATCGACACCCTCTTCTTGACCTTCTTAGGCATTGCACAACAGGGGTGCACAAAAACCTACATGCATACATACATTCAATATACACAAAAAAAATAATCAAAATCAAAATAAAATAATAAAAAAGAATACTAAACATTCAAATATATCCTAACAGAGCTTCAAAACGCAGAAAACAAAAAACTAATAAAATCAGATAAGATAAATATTAATTTTGTTTAAGGTTTTAATATTCTTTCTAGCAATAATTGATAAAAATAAGTGTGCTGTTTTTTGTCAATTTTACACAAACACAAATTATCTAGGAAGAAGGTACCTCAATTGAGGAATTTGTCTCCAACAGACTGGCCTGTAGGCATGTCTGTGAGTCATTTTCTTTATATAATTCACAGTTAGGAGGCCCCATCTCTCTGTGCACGTGCCTATTGCTCAGCAGATGGGCCTGGCTACTGAAAAATTAGTGAGCAAGCCAGGGGAGCAAGCCAGTTTGGGGGCCAAGCATTTTTCTCCAGCCTCTGCTTCAATCTGCTCCAAGTTTCTCCTTGATTTCCTGCCTAGAGGACTTGTAAGAAGTAAGATGAAATTTAAACTCTTTCATTCCCCCAAACTGCTTTTTTTTTTTTTTTTTTTTTTTTTTTTTTTTTTTAACAAAGCAAACTAAAAAGAATTTACTACATGAAATCACAAAAAGTAGAGAAAACTTGAACACTCTTTACTAATAGCTTAACCTAATGGGCCTGTTCTACCCAGAGGAAGAGAATATATGTTCTTTGCAAGCAGAGAGAAAACATTTACCAAGACATGACACACTGGGCTATAAAACAAGTCTCAATACATTTCATCAGATCCAAACAGCACAATACTGTTTTTTAAACCAACAAAACATTAAAAAAATTAAAAAAAAAAAAAAAAAAAAAAAAAAAAAATGGTGGTGCACACCTTTGATCCCAGCACTCGGCGAGTAAGAGCAGGCTGTGAGTTTCAGCCAGCCTGGCTACAGGCAAGCTCCAGGCTCAGCTGGGACAAAGGGAGACCCTCTCTTCAAAAAGACCAAAAAAAAAAAAAAAAAAAAAAAAAAACCTCACCAAACAACATAAAACTAGATAACATATATCTAAATAACTCAGGATTCAAAACAAAACCAAAAAAAGGAGTTAGAAACTGTATTAACTGAAAAAAAAACCAAAATTTAAATTTATGTATGTAGAACTTAGCCCACCAAAATACCTAAAAACAACTTTCTACCACTGAGCATATTTCCTACTTCTCAAATTAACTTTTGAAAGCATTTGCAACCACTCAACTTTGTACATATTTTTACTTCTAGCAATATTAAAGTGAAATTCACAAAGCAACAGAAAATAAAAAAATTCATAAAAAGTATCGTAAAACCTCTGCTAGCTAGTAACTTTTTAAATAATGCATCTTCATATTAATGCTGTTACAGGCAACGGTAACTAATATAAACATCGAAAGCAATCATTGTAGGAATACTGGTCATTTTTAAGCAGCTTGGCAAATTATCAAATACCTACTGGATTATGATTTCCAAAAACATATGAGGAAAGGCACTGTGTTTGAATACACCTTAATTGATTTCTTCCACAAATACTTATAATTGAAAAGAGAATTATTAACCTCTATAAGAAATCATTTAACTTATTTCACACCTTGCTAGAAAATATAAAACAGATTATTCATAGAAACTATGGCAAGAATGTTTTTACTATCCGATGCACAGAAATTTATGTCATGTTCCATGTATAGGCCTATCCTCACATGTACATTGTAGCTCTTATTACTATGTAAGTTGCTATATAAGTTATATGTGAGTTAAGGACTATCACCAAAATGCTCTTAAACAACTAGAACTTTAATACAAATCATGGGTACCTCAAATGAACATATAACAACTAGAAATAGTTAATTTAACTTTCTGAATTTTCACAAAATATTTTCATGTAACATAACAAAATATTTAAATTATTTTTCAGATGCATCAAGATTTGTCACGCATTTCCTTCCTTAGTCAGATTTACTTGTAATCTTTGCTAGTCTTTAAACTTAGTTGTTTTTTTTAAGGAACAAAATAATAGAAACTAGGGATTTTTGTCTTGGTTTTGGTTTTCTCATAAGCCTGCAACCTACTATTTATGCCAACCAGAGCTGTTGTCAATCTTCACAGAGATCACCTGCCTCTCTTCCCAAGTGCTTGATTAAAGGGTGCCATGATGCCCAGCTCCACATTGGGTTTTTTAAATGACATAAATGCTCAAATTACCTGATATCAGCTACTACCTAGTTTCAAAAATCATATAAACACTATCATTTTTAAATTATGTTATGAGTGTATTGCCTGCATTTATGTTAAAGCACCCTGTCATGCAATGCTGTAGAGTCAGATGGAACATTGGATTCCCCAGAAACTGAAGTCATGTATGGATGTAAGCCAGCGATGTGGTGGCTGGGAATCAAACCTGGGTCTCTACAAGAGCAGTGGTACTCTTAACTACTGAGCCATCTCTCCAGCCCCTTAAACTCTATCTTAATATCAGTAATGTAGTCATAAAATACTAAAGAAACCTAAATTAGAATATCAAAATTAAATTTTAATTTACTATCATTTAATACTATGACATGGAAATCTACCTAAAATAATACGATCTGCTAAAGCAGTAGAGTCAAATGCCCCAACAGCACTCCAGAAAATACCATAGGGAAGTACGTTGTATATTATACCCCAGAACAAAGTCTACAGATCTATCACACTGTTAACAGAACTTAAAAGGTACCTATCAAAACATACTATAGGTGTAAGATTTAAGGACAAGAAGAATCTACTAGCACACATTAACAAAAGTACTATTAGATGCCAACAGTGCAAGAATATTTTTCCTGAAATATGTTGTCATATTTAAAGTGTCTATGTGAAGGATTAGTAAGGAATATGAATACTTTGCAAAAGTGTTTTCTTCTACCCCTATTATATATAAATCTGAAGCCATTCTAAGAATTGAATATAAAAGATACTATACTGTTGACTACAGAATACTACAAAGTTTTACTGCCATTTAAACAAAGAAGCCATAACATTTAAATGAGCTCAAGAAATAGGTTTCAGTATCACAAAGTGCCAGCTGTAAAGAATTATGGCTAATTGAATATGGAACTCCTGCTTAATCAGATAACTGCTCTGCTATTTCCAAATGAAATGCCATTTCCATATTGTCTAAAATATTTGGTCCATTTATTTGGAAATAGAGAAAACATATATAAACTGTAAATAACATTAAGTGCTCTGTTTACCCATTCCAGGCACTGAAGTAGCAGGGGATCCAAGGCGTCTGGGTAAGGCTGGAGTAGCAGTTCTCTCTGGTGGTCCACCAGGGGCTGAAGCATCCTTTGATGGCCCAGGAGACACTGGAACTTGTGGAGGAGGTCCCTCATTAGAGCATGCTGGTGTTGGAGAAAGGTTTCTTTGAGCTGCAGTTCGCTGACGAATCTCTGAGAAGATTATGTTGTAGATTTAATCTCCAATATGCCATATTGTCCACAACCATAAGTAACATTTGCTAAAATTTTGTGATTCCAAAAGACACTGTATGGTCTAACCACTTATAATGTGAAGTCTACAAAATACTACACTGAAAATACAGAACTCTGTTTCGGAGCCCACAATTCAACTGTACTTGTTTATATAGCAAACCTTGATTTGTCTATCTACTGACGTTTTTCAAATAAATTGAATAGAAAAAAAATCCCAAAAAAAAAAAAAAAAAAAAAAAAAAGCGGTTAAGAGCGCCGACCGCTCTTACAGAGAACACCCGGGTTCATCTCCCAGCACCCACCATGGCGCCGAGAAGCGTCTGAACTCCAATTTCCAGTGAGAAACTCCCAGTTCCATGGGAATCTGAGACCCTCTTCGACCTCCGCGGCATTGCACTACATGGGTGCACCCACCTACAAGCAGACGTACATTGATATACATATCGAAATAAATAAAATTAAAAATAAAATAAAAAGTTAAAAAAATCATCTAATTATATTCACATCGTTACATAATAACGGTGCAAACTAATTATGGAAAGAAAACATTGAGATTAATGAAGACGTTAAACAGCAGATTGGCTTTTCAAATTAAAAAATAATTAGTTTTAAAAAATAAAGGACTATATACATGTATATTCTGGAATTATGAAATAATTTAAGTAGTGATAAAATGCTGACAAAGTAGGCTTTACTATTTAGGTACCACTTCTATTTCTTAATACTATGGTTATCTTTTTGGCAAATTTCTTTGTGCCAATGCATTCAGGAAAGGAAAACTTTCCACTTAGTGTTTCATCACACATAAATCTTAGCTTTTAGTTATAGAATTTACAAGATTCTCTCTAACAGAGGCTGGCCAAATGTGCCAAATGGTTGGAAGGCTGTGACTTGTAGCTTTTTGAAACAGTCTCTCTCTCTTGTTCCCATATTGTCTATATCTGGTTTCAATCAGCTGAGTAGCTTTGAAAGAGATAATATGGTTCTCAAAGCTTTTTACTAACTGGCCCTATCAAGAAAATACTTCATGATCCCTACCAGATAACATAAATAGAATTCTAACATTACCTGCTCACACATTAGTGTTGTCTTCAAATAAAGAAGCTTGTATAAAATTTTTAATTCTACATATCATATTAGAATTTCACAAATCCTAAATTAGTGGCTTGAAACTAAAAAAAAGTACTTTGATGGCCTAACAGAAAAGTGCACGAAAACACTTTAGATTGGTCTTACTTGACAGTTTAGTGGGAAAAATTTTTTTGAAGGGTCACCATTGTTGTCTCAGGCTGCCTCAAACTCCCTATGTAACTGAGAATGGCCTTGAGATATCTGATCCTCCTGCCTCCACCTCCTGCACAGTAGGATTACAGATGGGTGGTGTCAGCCCAGGGCTTCATGTATGCTGCGGCAAGCCTTCTACCAACTGAGCTATATCTCCTGTCTTAAAGTCAATCCTTGAGAGGAGGATGGTTTATTATTTTCATTAATGATCAACAAAATTTCAACAAATTTCACAGTCACCAAGTATGAGTATATGCCTGTTGATACTAGTTTTAAATTCAAAATGAAGCCAAAAAGACTCAAACTGTATTTATTCATAAATAAGAGGAAGAAAATAACATTTTAAAATAAGTACAATTGTAAACAAGTTTACATTCCCAGAAGCAGTGGATGAGTTCCCCTTCCCACACCCTCCGGATTTTTTTCTTTTTTTTCTTTATTTTTCTTAGCTAGCTGTTACTGGGAGGAGATGATATCTGAGAGTGGTTTTGTTTATTTCTTATATTAATGTTTTTTTTTTTGATGAACACTTTTAAGTGTTTTTCAGTCATCTGTTAATTCCTCCACTGGTGAGACCTTCAGCTCTTTACTTCCATCTTTTGATAGGTCATTTGTCCTTCTTACTTCTTCGTTTTTTGAGTATTATATATGTCTTGATGTTAAGGCTCTGTTCAGATGTGTGTCACTGGTAAAGATTTCCTCCCACTCTGTGGGTTTTCTCTTCATTTCCTGAGTGTTTCTTCGCTGTACAGAAGCTTTTTGAGTTTTATGAGGTCCACTTGTCAAACCGTTACCGTACTTCCGCATTGTGGCTGCTGTCTGTTTAGAAAGTCTCCTCCATACACCTATGTCTTGCAGGGTTGTTGCCCAATTTTTCTTTATCACCTTCAGGGTTCAGGCTTCACATTGAGATCTTTGATCCACTTTGGAGGTTGATTTTGTACAGGGTTGAGAGGTAGGGGTTGAATTTGTTCTTGTAAAATGTGATCCGGTTTTGCCACACACAACAACTAATGGGAAAGCAGAGTGGAGAACCTTAAAAGACTCAGAATGGGGGCTGGAGAGAGAGCCTAGGTGTTAAGGACACCAACTGCTCTTACAGAGGACCCGGGTTCAATCCCAGCACCCACATGGAGGCCGAGACCGTCTATAACTCCATTCCATGGAGAACTCCAGTTCCAGGGGAATCCCAAGACCCTCTTCTACCTCCCGGCATTGCATCGACAACGGGTCACAAAACCTACATGCAACAGTACATTCATACACATTACAAAAATAAATAAAATAAAAAAAAAAACATTATAAAAATGACTCAGAATGAGCTTACCATCGCCCATCATACCACTCCTGGTATATACCCCAGAAGACTCATCCTACCACAAGATATATGCACATCTATGGTTTATTCAAGCTCTCTTCAAATAGCGAAGAGCTGGAAAACCTAACCCACTAGGCCCTCAACAAATGAGTGGATGAAAAAAATGTGGACATTCTACACAATGAGTACTATTCAGACTGAAAGAAGATGTACATTGAATTTGCAGGTAAATGGATGGAGCTCGAAAGCAGTGTTGGTTTCAGTCAGTGTGTTACCACAGCTACAAAACCAACTAGGACAGTAGTAAGGCATTTCGACTTTGCAGACTCTCAGAGGATTTCTGTTCCATATTCTTTTTTGCATTTTTAAAAATTTAGTTATATATTTTTATGTCTATGAGTGCATTGCTTGCATCATAGTGTCAATTGGCACCCTACGTGGGCCAACCGCACTCAAAGGTCAAAGAGTTGGTTTTAGCTACCATATGGAATTTGAATCCCCCACGAAGTCTTCTGTAAGAACAACGCATGCTCGTTGACACTGAGCCATCCTCCACACCCTTCTTTTTTCATTTTTAAGTCTGCCTAAAAGTGCAAAAGCCAGTCTGAAGCTGAAGAACTGTAAAATACAAAACACAAATAAAAAAAGCATGTTGTGATCCATATGTTACAAACTGTAAAAATCCAGCTCCACCTCCGTTTTTTACAATCCATCACTCCTTCTCTAGTCCTTATTTTCCCTTGTGACTATCTCAGATGGTCAACATGGTGACACATACAAATAAAGAACTCCCTATTAAAAAGACTAGAAAAAAATCCTCAAATCATCAAAAAAATATATATGAGAAACAATACAGCTAAAGAAGTCTGAGAAGGAAGAGACAACTAAATACAATATTCAAATGGGATCATGGAACAGAAAAAGGTATGTATAAATTATATGCTTTAACTAACAACAAGGTGTCATATGGCTACAAATCCATCTCCTTGCTGTAAGTGTCAACAGGGAAACTTGGTAGAAATAAAGAGGAACCTTGTACTAAAAAAGTAAAACCTGTTGGGGGTAGAGAGAGAATGTCAGGGAAAGATGGGTTAATGCCCAGTAACATATAGTCCCTTTAACATAAGAACCTGGCAATCAAACAATACTATCCTCAAAAATTTATAATTCAACTACATGTTAACAATACAAAATAAAGATATTTACTATACATGAATTAGTTGTGCTTCAGCCATCTGCAATGGAGCTAGTAAAATGAAGATATTACAATTATCAAAATCATTTTGGAGGCTGCAGAACTTTTCTGGCCATTATGCATATATTAGACAGTTATTTCAGAATTTTCTCACTTATTCTATTAAGCACAAAAACAGATTAAAAGTCAAACGCAAAAAGATGTATGATGAAGGATAAACAGAAAAGAAATAGAAAAGGCGAGCACACAATTCATCAAAAACATTAAGAACTGAACTTCAAATTAGCAGAAACTCAGAACCAAAACACAAAATCAACAACTGTATGCACTATGTCACCTATATAAACAAGAGGAAACCTAGCACCTGTAATAACCAGTACTTACAAGTTGGAGGCAGGAGGACTGCCCACTAGTTCAAGAGTGAATTCCAGGCACAGCTGGGAGCCCCGGGATCCGTCTCAAAAAAAAACACACACACACACACACACACACACACACACCACCACACACACAACAACCGTATATAGAAAGGACCGAGTGTCAAACCCCCAGATTTGCACAAAAACAAAACCTAGGCATGTGTCCATCCTTTTGTTAATGATGAGTGTTGGGAGGCAGAAACACAGAGATTTCTAGAGATCCTAGTAGCCAGACAATCTGGTCGCACCTGGAGCTCTAGCCATGGGAGACTCTGTTTCAAAAAATAAATTTGGCTGACCTCCAATGGTGTACACACAGCATATGCATGCAATCTGAGCACATAAACAACATGTGAACACAATAACACCTCCATTATGCTTGCACATACACATGCTGCATAGCGAGCACATATTCAACAAGCTGGAACACACATAAATTATAAACTTTTAAAACACTATTTTTAATTTTTATGTATATGAATCATTGCCTGCATGTATGTATTGTAAGTAAGTGCACTGTGTCAGCAATACCCAAAAAGGTCAGAAGAGGAATCAGATTTGGTTGAAACTGGAGTTACAACCAATTGTTAGCTGCCCATTAGGCTGATACTCGAACCTGGGTCCTCTAACCACTGAGGCCATCTCTCCAGGCACTCAATTAAAATTTTTTAAGATTTCAAAAATGATATTACTCATCCTTTAGTATTTATTTATTATTTAGGGAGGTGTAGCATGCTGCACACAGTGCACATATGGAGGTCGGGCAGTTTGGCAAGAGCCACTTCATCTCCTCCACACCATATGGTTCCTAAGGATCAAACTCAGGTTCTATCAAACTTGGGTTAGCATGTGCTGTACCTGCTGAACCAACTTGCCAGCTCCACCGATGCACTTTTTTTAATGACTCACATTACACCTAAATATTAATTCTCTTTAAGACTACCCAAAAGTAGTATGAAAGGATCCAAAGAAAATAGATCAGTAGCAGTTTGTTCTATAATTATTTATAGCATCAGAAAGGAAAAAATTATTAGGGTTTCAAAAGTTTCTAAGAATACTTCAGATTCTTAAAATGTTATGTAAATGATAAAATAGTTAAGAATTATTTTTAAAGTAACAGGAGCAGCTTTTTGTAAACACTACAATAGTCACTAAAACATAAAAAACAGTCACTAAAATTATTTTTATTTACTCAAGAGAATCTCTCTAACAATTATAAAATGATTCCTACAGTCAAGCTTAAAACCATATTCATGATCTGGAGAAACACACAAGACACCATACCTTGCAAATTATTAAGCATATGATACAAAAGTTGCTAACTGTAATCACTATACTTATGTTACATGTCTAGAAGTTTGCCTACATATTTGAACATTTATCACTTTTGATTTGTATCTACCTATCTTCCCCCATCAACTCTGGAAACAACTTTAGTCTCTGTTTATATGAATTATTTTATTTAATTTTATTATTATTTATTTATTTATTATTTATTTATTTATTATTTATTATATTAATTATGTGACTGCATTGCCTGATATCATGCAATACACCTGAACTTGTTCAATCCCTCAAGGTCAGAAAAGGGCAATGGATCCCCCAGAACCTAGGCATTAAACAAGTGTTACGCTATGGTGCTAGGTGATTCGAACAACCCGAGGTCCCTGCTATCGCAAGAGCAGCCAATGCTGTAAAACCCCCACCCCACACACCCCCCACCACGAGTCATCTCTCCAGCCCCCTGAATTCCTATTTTTTTTTTTTTTTTTTTGGTCTTTTTGAGACAGGGGTCTCCCTGACTCCAGCTTCCTGGAACTTACTATGTAGACCAGTGCTAGCCTTGAACTCAAACGATCCCCTGCCTCCTGACTCCCAAGGCTAGGATTAAAGGGCATGCACACCCGCCCAGCTGAATTCACTATATTTTTTTAATGGTAGGAATGTAGTCTGCATTGCGGTCTGTGCACCCGTGTCCGTGCAATGCCAGCGGAGGCAGAAGAATGGCTCGGATTCCCCTGGAACTAGAGTTTCTCCTGGAATTGGAGTTTCAGACTGGTCTTGGCCGCCATGTGGTGCTGGGATCTAAACCCGGTCCTCTGTAAGAGCGGTCGGCGCTCTTAACCCGATAGGCCATCTCTCCCAGCCCGATTTTTTTCTTTTTTTAATTTACTGTACATACAAAATTTCTTCAAGCATTTTAAAAACTTGGTCTACATGCCAAAACGTTTTCTACAATTCCTTAACACTGTGAAACTTAGAATTTCATTATAAATACATATATAGTTTATTTTGATCATGTGTGAACATTTACTTTTACCAAAAGAGCAGAAAGTAAGTAAGTAAAGTAAATAAATAAATAAATAAATGAATAGATAGATATGCTAATATCTAACTCTAAATCCTAGCAATGGAAGACTGAGGGAGGGTGAATTCTTCCCACACAGCAATGTTCTTAATTACAAAACCTAAAAACATGGCTTATTTAGTATTCTTGTCTACTTGTGGATATTTATTTATTTTTTTTAATTTTTTTTTTTTTATTATGTATGTGTATGAATGTACGTCTGCATGTAGTTTTGTGGCACCTCGTGCCGTGCAGTGCCGCGAGGTCAGAAGAGGTGCTGGATTTCCCCCCCCCTTGTAACTGGAGTTCTCCTAGGAATTTGAGTTTCGGAACGTTCTTGGCCGCCATGTGGGTGCTGGGATCAACCCGGGTCCTCTGTAAGAGCGGTCGGCGCTCTTAACCGCTAGGCTATCTCTCCAGGCCCCATTGTGGATATTATAAAAAGAGTCACTCTTCGGGGCTAGAGAAATAGCCTAGCGTTAAGAGCACCGACTCCTTGCAGAGGACCCGGGTCAAATCCCAGCACACACCATTGGTGCTGAGAACCGTCTGTAACTCCAATTCCAGGAGAACTCCATTTTCAGGAATTCTGAGACCTCTTCTGATCCTCCGCGCATTGCACGACACGGGTGTACAAGCCTACATGCAGACAGTACCTCATACACATACAAAAATAAAAATTAAATTAAAAAAAGATAAAAAAAATAAGATTCACTCTTCAAAGCTAAATGTCATGGTGACTTTAAAATCAGAGTATAGATGAATGGAAGTTACACTTTACGCAATATGACCTACATTACAACAAAAACCTTACAAACTCTTATAAAAGATTCTAGTAGAAAAAAAATAAAGATTAATATGAACTCAAAAATATCTTTCCACATGCCACTTTTAGGAATATTCCAGGTTAACTATTTAAAATGGGTTCAGGGGGCTAGCAAGATGGCTCAACAGACAAAGCACATGGCTTATAATAATCCTAATGACCTCAGTTCAATCATCTGTAACCCATGTGAAAGAGGAGGAAGAGAGTCGATTCCACAAAGGTATCTTCTAACTTCCACATGTAAGCCCTGGCACAGGGGCCCTGCACACGTACACATATCATAAGCATATATACACATATACGCATAATAATAAATAAATTAAATATAAAAAATTGAAATGATTTCTGAAATTTTACATAATACTTGATGCAGTGGTGACAGCAGTACAGTAATAAAACTTCAAGTTGTTACTATATAGAATTTAATTTTCCTTTTTTCTCATTTTTTAAATATTTATTCTTTTGTTAAGTCAATGAGTTTAGACCAAACTTCAAATTAAAAAAAAAAAAATCTTCATTCTACTCCATAAAAGGAAATTATAAAAAGAATTTTCATAACAGATATTCTAAAAGATTATTATTGAAGAGGGAAAAGCTTATAAAAAACTGATGAAATTAATTAAATCTCAAAAAGATTAACACCAATTATATATTTTAATCTCAATGAATATTCTATATCCTAACTTATCAACATATTTCCACAAAATAAAAATGAAATAAAATTTATTACTATCTCTCTAAATCATATCTCAAATTACCAAGTACAAGTTAATACAAATACATTCTACATAACTTTTTACACGCCACCAACACACTTTCGAACTCACTTGGGTAAATATGGATCTTTCCAACAGCAGCAGGAGTTTCTACAAAGTTATTTACCTTGTCCAGGTTTGGCAGTTACAGTTGCTCCAGCAGATGGCGGCTCAAACTCCTGTCAATTACAATAATGTTTAAATTATATAGTTCCCTACTACAATATATGTTATAATGAAAAGTAATAATATCTCAGTTTTACCTTGGCTTTCTTTGAGTCTGGATCAAATCTTTCAAGAATTAATTTAGCTGTCTTATAAGTTTCTTTTTCCATGACTTCTTCAAGCTACAAACAAAATTCTTAGATGTTTCATTTTGAAAATATATTACTTTTTTTTTTAAAATCTGACTCAAAAAAGATTAAAGTATCAATCTTACAATCAAGGGAGGCCAAAGTCCTCCCTCCTCCTTTCTGTATTTAAATCAATAACTATAACCAAATAGAAAGATTTTCTGCAATCAAATAATTAAAACTCAGCTTTTAAAATGGCTTCTAACCACTAATATGTTACTTGTATTTAACAGCTTTACTGCAAGGAAATACAAATATTGCTAATTGTTTACATATAATGAGGAGAATAATTACATCACCAACTTCAATAATGGAATTTGCAAAAATCTATCAGCCATCATTATTGGAAGTATTAGACATGACAAGCAAATGACAGCAATTCCTCAGATTTATTTCCTCATAGCACTTAATGCTATTAATTTAAGAAGGTCATTAGCCAAGAGATTTACAAAATAAAATCTCTGTGCCAATTAACTGCTGTCAGCATCGATTTTAGATTATTTATTAGCAGAAGCAATTAGCTTGCTGCAAATGCAGTGAAAACTCACTAACTGAGAAACAGCCACGGAATGTGCTCAAGTAACTTAAAAGCTAACCCCCTCCACCTCTTTTTTTTTTTTTTTAAACTTGGTCTCAAACAACTTTAGGGGAAAAAAATGAACAGAGAGTTTAAGTCAAACTTTTACTGAATTCTACACTCACACTAGGGACTGCAATTAAAAATACTTCATTATTATAGTACTTTATTTATTATAGTACTTTACGATGCACTAAAGTCACTTTATAGCTTAATACAAGGGTTTAATTTTGAAAGTAATCACTAGTAAAGTATCATTTTAGTAATTATGGCCTAACATCAGAAAAAGTTGAACTTTAGTACAAGACAGTCCCAGTTATGACAACTAAGGTACAAAATGCCCTTGGGAAAACTGGAACAAGACCTTTCCTTCTCAGCGGCCACCATAACTACTTTTGTTCATTACATGTCCTATTCTTCCAACGAGCATCTATTTAAAAAATTTTTTTTGAGATTTTCATTACATGAGTATTTACATGTATCATTGAATTCATTTCCAACCCTCCCTGTGGTAATTTGAATGAAGAATGCTTCCCATAGGCTCCAAGTATTTGAAACTTGGCCTCATTGGTTGGCACTGTTTGTGAGATTTAAAAGGCACAACCGGGCTGGAAGTGGCCTAGCGGTTAAGAGCACCGACTGCTCTTGCAGAGGACCTGGGGTTCAATCCCCAGCACCCACATCAGCTGAGAACCGTCTTTAACTCCAATTCCAGAACTTCCATTCCAGGGGAATCCGAGACCCTCTTCTGCTCCACGGCATTGCACAACACGGTGCCACAGACCTACATGCAGACAATACGTCATACACATACAAAAATAAATAAAATTTTTAAAAAAAAGGCACAACCTTCCTTGCTGAGGGAAACGCATCCATCACTGGGGGCAGATTTGATCGAGTTCACAGCTTTGCCCCATTTACAGTTTGTCTTTCTGCTTCCTGACCCTACTTAAAAGATGTTGAGTGCTCAGTTTTCTGCTCCAGCTGCCTCCTGCAATGCCTCTCCTTCATGATGGACTCTTACCCCTCTGGAACCATAAGCCAAATAAACTCTTCCTCGGTAAGTTCGCTTATCATGGTGGTTTATCACAGAACAGAAAATTAACTAATATACTTCTTTCCTCTCCAACTCTTCCCATGACCCACTCCTCAATTTTGTAACTCTTCTTTAATTATTTATTGTTAGATAAAAATGCAACCCAGACCACAT
Source organism: Rhizomys pruinosus (assembly GCA_009823505.1). Taxonomy (NCBI): domain Eukaryota; kingdom Metazoa; phylum Chordata; class Mammalia; order Rodentia; family Spalacidae; genus Rhizomys; species Rhizomys pruinosus. The sequence goes on from VZQC01005840.1 coordinate 4,820,814, forward strand.
TTACTTAGTATAACATAGTTTAAGAAAGTTAGGTGTAGTGGTTCACACCTTTAATCCCAGCACTCTGGAGTTAGAAGCAGGGATCTCTGAGTTAACACCACTCTGGTCTACAGAGCAAGTCTAGGCCAGCCAGGAATATTAGTGAGACCGTGAAAAAAAAACACATTTTTTTTTTTTTTTGGGTCTTTTTCAGACAGGTGTCTCCCTGTAGCCCCAGCTGGCCCTGGAACTCACTCTGTAGAACCAGCTGGCCTTGAACTCACAGAGAATCCACCTGCCTCTGCCTCCCAAGTGCTAGGATTAAACAAATTGTCTTTAAAACATCCTGTCACAATAGAAGTTAGCAGATTCCTCATTAAACATTTACCATTTAGATAACTAAGCCCTCAGATGAATTATTTATTAACTTTAATTTGGAAAAATAGAATATTTTGCTAATTATTTCAAAGTGTACTAATAAGTTTAGTTTTCTGATGTAAAATCTACTTTAGACTAGTTAAAATTAGGGATAGAGGGAGAGAAGGCATATCATGAAATATAGCCCCAAATCACCATCATCATGAAATATTAAAGAACTGAATACTTGATGCTTAATTTCACAATCAGTATTTTACAGCAGTACTTTGTATAAAGATATAAATGGGCCAGGAGTGGTGGCGCACACCTTTAATCCTAGCACTCGGGAGGAAGAGGCAGGAGGATCTTTGTGAGTTTCAAGCCAGCCTGGTCTACAAAGTGAGTTCCAGCTGGGGCTACACTACGGGAGACCTGTCTCGAAAAGACCAAAAAAAAAAAAATATATAATATATAATATTTTTTTTATATTATTTTTATATTTATAATATTATAATATATATATATATATATAATATATATATTATTATTGGCATAAAAGGACCACTAAGATGAATGTGGCAAAAGAGCACTTAAATTGGTGCTTTATAATTGAGGAACTCAATTTACAGTTTTAGTTCACTTTAAGTAATGTAAATTTAAATAGTTAAATGGGCTAGAGCTACTGATTTGGACAGCAAAGGTACAGATGAAAACTGCTAAATTTAAAAAGATTGGCATATTAAGCAAATTAAGCCAATCTCAGAAAAGACAAATATCCTATATGTTCTCTCAGACCTGGTTCCTAACCTTTATATAGATACATAAAATCAGGTATGTTTACATGACATGAAAGAGAAATAAAACTGTCTATGGAGACCAATATGAGAGGGACAGTAAGGGGACATGAGAAGAGAACACACTCAATGTACAATATATACTTGTATAAGTATGTCCTTATGTAATACATATAGTACCATGTACAATGAATATATACAATGGCATCAGAGGTCAAGAAGAGTTATGATAGTTGTTAATCGCCATTTGGTCTAAAGGTTGAACCCAGGTCCTCTGAAAGAGCAGCAGTTCTCTTAACCATCTCTCCCACCCCATCAATTAAGATAAACACTGACATTTGTAAGAAGGATTCACCATTAATGAGAGGCAGAGTCATAAAAGCACATCTACAGCATGGCATTTTCTCTCAATCTCCCAATTCCTTAACTGATTTTTCTCAGGATTCAGAAAAACACTGTATTTCCTAAAACATACCAGGAAAGAATTGCCACACAGAAACGCTATTGGGAGGGGGAGCAGGAATAAGTCACTAAAGAAGCAATAATTTGACTTAGGCACCTTGATAGATTTTGACTTCCAGTTGTTTTGAAGGATAAATAATCATGGATTCAGAGGGATTATCTATTGTGTATATTACTCTGCTCTGTGATTTTAAAAAGTGAACAATCCCAGCACTCAGGAAGCAGAAGCAGGTAGATCTCTGTGAGTTCAAGGCTAGCCTGGTCTACATTGTAAGTTCTTAGGCCAACTGAGACTAGAGGGAGACCCTGTGGCAAAAAGACCAAAAAAAACAAAAAACTGACACAAAATTTTAAGATCACAAAATGTAATCAGCACCAGGCATGGGTACGAGCCTTTAATCCTAGCATTCAGGAGACGAGGCAGCGCTAGTTTTCTGTGAGTTCAAGGGCAGCCTAGCCTATACAATGAGTTCCAGACCAGCTGGGGCTACAAGGACACCCTGTCTCAAAAAGACCAAAAAAAAAAAAAAAAAAAAAAAAAAAAAAAAAAAAAAAAAAAAAATGTGATTAGTAAAATATATACAACTCGATTTTGAAATTTTTTAAATAATGAATTTCTAGCTTTATTTTCTTTTTTTTTATTTTATTTATTTCTGTATGTGTATGAATGTACTGTCTGCATGCAAGTCTGTGCACCCGTGTCCTGCAATGCCGCGGAGGTCAGAAGAGGGTGTCAGATTTCCCTGGAACTGGAGTTCTCCTGGAATTGGAGTTTCAGACGGTTCTCAGCCGCCATGTGGGTGCTGGGGATCGAACCCGGATCCTCTGCAAGAGCGGTCGGCACTCTTAACCGCTAGGCCATCTCTCCAGTCCCCTCTAGCTTTATTTTCATAAGTAAATCAATACATTAAACTCTTGAAACACTGTTAAAATGCTATGCATTTTCCTACCAAGTAACTTAACTTTTAATCAACTGGTAATTCTAATTATGATTACAAATTACACTTTTATGCATTTCAAATTACATTGCAAATCTATTCAGAATAAAAAGATGTATCCTTCAGGAAATAACCTAATAAAATATGTGATAAATATAATGCACTGTGGGAAGATCCAGTTTGAATTAGGGGCTATTTTCAAATAGCATCCCTCAGGGCATAACATGGAAGTCATGGGGTTCCTCTGACCCTGCCCCAAGAGGGAACAGCTCATGGCCCAGGCACATGACACTAGGTGGGGCAATAGCATGCAGGGGTGGGGCATGAGACTGGGGTCTGTGATTGGCTCTGAGAGATGATGTCATTTTGCTTATAAAAGTGACCTGCAGCATGCAATAAAGTGAATTCCCCATTATCATCATCACAGAATTCCCGGATTCATTATTTTTGCATGTATACAGGCTGAAGCAGGCCTGGATATCAAGTGTCGGTGGCTAGTGGGTTAGATAGGGATCAATCAGATCGCTAACCTGGTAGGCCAGCATGGGGTTGGATGGAGACAAATCAGGTCACCAACCTGTGGAGTGGATTGTGAGTGGGTGTGGGCTGAATATCAGCCATCAGCCGTCAGCCTGAAATTCCTGTCCAGAGACCAGCAGTTTCTGAGCAGGTGGGATAGCATGGCCAGATGGGAAGCGTTCCACTTCCCAGGCTAAGGACCTGAGAGGGACCGTAGTCACTCAGGTCGGGTTATGAAAATGACCAACTGGCCGGGCATGGTGAAGGCGCATGCCTTTAATCCTAGCACTTGGGAGGCAGAGGCAGCCAGATCTCTGTGAGTTCAAGGCCAGCCTGGTCTACAGAGTGAGCTCCAAGCCAGCTGAGACTAAAGGGAGACCCTGTCTCAAAAATAACAAAAAAAAAAAAAAAAAAAAAAAAAGTGACCAACTGACCTCTGCGCTGAGGGGTCAGTTCCCAGCAGTGACCACAGGCGCCCACTGCTTCCCTTCCCTTAGCAGGACTGAGCTGTACCTGCTTGTAGCAAGAGAAGGTTCCTACAATGCACTAATTTTGTTAATAAAAGAGAAGAGTTAGGACTTGGTTAATTTTAGGCTTAGCTGTTTTCCCCTGGGGCATTTTGATGGTAGTGTGATGTCAAAATAGCCCAGAGCTACGCCATATTATGAACCTCAGCTGAGCCCAGTAGTTATAACTTAACTCAAAAGTATGGGAATAAAAGAAAAGCTTAATTCAATTGAACTGGGACAGGAGTTTTGAGAACAGGTCAGTGTATACCTGGTTGCTTAGAAACTACTTCATTCTACATGGCTTCTGTACTTTATGCTTGGCTTGCTTTTAGAGAAAAGGAACTGTCAGAGGAGATTACTACCTCTAAGCTTGGGAACTTAAAACTTTCAACTCCTGGATATGGTTTTTCCTATATAAACACCTCCCAACTTGACTCAGCACTACACACCCTGGACAGGGGGTCTGTTGCATAGTCATCAGCTGATTAAAGACTTTCTATTAGCCTTATTTTGTGTCAGAGTGTTCTTCTCTGGTGAAATTACCCTATTTCTATAGAATTAAGCATCTTTGTATTTAAATTTAAACAACATAAATAAAATCAGTTCTGATTATGTTTAGTGTTTGCTCAAAAACAATGCCCCTTCTTTTGCCTCTCACTAGTAGCATGATCACTGCTTAGACCTGTGTTGCTTACTAACTTACTCTTAAGAACCATTATTACAAAGTGTAGAGCTGCTTCTGTTAAGGACTTGAGAAGTAAAGACCTGAGATTAGTTCCCAGTAGCAACAGTATTTTACCAACAATAAACTGATGCAAACCATGTTCTCTAATTAATAAAGACTGGGTTACAGCCAACTTAAATTTTCTTTAGTCATATGCAAGGGAAATATCATACTCCACTATTCTGTAATATAGATGTTTCATGAACCATTTAGATATACAGAGGGAGTGAGCTCTGAACTGAATTTCCCAACTGTTGTCTGACTTTTTCTTTCATTATTTCTTTGAAGGCTATTAAAGTAGTAGTAAATAGTTTTGCTTGCCCTTTCACAGAACTGTCTAACTGCTTTGGCACTCTACCTGGAGATTTTCACCAATAACAGGTTTAAGTTTCTATTTTCTGATGATAATACTAACACGTGGCTGTTTATGATTTCTTATTTTTCTCCCATTTGTTTTCTTCCTTCTGCTTGCCTACAGCTTTTCTACAGTTCCTCCCTATCCACAAGAGATGTTCAAAACCCTATTAGACATCTAAAACTTTAGAACATCAAACCCTACATATGCTTATGTATTTTCCTACATATATACACCAACAATAAATGTATAAATTAGATGGAGATTAACTATAACATGGGCAATAACAATATAATTTAATAAAACTAACTTAAAACATGAGCTGTTTATTTCTGAAACATTTTTAAGGGTTTCTATTTGTTTATTGAGATGTAGTTTTGCTACATTGTCCAGGCTGCTCTCAAAATTGTGGGCTCAAGTATTCCTACTGACTTCGCCTCCCAAGTTGATGGCAAGGTATTATCTTCAATTCATTTAGTATTTTTGGACCACAGTTGACCACAATAGCTGAATGGTAGAAGATAAAGCCATGAACAAATCTATGTCTATCTATTTGGGTACAAGTGGAGCTTGGATCTCATCATCATTCATCAGTATTTCTTTTTACATCACCAATGTCTATACCACTGACACTATCGGCATTTCATCACTTTAAATGTCTGGTTGTTCCATAATCCATATCATGGTAAAAACATAATAATAATATATAATGAACATATTTTTATGTTTTAATGTGGGACCATCCAAATTTTCAATGCACTTCAAACGAGTTATCTCATGGAACATTAAGAAAGCATTCAAGGGGCTGGAGAGATGGCCTAGCAGTTAAGAGTGCAGACTGCTCTTGCAGAGGACCCGGGTTCGATCCCCAGCACCCACATGGTGGCTGAGAACTGTCTGTAACTCCAATTCCAGGAGAACTCCAGTTCCAGGGGAATCCGACACCCTCTTCTGACCTCCGTGGCATTGCACGACACGGGTGCACAAACCTACATGCAGACAGTACATTTAAATAAATAAATAAATAAATAAATAAATAAAGCATTCAAACAGATAAGGAATCCTTTTAAACTAAAAATTCTTTAATTGCCCCAACTTAAAACACTCAAGACTGGTATCTTTAATTACCCATTCTGAAAATAATTTTAACGCTATTCTTAATCTTCATATTTTATAAACTTCATACCTAATTACTTATGCAATAGTTTAGATATGGATTATCTTCCAAAGAACTCAATGTTAAAGGCCTGGTCTCCAAGCTTTGGCCTTATTGGCAGGTGAATCTATGGGAAATGGGGCCTAACAGGATCTACTGAGGCTATCAGGAGCATGCCCCCGAAAGGGACACAAATTCCTCCTCTTTGCTTCTAGGCAATAAGGTGTTGAATAGAATTGAATTCCTCCTACCATGAACTCCTGACACAAGTACTATGCTACCACAGGCCCAAAGACATTAGACTAAGTGACCATAGACTAAAATCTCTGAAACCAGGAGCCAGAATAAATACTCATCCATGAGAGTCTATTATCTTATTTTGTCACAGCAACAGAAAGCTAACCTAACTTAGTACACTCTAAACAAAATACACTGAATTGATCATGAATACTTGATTGAAGTCCATGTTGTAAGTTTCCAAATAACATCATAATACTATCAGCAATTACCATTTTCCTACTTTAATACTAAGAAAATACGTAAAACCACTAAGTCAAACATCAAGACCAATTCATTTATTACACATTTATATGTGAACCTCTAAACACCTTAAGCCTTTATTCATACTTTTAGTATTTTTTTCCAAAACAGTCAAGAAATCCATTTAACTGCCCTCAAATAAACAAACAAATAAATAAATGTAAAATAAATAAACAAATCCTTGTTTTAGTCTTTTAATGTTGAACTAATCTTAATTTATAACTAATCTTTCCTTTTCTCTCTCCTTCATATTAAAACCTAAGAACATATTAAAATCTAAGACATTTGTTCCACTTGGGCACCTACCTTCACACCATTTCTGCCTCATTTAGTTCTCCAATATTATTTATTTACTTATTTCTCAGCTTCCAATTGACATAAGTTCTCAGAATTTAAAAGTCCATCTAAAACCTGGGCATGGTGGCCCACACCTTTAATCCCAGCAATTGGGAGGTGGAGGCAAGCAGATCTCTGTGAGCTCAAGGCCAGCCTGGTCTACAGAAAAAGCTCCAGGCCAGCTGGGACTAAAGGGAGACCCTGTCTCCAAAGTACCCCCCCCAAAAAAAGTCCATCTAAACAACTTATTCATGTTATTAACTTAAAAACTGCATAATTTAAATAAATAATAAAAAAGATAAAACACACAAAAATGCTGCATAATTTAACTTCGACATTAAAATATTGTCAAAAAGCATACCTGGTCCTTTAAGAGTGATTAAGTCATAATATATAAGCATAATTATCCAGTTCTTATTAGTTCATATAAATTAACTTTAAATAAAAGTCAACTTACTATCTTTTTCTTCTGGGACTTTAAATCATCCAATGCTTCATCTAGAAAACAAGATTAAAACAGAAGCTAAATCAGATATTAAGATGCTTAGATATGAGACTGAATGTCTCAAATGACATAAATGAACAACCAGAAGAAAACTTTTTAATTTTAGGATTTTTCTAAATTTATCTCATGTGTAGAGATAAAAAATATCTCAATGTTTACTCATACTTTTCATATTTTGCCTATATTATGTTCTCAAGCCTCCTGGGAAAAAAATTTCAATGGACTTTATACAGATATATATTCTTTTTTATTATGTAGTTTAATTATCACAGAATCTTTTATAATGAAAATTTTTAGTTTATGCATGCATTGAGAATCAAGTTATTTCATGAAAAATAAGAAATATGAATAATTAAATGGAATATCTTTATGTTTACAGAATTGTCACTGGAGAGTATTAGTCCAACATGACTTTCATATTATCAGCTTCTACTTCTCATTAGTAATGGAAGACCCATTTAATTGAATTTGGCTACTGTGAAGCACTGGCACTATGCAATTACTCATAGGTGATATTTAAATTGAATTTAATATGCATGTGAGTTAAGTTCAAAATACGAATATGGTAAATATGTTTAATAATAAGAAAAAATACACTAAACCATTTTGAGAAGTTAAAATAATAATTTTCATACAAACATTTAGATACATTATTCCAAAGTGAAAAATATATTGAAGGAAATATTTGAAATTCCATTTTTGCCATCTAGAATATGTAACAGTAAATTCAGTACCACAATCTTAATTCAGTGGTTTATGAATAAAATAATAATTACATAATCTTATGTATTAGAATTATCACAGTTAGAACTGAAGGAGGTTTTGCTTCAATATTATGGTGGTAATAATGGGTATCCTTCAGGGATATGCATATGCACAGAGCTAGAATCTGAGCAAAAATATTACAAATATGATTTCCTGCATTCTTCCTTTATCCATTCATTCCATAATATATAATCCAACTCTGACAAGTAATACATTCTTTTTTGGTATTTTTTTATGCTTTTATTGATGTTTTGTGTATTTCAGATATCATTTTTCAGTTCAGTTTAGGGATATGCCCCTTTCCCTTCCCCCCACCCCACCCCCAGATCATGCATTCTGCCATAACTGTCCTGCATCTTTCTCTCAGTCTTTTTTTTTGATGTTTAGGAATTCATGTTTTCCTCCATTAATTTTATATTACTCTAAAATATGGATACATACTCTCCACCCATATACAGTAATTACAGAGTCTGAGAATAAGTGGTGGGTAGATTCTAGAGCCCCTTGAGAGACTTACATTATAACAAATGTGTTCAGAAATGATACTTATTACTTCTTTTTGAACATTCTACCCACATTAATTTACAAAATTAATTCCAAATCTATTTAATATACTAGCATTAAAAATTTTGTTTATAAGAAATGCGTAACTTATATTATTAGTCACTAATGAAAAACTCTTTTGAAAATTCTTATTACGATTCCTATAAGAGTCTTATAGAGGAGCAGCAAGAACTTTTCAAAATTAAACACTACTGAAATTTGCCTGCTTATTTATGTTGGCATAATGAAACATCAAGAATCATGTTAAAAGATATTTAAAATAATTTTAGAAGATATTAAAGGTGATGACCCCTACCTTTAATCTCAACATTCAAGAAGAGAGGCAGGTAGATCTTTTTGAGTTTGAGAAGACTCTGGTCTAAAAATTAAGTTCTAGGTCAGGCAGAAGGCCCTGTCTCAAATTTTCTTTAATAAAAAATGATTTAAAAAAAAGGTATCCCTCAAGTCGATGTCAGGCTTTACAAGTTTAAATAAATAAGTTTCCAGTTTTTCTGTAAAAATATTTAACTAGAAATACTGTTATGGCTTCCCCTAAACATGCTCTCTCAAGTGGAACTGAGGTAACCGTTCCTAATTTTCAGTTAAGTATATAAATAAAATTATCACCTTTTTACTGAGATTATAGGTAGCAAATACCTGAATACTCAAAGTATATGATACAAATGAAAAAAATTTAAACACAGAAAAAGATTTTTACATTTTTCAAAATATAGTTGTTCATGTGCCAGCAGATTACTAAAGATAGAGCAATCTCATCAAGAAAGCAAATGATACCAAATTCTGGAGAGGTTGTGGGGAAAGGGGAACACTCATCCACTGCTGGTGGGAATGTAAACTCGTAAATCACTATGGAAAACAGTGTGGAGAACCCTTGGAAGACTCAAAGTGAGCTTGCCACCTGACCCAGTCATACCACTCCTGGTATGACAAGACTCATCACAAAGATACATGCACAGCCACGTTTATTGCAGCTCTCTTCACAATAGTGAAGAGCTGGAACCAACCCAAGTGCCCCTCAACTGATGAGTGGATAGAGAAAATGTGGTACATCTACACAATGGAGTTCTATGCATTGGTAAAGAAAGATGACATCATGAAATTTGCAGGTAAATGGATGGAACTACAAGATACTATGTTAAGTGAAGTAATACAGTCCCAGAAAAACAAAAGAAATGGTATTTCTCATCTGTGGATGCTAGCACCAAGTACCTAGTTGTAAGGCAAACTGAGCAACGTTAATGTTATATTCCTCGTGATCTGAAAACAATGGTGCTCTTCTATTGTGAATCCTTAACAGGTTCTAGAACTAAGGTACCATTTATTTTCACTTAGGAAGGTATGTATGCATATTTTAGAGTAATATAAGATCAAAAGAATGAAGGAAAAAAAGAACAACAAAAAAATCTACCTTTTAATCAGGTCAGGAATGTTTTTCAAAAGGTCTAAACAGTTTCCATTTTATGCTTAATGAGCCAAAAGGCAAAACTGTCTATACTTTTAAAGAAAAAAAAAAGACAAAATTTTTCCACATTTTACTAATATACAAATATAACATTTGGATCCAATTATTTTCTAATATAGATCTACCAATGAAAAGAAAAAAATTGGGTTGAGGATAAATTTCACTTAATCAAGGTTCAAAGTTTTCTATCATCACAGGTATTGCAAATGTTATTTGCAAATACTATTGCAAAAATCCTTCAGTACCACTCTATAATGAAATTTTACAAATTTGACTTTTACAAATCCTTTTTACATCAACAAGTAACACTAAACAGTGATGTTAATCCTCAAGCACATGACTTTTATTGAGCATATTCACCATTTAGAATCATTTAGAATCATTTATAAGTGTATTTGATTTTCTCATATACTTGCCTATTACCATCTATACCATAACAAATTAATCACTTCCAATTAAAGATAAGTTCTACAATTATAAAATTAAATGGATTTAGAAATACAGAAATTTCTTTTGTGTTTACATTGAAATCTGAAAAAAAATGCTACTGGAATTGTAATTTAAGCTTAGATACTACATCTACCACACATGTGTATAGGAATAGAGATCTTGTTTCTTGTTTAAACTTTTTTTTTTTTAATGTGTATGAATGTACTGTCTGCATGTAGGTTAGTGCACCTGTGTCATGCAATGCTGCAGAGGTCAGAAGAGGGTGTCGGATTCCCCTGGAACTGGAGTATTCTTGTTTAAACGTTTCATAAGTTTTTAAATTACTTTTTGTCATTACTTGTCTAAATTACTTAACCACATTATAAGTTTTGCATGTAAATACTGTTTTGCATTGTGATCTTATACTGAACTCACCAAGAAGCATTATGTCTGTATCAAAAGCTAAGGAAAAGAGATGAATAAACGGATTATAGACTCCATAAAAAAAAAAAAGCTAATTCCCAAAGCCAGTGAACACTTAAACCCAATGTCTGGAAGTAGTTCCTTTCACTCATAAATCTGAGCTCAGTGGGCATGGGGTGGCATACCTAGCACTAGGAAAGCTGAAGCTGAAGCACAAAACTCTTGAGATAAAGCCTGGGCTGCATGGTATCAGGCCAGTCTGGAAATCACTGTGATAATCTGTCTCAAAAATCAAACACCAAAACAAAACAAAAAATAAGCTGATTTGCAAACATCAAAATTAAACTTTACCATGGCTATTCAATCAAACTGCTGTGTGGTAAAGCAAGTCAAGACACTAGACAATGAGTAAACAGAATTTAACCATCTTACAGTTTTATGAGCTTTGTAAATTTGTCCAGCTAAGCCTTTCTCTGCTTCACACATATTTTCATCACCAATAGTTGCAACACATCTTATGCAGATTTCACATCACATAGAACCTAACTGGTATCTTCTTAACATCTCTGATATTCTTCTCAACTTAAGTGATTTCACACAGAATTTTTTTTTTTTTTTTTTGGTCTTTCTTTTCGAGAGGACATGGTCTCCTGTTAGCCCCAGGCTTGTCCTGGAAACTCACCTCTGTAGAACCAGGTGGCCTGGAACCACAAAGATCCGCTGCCTCTGCCTCCCAAGTGCTAGGATTAAGGCGTGAGCCAACCCCGGCCCGACTCACACAGAATTTTTATAGAAGCTACTTTGTTTAAAAATCACTTTAAGCTCGGCTGGAGAGATGAGCCGGTGCCGGTTAAGATGTGTTCTGCTCTTGCATGAGGACACGGGTTCGAACCCAGCACCCAAATGGTGGCTGAAAACCTTTCTTTAACTCCAGTTCCAGGGGAATCCGACACCCTTTCTGACTTCCGCGGCAATTGCCACTTACACGGGTGCACCAACCTTACATGCGGACAATACATTCACACATATGAAATAAATAAAAAATTAAAAAAATTAAAAAAAATAAAATGGTTTTATAAAAAAAAATCACTTTAAGCTCACAACTGACTCCTCAAACAAGTGAGCAGTATCAGTAACTGTCAGCTCATCAAGAGACAATGAAGATCTCTTGAGATCATTGGCTTCCTCTTTGCTGACTAAGGATTACTCCTAAGTGGCTCAATTCTCCAAGCATTTGCTTTTGCTGTAAAGTACTAACACAAGTATATTTTTTTCAAAACACATTTCTTCTGGTGCTGCAATCAAGTACAACTTAATTAACTCACCACTGATAAATAACTTTCCTTGCTTTAGAAATGAAGCATTGGCTGCATACCTTTTTCCTTATTATTTTTATGAAAAATATTTGCACTGATCAAATTGATCAAATATTCCATCTTAAACTTTCTGATTTTGTGAACACTGCTTTTCTATGAGTTGAAAATATAATGAATATTTAGTCTGAAATACCAGTATATATCATAAATATTACCACAGCTATAATGCCTTTGCATTTCAATAAGATAGTCCATACTCCATTTTATACTGAAACAGCAACATCTTCAGTGTTAGAAGGAAGAAATCAATAAGCATACTGCCAGAAGTAGCAAACCTCAAATCAAACACCGCAGATGGATAATAAGGCAACCAGGAAGCACCACAAAACCCTATCAGTCAAACCTTAAATTTATTAATGGACTAAATTCCCCAATAAACAGACATAGAATGGGAGACTGGATTATGGAAACAGAATCCAATCGATATTGCTTCTACCAAGAAACACAATCTTACCTTGAAAGATAGGCACCACTTAGTGAAGGGATGGACAAAAAATATTCCAAGCAATGGTCCCACAAAGAAAGCAGGGGTTAGCTATTTTAATATCGGATAAATAAGACTTCAAAGTAAAAGAAACTCATGAAGACAAAGAAGGCCATTACAATTTCATCAAAGGAACAAATTCACCAAGAAGATTTCACAATTAGATATATCTGCCCAATTCTGGTGAACCAAACTTTATAAAGACCAATTCTCAGGCCACAAGTCACAGACTAACCCTCAGTACACTCATAGTGGAGATTTCACATACCCACTGAGTCCTTTGGATAGGTCAACGGACAAAAATAAAACAGAGAGACATCTGAACTTGACACGATATGATACACCAAATGGACCTCATAGACCTCTACCGATATTCCAATCTAATACAAGGAAATCACACTTTCTACTCAGCCACCCCACGACGAACATTCTCAAAATCGACACAACTACTGTGGGACCAGAGAAGAAACCTCTACAATAACAAAAGATATAAATAATTTCAGCATCCTGTCAGACCCAAGTGCAAAAAAGCTCAACATTCAACACCAGGACACGCCCTCCTGCCTACAAGAACAACTGGAGTACTAAAACACACTCTTGAATAATGAATGGGTCAAGGAAGCGATAAAGAAAGGAAATAAATAAAAATTTAAAAAAAAAAAAAAAAAAAAAAAAACAATACAAACAAACAAAAACTATGGGATACCTAAAAGCCGTCCTAAGAGGAAGTTTAAGGCCCTGGGTGCTACGTTAGAAAAACAGAAAAAGAAAAAAAAAAAAAAAAAAAAAAAAAAAAAAAAAAAACAGCACTTGAGAGGCAACAACCGATGAACCCTAAACGCAACAGACAGGACGAAATAAAAAAACTCAGAGCCGAGAACCAATGAAAATAGAAACAAAGAAAACAATACAAACAATCAATGAAGCCAAAAACGTGGTTCTTTGAAAGAATAACTAAGATAGACAGACCTCTAGCCCAGTTAACAAAAAGAAGACGGAAAACAACCTTCAAATCCATACCAATCTGTGATGAAACAAGGGAAATATCACCAACGGACAAGGAAAAAAGATCCAGTGAACTTATATGGGACATTATCAAAACCTTTACTTTACTGAGTTTGAAAACCTAAGGGAAATGAGTGAATATCTGATATCTTGGGAATCACCAAAGCATGGCCAAGAAGAGACCAGCAGTTAAACAGACCCATAACAAAAAAAAAAAAAAAAAAAAAAAAAAAAAAAAACTCCCAACTAAAAAAAGCCCAGGCCCAGACGGTTTCACCGCAGCCCAGAATTCTATAAAAACAATTTCAAAAGAACTACACCCATTATTACTGAAAATGTTTAGAAGTATACAATCAGAGGGGAATTCTCCCAAATTCCTTCTAGAAGCCAACATCACTCTATTACCAAAACCAGGCTAAGATAAAACCAAAAAAGAAAAAAAAAAAAAAAAAAAAAAAAAAAAAAACAGATGCCAAAATTCTAAACAGACTACTGGCAAATCGCATACAGACCAACATCCCCCAAAAAGGATCATCCATCATGACCAACGTTGGCTTCATACCAGAGATTGAGGGATGGTTCAACATATGAAAACAATAAACATCATCAAACACATAAAGGAATCAAAGACCAAAAAACACACACCATCATCTCAAATTTGATGCTGAAAAAGCCTTTGACAAAATTCAGCACCCCTTCATTCTTAAAAGTCCTAGAAGGAATTGGATTGAGGGATTCCTTCCTCAATGTAATCACAGCCATATACAGTCAACCCACAGCCAATCTCATCTAAATGGGGAAATGACAGCAACATTCCCCTTAAAGATAGCAACTCGGGCAAGGCTGCCCCCTTTCACCATCCTCTTCAATATAGTGCTTGAAACACTTGCTAGAGGCAATAAGGCAAGAAAGATATTAAAGGAGTACTAATTGGAAAGAGGAGGTCAAACTAACCCTTTTGTGTGATGAATGATTGTTTCCTTAAGGGATGCTAAGAACTCCCCAGGAAAACTCCTAGAACCGATTAACAGCTTCGGCCACAAAGTGGCAGGGGATACAAAAAATTAACCTTAAAAAACAATGGCTTTTCTTTACACCAAAAACAAGGCAACTGGAGAACAAGACAGAATTCATAAGCGGACCTTCCCACTCACAATTAGCCTCAAAAACAATAAAAAAAAAAAAAAAAAAAAAAAAAAAAAAAAAAAAAAAAAAAAAAAAACAACAACAAAATTTAAACCCTTAAAGAACAGAAATTGAAAAGGACCTCAGAAGATGGAAACCTCCCCATGGTCATGGTTTGGGAAAATTAACATTGTACAAATGTTAAAAATGTCCATTTTACCCAATACGTCTTGTATAGATTTAAACACAATCCCAATCAAAATCCTCCACGAGTTTTCTTCACAGGCTTGGAAACAAAAGTTCTTAAATTAATTTAGAAAAACAAACGAAGACCCCGAATAGTCCACAATCAACCCTGCGGGAAAAGAGCTACACAGGAGGGATCTCTATACCAGATTTCCACATATGCTACAGGGCTATAGTCAATAAACAACAGCCTGGTACTGGCAAAAAACCGAACCTGTTGACCAATGGAACAAAAACCGAAGAGATCCAAACTCTGAGCACATACCAATTTCAGCCATCTCATATTTGACAAGGGGGCAAGCAGACACAATGGAAAAAGGACAGCCACTTCAGCAAGTGGTGTTGCAAAACTGATCACCACTTGTAGAAGAATGAAATTAAACCCCTACCTCTCGCCCTTTACAAAAGTGAACTCCCGCTGTATAAAGACATCAGTGTAAAACCCCAAACTCTGAAGGTGATAGAAGGAAAAAAAGTGGGCAGCCGACTACAACCATAGGCTTGGGAAAATACTTCCTAAATCAGAAAGCAAAGCAGCTGTGCAAGAATTAAAGGTCAACAATTGACAAATGGACCTCATGCAAACTCAAAAGCTTCTGTACATCAAAAGAAACAATCAAGGAAGTGACGAGACATCCCACAGAGTGGGAGGAGAAACCTTCACCACAGATTACATCTGACAAAGCATTAAAAACTACTCAAAATACAAAGAAAAAAAAAAAAAAAAAAAAAGGGAAGAAAGAAAACAAATTGACCCACTCAATAGATGGAGCAAAGAAACTGAACAGAGACTTCACAAGTGAGGAATTAGAGGATGGCTGAGAAACACCTCAAGAACTGTTCAACATCACTAATCATTAAGCAAATGCAAATGAAAACCACTTTAAATAGATATATCTACTCCAATAAGACTGGCTAGGATCAGAAAAACAAATGCTACCAAGTGCTGGGAGGTTGTGGGGAAAGGGGGAACAATTCATCCACTGTGGTTGGGATGTACACCGTTACAGACACTTGCACAGCAGTGTGGAGAACCCTTGAATTACTTGGCATGAACTTGCCACCCCGACCCAAGCCATACCACTCCTGGGCATGTACCCTCAAGACTTACGCCACCAAAGAGCTTACATGCACGGACATGTTTTTTCAGCCCTCTTCACAATAGCAAGGAGCTGGAACCCACCTAAATGCCCCTTAACTGAGGAGTGAATATGAGAAAATGTGGTACATCTATACAAATGGAGTTCTCTGCAGCAGTAAAAGAAAGACGGACATCATGAGCTTTGCAGAAAATGGCTGGAGCTTGAGGGACATCATGCTGAGTGAAGTAACACAGTCCCAGAAAAACAAACGACGAATGGTATCCCTCATCTGTGGATGCTAGTGCCAATTACCCAGTTGTAAGTATTTCTTGTGTAGGGCTCCCTGAGCTTTTGTACAAAGCAGTTGGGCGTAATGCATTTTGGAAACAACAACAACAACAACAACAGAAAAGACTGCATAAAAAAAAAATAGTCCATACTCCATTTTATACTGAAACAGCAACATTTCAGTGTTTGTCCTTTTCTATTTTCTTCTGTTAATATAAGCTTTGTAATCACAATCAAAATCAATAAAATTGTCACACTACAACAATATACATGGTACTTGTAACTGCACCACTGTGATGTGTTATAGAAATGTCTGATAAAATGTGATTTATTCCACAACAATTTGATATGAGAATATTACTAATTATTAATCTAGCCCAGTGACTCAACTTTCCATTGCAGAATGAAAGTAATTATTTTATTTTATTTTATTTTTTGGTTGGTTTTTGGGGGGTTTTTTGGTCTTTTTGAGACAGGGTCTCCCTGTAGCCCCAGCTGGCCTGGAACTCACTATGGAGACTAGGCTGACCTTGAACCACAGAGATCCAATTGCCTCTGCCCCCCCCCCAGTGCTGGGATTAAAGGCGTGAAATTAATTATTAGCAACAAAGAAGTGAATGTCAGGCTTATCCTCCAATAAAAATCAAAGCAAATTTCATAAAAACATCAAAATATTCTTATTTCAATTACTAAAAGGCAAAAGACATTCTTAGATAACAAGCTATAGGTGGGCAGGTCTTAGCTGTAACTTGGCAATCCCTGCTTTAACTGAGTTAAACTTGAACTAAAGCAGAGAACAAGAATCAGAGACATGACCAATAGCTTCTGATTAAAGAAAAAAAATTCTATTGTATACGTAACTTTACACTTTCTAAAAATGAGTAAAATGCAAGACAATCTTAAGACTATTCTTGGTTTTTCTTTTGTTCCTTCGTTTGTTTGTCTGATTGTTTTAACACAGAGTCTCCTTGAAGCCACAGCTGTCCTAGAACTCACTATGTAGACTAGGTTGGCCACAATCTTACAGAGATCCACCTGCCTCTGCTGGGTGCTGGGACTAAAGGAAATATGCCTGGCCTTCATAAGACTATTTTAGGTATTTATGCAAATACCTATTCGAATGAATTAGTAAAAATTTTAAGGACCCCTTCATAAGTACAATTCTGCAGGACTTCAAGGCACAGATTAATCCCAACATACTAATGGGAGACTTTAATACCCCACTGAGCACAATGGACAGGTCAACTTGACAAAGAAACAGAGAGAAATCTGAACTGAACAATACAATACACCAAATGGACCCAATAGACATCTACCAAACATTCCATCTAGAATATACTTTCTACTCAGCGCCCCATGAAACATTCTCCAAAATTGACCATATACTGGGACACAGAGCAAACCTCGCCAAATACAAAAAAATTTGAAATAATTCCATACATTCTATCAGACCACAGTGTAATAAAGCTTAATATCAACACCAGAAAGATCCCTACTATCTACAAGAACTCATAAAGACTGAACGACACACTCCTGAATAACGAATGGGTCAAAGGAGGGAGGGAGGGAGGAAGGAAGGAAGGAAGGAAGGAAGGAAGGAAGGACGGACAGGAAAGGAAGGCAGGACGGCCAGGAAAGGAAGGAGGAAATGAAAGAAGGGAAGGACAGGAGAGGAAGGAAAGGAAGGAAAGGAAGAAGGAAGGAAGGAAGGGACGAAGAAGGAGGGTAAGAAAGAAAGTATTCCTGGCACTAAATGAAAAGGATGATACAAACAACAACAAACCTATGGGACGCTTTTAAAAGCAGTCCTAAGGCTGGACGAGATAGCCTAGTGGTTAGAGCACCGTCGCTCTTGCCGAGGACCCGGTTCGATCCCCAGCACCCACATGGCGGCTAAGAACCGTCTGTAACTCCAATTCCAGAACTCCAGTTTCCAGGGGAATCTGGACCTTCTTCTGACCTCCATGGCATTGCACGACACGGTGCACAAACCTCATGCAGACAGTACACTCATCTACACCTACAAAATAAAATTTAAAAAAAAAATTAACGCAGTCCTAAGAGGGAAATTTATAGGCCTAACTGCCTACATTAAGAAAACAGAAGAAAAAAAGAAGTTTGGGCACACTTTAATCCTAGGCACTTGGGAGCAGAGGCAGGCGGATCTTTTTGAGTCCAAGGCTGGTCTACAAAGAAGTTCCAAGCCAGCTGGGGTAAGAGGACACCCCGTCTCAAAAAGACCAAAAAAAAAAAAAAAAAAAAACAAAGCAGAAGGAGCACAAATAAACATCCTAACACTGCAAATAAAAACACTGGAGCCTGGTGTCGTTAGTCACCATGCCTTTAGTCCCAGCACTCAGGAGGCCTCTGCCTCAGGAGGATCTCTGTGAGTTCAAGGCCAGCCTGGTCTACAAAGCAAGTTCCAAGACAGCTGGGGCTAGAGGGAGACCCCGTCTCAAAGAAAAAAAAAAGCAGAAGGAGCACAAATAAACATCCCAACACTGCAAATAAAAACACTGGAGCCTGGTGTCGTGCCACATGCCTTTAGTCCCAGCACTCAGGAGGCCTCTGCCTCAGGAGGATCTCTGTGAGTTCAAGGCCAGCCTGGTCTACATAGCGAGATCCAGGCCAGCTAGGACTAAAAACGGGAGACCTTATCACACACACACAAAAAAAAATCCTAAACCTAACAGAAAGAAATAACAAAAATCAGAATGGAAATCAATGAAATAGAAACAAAGAAAACAATACAAAGAATTAATGAATCCAAGAACTGGTTAAATAAGATAAATAAGATAGATAGACCTCTAGCCCAGTTGACCAAAAGAAAGAGCAACTCCAAATCAATAAAATTATAGATGAAAGGGAAACATCACAACAGATAACGAAAAGATCCAGACGATCATATGGGAATACTTTAAAAACCTATACTCTACTAAATTTGACCCATAATATATAAGGAAATTGAAATGGTAATAAAAGAACCTCCCAACCAAAAAATGCCCAGGCCCAGAGAGATTCAAGGCAGAATTCTATAAGCCATTTAAAGAGGACCTACAGCCATTATTACTCAAATTATTCAAAAGGATAGAAACAGAGGGAAATCCCCCAAATTCCTTCTACGAAGCCAGCATCACTCTAATACCAAAACTAGGCAAAGATACAAACAAAAAAGAAAACTATAGACCCATTTCATTAATGAAACTATATAGATGTAAAAATTCTCAACAAAATACTTGCAAACCACATACAGGCACACATCAAAAAGATCATCCATCATGACCAAGGTGGATTCATACCAGAGATGCAGGGATGGTTCAACATATGTAAATCAATAAATGTCATAAAGCACATAAATGGACAAATACAAAAACCACATGGTCATCTCAATTGATGCAGAAAAGGCCTTTGATAAAATGCAACATAATTTCATGTTTAAAGTCCTAGAGGAAATTGGACTAGAGGAAACATTCCTCAACATAATTAAAGCCATATACAACAAACCCACAGGCAATATTATTCTAAATGGGGAAAAATTAGAAGCATTCCCCTTAAAGTTAGGAACCTGGCAAGGCGGCCCCCTATCCCCACTCCTTTTCAATATAGTGCTTGAAATGTTCACTAGAGCAATAAGACAAGAAAAGGAAATCAAAGAGTACTCATTGGAAAAAAGGACATCAAACTGTCCCTCCTAGAAACGATTAACAGTTTCAGTAAAGTGGCAGAATACAAAATTAACCTAGAAGAGTCAGTAGCCTTTCTTTATACCAATAACAAGCAACTGGAGAAGGAATACAAGGAGACCTTCCCATTCACAATAGTCTGAAAAAAAGGAGAAAAAAAAAAATCTAGGAAGAAACTTGACCAAAGACACTAAAAAAATCTCTACAACTAAAAATTTACATCCCTGAAGAAAAAGATTGAAGAAGACACCAGAAGATGAAGGATCTCCCATGTTCATGGATTGGAAGAATTAATATAGTAAAAATGACCATCCTGCCCAAAGTAATATACAAATTCAATGCAATCCCAATTAAAATCCCCATGAGCTTCTTCACAGACCTAGGAAAAAAACATCCTAAAGTTCACATGGAAAAACAAAAGACCCCATATAGCCAAAGAACCCTGAGCAAAAAAGAGCAATGCAAGGGGGGTATTACTACAGCAGACTTCAAACTATATTACAGGGCTCTAGTCATAAAGACAGCCTGGTACTGGCACAAAAACAGACCCGTTGACCGATGGAACAAAATTGATGATCCAAACTTGAGCTCATGCAATTTCAGCCACCTCATATTTGACAAAGAGGCCAAGAAGACTCAATGGAGAAAAGACAGCATCTTCAGCAAATGGTGCTGGCAAAACTGGATCACCACTTGTAGAAGAATTAAATTATACCCATACCTCTCACCCTGTACAAAAATCAACTGCAAATGGATCAAAGACCTCAATGTGAAACCCAAAACTCAGAAAATGATAGAAGAAAACGTTGGCAGCAACCTATAAGACACAGGCATAGGAAAAGACTATTTAAATCATACAGCACCTGTGCAGAAAATAAGGTCAACAATTCACAAGTGGGACCTTATTAAACTCAAGAGCTTCTGTATAATAAAAGAAACAAACGAGTGAAGAGAAAACCCATAGAGTGGGAGGAAACCTTCACCAGTGTTACATCTGATAAAGTATTAACATCCAGAGTATATAAACACTCAAAAAAACAAAGAAGCAAGAAAACAAATGACCCAATCAAAAGATGGAATAAAGAGCTGAACAGAGACTTCACAAATGAAGAAGTAAAGATAGCTGAGAAACATCTTAAAAAGTGTTCAGTGTTGCTAATAATTAAGGAAATGGAAATTAAAACCACTTGAAGATTTCATCTCACTCCAATAAGACTGGCTATGATCAAGAAAACAAAGGATACCAAATGCTGGAGAGGTTGTAGGGAAAGGGGAATACTCATCCACTGCTGGTGGGAATGCAAACTCATACAAACCCTATGGAAAGCAGTGTAAAGAACTCTTAAAAGACTCAAAATGAGCTGGTCAACTGACCCAGACATACCACTCAAGACTCATCCTACCACAGAGATACATGCACATCTATGTTTACTATAATTCTCTTCACAATATTGAAGAGCTAGAAGCAACCCAACTGTCCCTCAAGTGACAAGTGGATAAAGAAAATGTGGAATACCTACACAATGGAATTCTATGCAGAGGTAAAGAAAGATGACATCATGAACTTTGCAGGTAAATACGGAAGTAGAAGCCATTATGCTAAGTGAAGTAACACAGTGCCAGAAAAGCAAACTACGTATGGTGTCCCTCATTTGTGGATCCTAGCACCGAATCTCTATTTGTAAGGCAAACTGAATAATTCTTTTTTTCTTTCAATTTCAGTAAATATAATACCTAATGTTACTTATCAACATTATGCAATGTAAGAATTTAAAATAATATTGTTTCTTTAACTGCATACAACTCTGCCAAAATGTGAATCCCTAAACATGTTTTGGAATTAACCTATAGTTTATTTTCAGACATCATAATTTTGGTATATGTGTGGCATGTATATATACACATTTTGGAGTGATACAAATTAGAAGGAACAACAACAAAAAAGACTGGGTTAAAGAAGTGACTGAAACAGTAAACTTCTTCTGACCCAAACAGTAAACTTCTGCATCAAATTTTTTTTTTTTTTTGTTTGTGTATGAATGTATTGTTTGCATGCAGGTCTGTGCACCCGTGTCGTGCAATGCTTGCGGAGGTCAGAAGAAGGTTCTCAGATTCCCCTGGAACTGGAGTTCTCCTGAATTGGAGTTACAGACGGTTCTTAGCCGCCATGTGGTGCTTGGGATCGAACCCGGGTCCTCTGCAAGAGCGTCGGTGCTCTTAACCGCTAGGCTATCTCTCCAGCCCCCCAATTTTTTTTTTTTTGGGTCTTTTCGAGACAGGGTCTCCCTGTAGCCCCAGCTGACCTGGAACTCACTCTGTAGACCAGGCTGGCCTTGAACTCACAAAGATCCACCTGCCTCTGCCTCCCAAGTGCTAGGATTAAAGGCGTGCGCCACCACGCCCAGCTGCATCAAAAATTTTTTTAAAAGACTAAGAAGCCAGGCGTGGTGGTGCAGACTTTAATCCTAGCACTCGAGAGGCAGAGGCAGGTGGATCTCTGTGAGTTCAAGGCCAGCCTGGTGTACGTAGGGAGCTCCAGGCAGCTGAACTAAAAAAGAGAGACCCTGTCTCAAAAAGACCAAAAAAAAAAAAAAAAAAACAAGCAAAAAAGATTTTTTAAAAGTAACACATAGATTTTTGTTTTGTAGTAATTATATGCATTACTTGACTTGGACACTACAAGTCCACCATTTGGATGTCTCCGACAGTATGCTGAGGTGAATGTGAGTTGGTCCACTGAGTAAAGCAGAATGTCTTCCCTAAGAAGGTAGCCCTTATCTAATCAGTTCAAGGTTTAAATAAAACAAAAAGACTGATTTCTCCATGAAGAAACATTCCATGATCAGCTGCCTTGAGTTGGAAACTTTCTGCCTTTAGACCTACCTTAAAACTTCAGCTCTTCCTGGGTCTCGAACCTGCCAGTTTTTGGACTAGAACTTACACTACTGGCTCTCATGGTTCTCAGAGCTAATGGTAACTGAACCATTAAACTCCTTCTCACTCAGGTTCTCTGATTAGCTAACTATAAAATTTGGAACTTCTCAGGTAAGTAGATTAGCTTGATAATAGGTAGATTTCTCTGGAAAGCCTTGACAAATTAAGATACTAACAATCAGCTTTATATTATAACTACTTACTGAGATAAGGAAGGCATAAATAAGGAGGATAGATAAGAGAACAGAAAAAAAGGGGGGGGGTGAAGCAATAAATTTTGGATCCTGTAAAGTATGAGGTGCCCACCATACTTCCAAGTGGAAATGTCAGGTACCCAGATAGTGAACCAGAAACTTAGATTTGGAACTATTTTAAAAGCAGTATTTTGGGGCTAGAGAGATGGCTCATCAGTTAAGAGCACTGGTTGCTCTTTCAGAGGATCCAGGTTTGAATCTCACCACTCACAGGGCAGCTAACAACCATCTATAACTCCAGATCCAGGGGACCCAAAAACCCTCTTTTGTCCTCCACAGGCACTATATTACACAGATGGGCTTACATACATGAAGGCCTAACACTCAAAATATAAAATAAAAATAGTATTTTAATGTGGGAGAGGATAAAATAACCTAGAGATGAATTATCCAGTGCATATAAAGAAATTATCAAAAGGAGAAAACCACAGATAGAATTCTAGTAAAGTACAAAAACATGTAAAAAAGCAGTAAACTATTTTCAAAGAAGCTTAACAATACAAACATATAATTAAAAGATTAAGTAATTTAATTTAAATACTATTAAGAGATCAAGTGAAGGCTAGCAAGATGACAGTGGGTAAAGGCACTTGCTATCAAGCCTGAGTTCAATTCTCAGGACATGCGCCAAGGCATGCAGATAACCAAATACATATACATAAATACATGAACAAATAAGGTAATAAAAATTTTATTTAAAAAGATCAAGTTGAGAGTTCAAGGCCAGCCTGGTCTACAGAGTGAGTTCCAGGACAGCTTAGGCTACAGGGAGACCCTGTCTCAGGAAAAAAAAAAAAAAGATCAAGTTGAATGACAAGAGAACTGACTACTGGCTTTGACAAAATACAAATCACTGAAACTAGCCACTGCAGTAAAAAGTAATGAAAACAAAGTGTAAAGTTCAGAAGGAATAATGGATGGGGAAAGCAGAAGGAAATGATACTATCTACAGAACAACACCCGCATTGTGGTGCCTCGTGAGGAAAACGCTACTCTGAATTCACAAATCAGCTACCAGAAAAGTCCCAGAGAAAGAAAAGGAAATTTGGAATCCAAAAAAATTGGAAAATTATCTCAGCCCCACATGGAATTGGGTGGCAACAAGAGCAAGGCTTTTTCTTGCTAACTCTCACCAGAGTGTTCGTGGACAGGTGCCTGAAAAAGTCCCATGGAAAAAGAGATTTAGGGATGTTCTCAGTTGTACACAGGATAAGTAAAACAATAGGCACAAGGCTTTCTTGATGGCCTCCACCAGTATGCATTAACTTTATTCTTTTATGCTGTTCTATTTTTTTTTTTTTTTTTTTTTGCTTTTCTATCCAAATTGAACAGAACTATGTTCAAACTCTTTTTCATCTTTCTGCTGTCACTATGGAAATCTCTTTGTTTCCTAAATCTTGTTCACATGCACAGCAATTATGAATTTGCTTAAAGGAATTGGATCTAAAACTTCATCCAAGCAAATTTGTGAACCTTTAAATTTATTCAGAAATATTTTCCCTGATATCCCAACCATGGGACACTTAATTCAGAAATTTGGGGGAAAAAGTTGATGACCAATTAAGCTACTACTTAGAAACAGTTCAATTGAGATAATTAACTCTTTGGAACCAAATTAAAGTATCTGATCAGATTCTTATTATGTTTTACTTTCAACTACTTCAAGAAAATTTCAGCTTTTTAAAAATTATTTTACTTTAATTTTTTATGTGTATAACTGTTTTGCCTACATATTCGTAAGTGCATCCATGTTATGCAGTGCCCATAGAGGTCAGAAGGCATGAGATTCCCTGGAATTGGAGTTATGGACAGTTATTAGCTGCCATGTGGGTACTGGGAATTGAACCCTGGTCCTCTGCAATAGCAGTCAGTGCTCTTAACTACTGAGACATCTCTCCAGCCCTGAAAACTTCTTTTATTTTTCTTTTTTTTTGGGGGGGGAGGGGTCTTTTTGAGACAGGGTCTCCCTGTAGCTCCAACTGTCCTGGAAATCTATGTAGATCAGGTTGGTCTTGAACTAACAAAGATCCACTTGCCTCTGCCTCCCAAGTACTAGGATTAATTTTTTTTGTGTGTGTGAGTTCTTTTCCTCCTTTTTCTTTTCTTTTTTTGTATTTTTATTATTATTTATTTATACATACATATTTTTATCAAATCTAGACCCATTTCCCCCCATCCCCCCACCCCTCAAGACCTCATGCATTCTGCCAGATAGGCTATTCATCTCTTTCTCAGTCTTTCTCAATATTCTCCATGGAGAAGTTGACTGTTTTTAGCAGAAGTTCATTGTTTCAGTCAGTTCTTTGATGCAGTCCTTTCTGTTGTTGTTTCCAAGATGCATCACTCCCAACTGCTTTGGATAAAAGCTCAAGGGGTCATGCACAGGAAACACTTACAACTGGGTAATTGGCACTAGCATCCACAGATGAGGGATACCATTCATCGTTTGTTTTTCTGGGACTGTGTTACTTCACTCAGCATGATGTCCTCTAGCTCCAGCCATTTTCCTGCAAAGGTCATGATGTCTTTTTTTTTTTTAATTTCTTTTTTTATTAATTTTATTTATTTCCATATGTGTATGAATGTACAGTCTGCATGCAAGTTTGTGCACCCGTGTCGTGTAATGCCACGGAGGTCAGAAGAGGGTCTCGGATTCCGCTGGAACTGGAATTCTCCTGGAATTGGAGTTTCAGACGGTTCTCAGCCGCCATGTGGGTGCTGGGGATCGAACCCAGGTCCTCTGTAAGAGCGGTCGGCGCTCTTAACCGCTAGGCCATCTCTCCAGCCCGATGTCGTCTTTCTTTACTGCTGCATAGAACTCCATTGTGTAGATGTATCACATTTTCTCTATCCACTCATCAGTTGAGGGGCATTTGGGTTGGTTCCAGCTCTTTGCTATTGTGAAGAGAACTGAAATAAACAAGGCCGTGCATGTATCTCTGTGGTGGGGTGAGTCTTGAGGGTACATGCCCAGGAGTGGTATGGCTGGGTCAGGTAGCAAGTTCATTCCAAGTCTTCCAAGGGTTCTCCACACTGCTTTCCATAGTGGCTGCACGAGTTTACATTCCCACCAGCAGTGGATGAGTGTTCCCCTTTCCCCACAACCTCTCCAGCACTTGGTATCATTTGTTTTCTTGATCCTAGTCAGTCTTATTGGAGTAAGATGATATCTTAAAGTGTTTTCATTTGCATTTCCTTAATGATTAGTGATGTTGAACAGTTCTTGAGGTGTTTCTCAGCCATCTCTAAATCCTCACTTGTGAACTCTCTGTTCAACTCTTCGCTCCATCTATTAAGTGGGTCATCTGTTTTCTTTCTTCTTTGTTTTTTGAGTAGTTTATA
The DNA here is from genome assembly GCA_009823505.1 of Rhizomys pruinosus. Taxonomy (NCBI): domain Eukaryota; kingdom Metazoa; phylum Chordata; class Mammalia; order Rodentia; family Spalacidae; genus Rhizomys; species Rhizomys pruinosus. Next base: position 4,847,450 of record VZQC01005840.1, read on the forward strand.
TATTCTGGAGATCAGTGCTTTGTCAGATGTATCTGCAGTGAAGGTTTCCTCCCACCCTGTGGGATTTCTCTTCACTTCCTTGATAGTTTCTTTTGATGTACAGAAGCTTTTGAGTTTAATGAGGTCCCATTTCTCAATTGTCGACCTTAATTCTTGCACAGCTGCTGTCTGGTTTAGCAAGTCTTTCCTACACTTAAGGTCCTTGTAGTTCTGCTGCCAACTTTTTCTTCTATCACCTTCGAGGTTTTGGGGTTCCATGTTGAGTCTTTGATCCATCTGGGATGTTGACTTTTGTAACAGGTGACCGAGGTAGGGTTTTATTTCTTCTTACAAAGCGGTGATCCAGTTTGCAGCAACCCTTTTGCTGAAGAATGTGTCTTTGCTCCATTGTGTCTCTTGCCCCTTGTTCAAATATGAGGTGGCTGATATTGTGGTAGCTCAAGTTTTGGATGTTCAATTTTAGTTTCATTGTTGAACAGGTCTGTTTCTGTGCCAGTTACCAGGCTGTTTTTATGACTATAGCCCTGTAGTATAGTTTGAAGTCTGGTATAGAGATACCCCCTGTGTAGCTCTTTTCACTCAGGGTTTGTTTTGGCTATTTGGGGTCTTTTTGTTTTTCAAATGAATTTAAGGACTTTTTTTTCCAAGCCTGTGAAGAAACTGTTGGGGATTTTGATTGGCATTGCGTTAAATCTATACAAGATTTCGAGTTAGAATGGACATTTTCCCAATGTTAATTTTCCCAACCATGAGCATGGGAGGTTTTTCCATCTTATTGTCTTCTTCATTTCTTTTTTAAAGGTTTAAAATTTTTGTTGTAGAGATCTTTGGTGCTTGGTTAGGCTTGTTCCAGTATTTTATTGTTTTCTTTTTTGAGGCTATTGTGAGTGGGAAGTGTCTCTTTGAATTCTTTCTCCAGTTGCTTGTTCTAGGACCTTAAGCATGAAGGGATGCTGGATTTTGTCAAAGGCTTTTTCAGCATCAATTGAGATGATGGTGTGGTTTTTATCTTTTATTCCATTTGTGTTTGATGATATTATTGATTTTCGTATGTTGAACCATCCCTGCATCTCTGGTATGAATCCAACTTGGTCATGATGGATGATCTTCTTGATGTGGGTCTGTATGCGATTTGCCAGTATCCTGTTTAGAATTTTGGCATCTGTGTTCATTAGGGAAATGGGTCTATAATTCTCTTTTTTAGTTGGATCTTTGCCTTGTTTTGGTAATAGAGTGATGCTGGCTTCATAGAAGGAATTTGGGAGAATTCCCTCTGATTGTATCCTTCTAAACAGTTTCAGTAATAATGGTTGTAGTGTCTTTTGAGATGTTTTATAGAATTCTGCCGTGAAACCATCTGGGCCTGGGCTTTTTTTTAGTTGGGAGGATTCTTATTAATTACTCTTCCTTTTCTCATGTGTTATGGGTCTGTTTAGGCTGTGATCTCTTCTTTGTTGAGCTTTGGTGATTCCCAGGATTTCAGACTATTCATCATTCTTCTAGGTTTTCAAACTTGGTAGAGTGAGGTTTCTTGAAAGTATTCCCATATGATTTTCTGGATCTTTCCTTGTCTGTTGTGATATTTCCCTTTTCATCGCGATTGTATTGATTTGGAGTTGTTCCTTCTTTCTCTTGGTTAACTGGGGCTAAGGGAGTGTCGAGCTATCTCTTTTATACATTTTTTTTTTTTATTTTTTTATTAATTTATTTTATATTGTATGTGTATGAATGTACGTCTGCATGGCAGTCTGTGCACACCTGTCGTGCAATGCCGCGGAGGTCAGAAGAGGGTCTCGGATTCCCCTGGAACTGGGAGTCTCCTGGGAACTGAGTTTTAGACGGTTCTCGGCCGCCATGTGGTGCTGGGGTAGAACCAGGGTCCCTGCAAGACGGTCGGCGCTCTTAACCGCTAGGCCATCTCTCAGCCCATGACTATCTTTTTATTCTCAGACATCACTTTGTGGATCATTTTTTTTGTATTGTTTTCTTTCGTTTCTATTATGCATGATTTCTGCTCGATTTTTGTTATTTCTTCCTGTCTGTTGCTTTTAGGGTTCATCTGTTGTTGCCTCTCAAGTGCTTTAGCTGTAGTGTAGATATCATTCACTTGTGTCTTTCTGTTTTTCAATAAGGTGTAGAACACCCAGGCTATAACTTCCCTAGGACTGCTTTTAAGGTTATCCCATAGGTTTGTGGGTTGTAGTTGTCATTGTCATTCAGTTCAGAATGCTATTTTTTCTTATCTCTTCCTTGACCCATTCATATTCAAGAGTATATTGTTTAGTCTCCATGGTGTTCTTGTAAAGGCAGTAGGGCTAATCCTTGGTTGGTATTGAGCTTTATTGCACTGTGGTCTGATAGAATGCATGAATATTTCACTCTGTTCTTTATGTGGAGGTTTCTTCTGTGTCCCAGTATGTGGTCGATTTTGGAGATGTTCTGTGGGGGGTGGCGAGTAGAAAGTGTATTCTCTGGTATTAGGGTGGAATGTTGTGTAGAGGTCTATGAGGTCCATTTGGTGTATCATATCGTTCAGTTCAGATGTCTCTCTGTTTCTTTGTCCTGTTGCCTATCCAAAGGACTCAGAGGGTATTGAAATCCCCTACTATGAGTGTACTGGGGTTAGTGTGTGACTTGTAGTCCTGGAGAATGTGTCTTTATAAAGTTTGGTGCACCAGAGTTTGGGGCATATACATTCATAATTTTGAAATCTTCTTGAATTGTTCCTTGATAAAAATATAATGGCCTTCTTTGTCTCTTCTGATTTCTTTTTACTTGAAGTCTATTCTGTCCAATATTAAAATGGCAACACTTACTTTCTTTTTTGGTACCATTTGCTTAGAATATTTTTTTCCATCCTTCACTTTAACATGGTGCCTGTCCTTGAATGTAGATGGGTTGTCTTGTCACAGCATATCGATGGATTCTGTTTCCTAATCCAATCTCCAAGCTATGTCTTTTGATTGGGGAATTTAGTCCATTAATATTTTAAGGTTATGACTGAGATTTGTTTTCTTCCTTTTGCCTTATTATCCATTGTGGTTTGGGTTTTGGTTTCTACTTCTGCAGTTATGCTTTTATTGATTTCTCTTTCTAGGATGTCTGGGGTTCGTTGTCCTTTCTTCTGTACTTTGAATTGCTTCAAGTATTCTCTGAAGGGTTGGTTTTCGGACATGTATTCTTTCAAGTTGTTTATGTCATGGAAGGTTTTTTCTCTCTCCTTCAACTATAATCGACATTTTTGCTGGGATAGTAACCTGGTTGGCATCTATTGTCCCTTAACACTGGGAATGCTTGCTCCAGTTTCTTCTTGCTTTCATTGTTTATGATAGTCTGTATTGAAAGTTCAGTTGTAATTTTGATGGTTTCCCTTATAGGTCACTCGTTTTTTCTCTTGTGCTTTAAGGATTTTGTCTTTGTTTTGATGCTAGCATTTTAACTATGATGTGGCGTGGAGAATTTCTTTTGATCTTTTCTGTTTGGGAGTTCTATGTGCTTCTTGTATTGGTATTGGTTTATCCATTTTTTAGTTTGGGGAAGTTTTTCATCTATTATTCTGTTGAAGATCTGATCAATACCATTCTATCTTGGGATTCTTCTCCTTCCTCTATTCCTATGATGCGGAGGTTTGATCTTTTCATAGTGTCCCACAGTTCCTGGTTGTTCCACTTCTGTGTATTTTTAAATTTTTCATAATCTTTCCTTGAGGATTTTAGTTGTTCTGTGTTATCTTCCAGGTCTGAATTCTTGTTCTGCTTCCTCCATTCTGCTTCTGAGGCTTTTTCACTCCTTTCCTCTTGATTGGATGATGTTTGATTTCCTTTTTCTCATTTCCTCTTCTGATTTCTTTAGTATTTCTACTTCTTTTTGAGCTTCTCAATCTCTTCTTGTAGCTCTTGCTTAGCTGGTTGGTTTCCTTATCTTTTTCAGCATGGGATCTTTTCAGTGTTTCTACTCCTTTAGGAGTTTGTCATTCTCTCTCTCTAGGTCCTCTTGAGTTCTTTCATCTCTTTCTGAGTTCTTTATAATCTTGTAGTTCTTAAAACATGTTACCAATTGTGCTCCTGATATCTGTCTCTGGGCATCCCCAGAGGGATTTGCACTGCAGGAGTCTTCCATAGGGTTGGTAGAGCTTGGTGGTGGATTATCCTGCCCCTTTCCTGTGTTGTCTCTTCTCGTGTTCCTGGCATATGGGCTTCTCCTTGCCTGTATTCCAATGTGAGTCCTAAATGCCTCTTCACTGATGTTGTTGAAGGCTTGCTTTGCTTGCCTCCTTCAGATGCCTTTGTAATCCCAGTTGGGGCGGGGGGGGGGCCGCTCTTCAGCTGCTGGCCTCAGGAGATCTCAGGAACTCAAGAGTCACCCAACCCCACCTTTAATACCGCTGGGAGGATAACTCTGCCCCCACAGCCACAAAAGCCAATCAAGCCAAAGATTCCGCACCTTTATCCCAGCTGGGAGGATAACTCCAACCCCACAGCACAAAAGCCAATCAAGCCAAAGACAGCTGGATTAAGGGATCAACAATCAGCCTTGCTGAGGCACCAGTTCCTACCGTTCCGCTCTTCCTTATGCTGGCCTCAGAGATCTCAGATCTCAGGAGTCACACACAACCACCTTAATACCGATGGGAGGATACTCGCCTCCACAGACACAACAGCCAATAAGAGCAAAGACAGCTGGATTAAGGGATCAACAATCAGCCTTGCTGAGGCACCCAGTTCCTACCTGTCTCCTGCTCTTCCTTCCGCTGGCCTCAGGAGATCTCAGTAGGATTAATTTTTGCCCAAAAATTTCAGTTTTAACTGGTACAATTGGTTTATTGTTGGCTTTTATTTGTGGGAATTTCTTTAAATATATTTTGATTTAATCTTACGTAATTCTTCAGTATTCCATGTCTGTGCCTGCCTTCAATTCACTAGGCATTTATGTTTAATTTTTAAAGGAAACGTTTTCAATAGAGGCATGCTCAACAGCTGTGCCTTCAGTCAATACTGGGTAAATAATACCTGTCATTAGAGTTCTATATTTCAATATATGGAGATCTTATTAGCCTTTACTACAGATAAAATTTAATTGGAAGATTTATAAAATTCATCAAAAGCTTTACTTAAAAAGTAGCACCAGAGGAAATTTGGCTAAATGTTAAACTATTTTGGATATTCTGTCACTAATCTTTTTGTTAAATCTCATAAATTACAATTGCCTATTCCCGAAAAGATAACATTAAATTCTTTTCAACAGCTTTTAGGATTCAGACTTCGACCCTCCCTTGAAATTCAGTTTTTTCTCACATTTTTGTCTCTTTATTATTTTTTTTATTGGGGGGGGGTGTTTTTGAGACAGGGTCTCCTTGTAGTCCCAGCTGGCCTGGAACTTGCTCTGTAAACCAGGGTGGCCTTGAACTCAGAGATCCGCCTGCCTCTACCTCCTGGGATTAAAGATATGTGCCAACATGCCTGGCTTTATTTTTTTTATTTTATGTGTATGAGTATATCGCCTCCATGTATATAAGTGCATCTGTGTTGTGCAATGCCCATGGTGGTCAGAAGAGGATGCCGGATCCCCTGGAACTAGAGTTATGGACACTTATTAGCCACCATGTGGGTGCTAGGAATCGAACCCTGATCCTCTTTAAGAGTAGCCAGTGGTCGTAACTGCTGAGTCTCTCCAGCCCTAGAATTTTTTAAGCCAATGTTTTATTGAAGCTCTGTGCATTTCATACAAAATCAAATCTAGACCCGCGTGCACACCTCCTTGCCCCCCCACTCCACCAAAGCTCATGCATTCTGCCAAACATGTTTTTCATCTTTTTCTCAGTCTCTCTCAAAATTCTCAATGCAGAAGTTTACTGTTTTGAGCAGAAGTTCACCATTTCAGTCAGTTCTTTGACCCAGTCTTTCTGTTGTTGTTGTTGTTGCTGCTGTTGTTATTCCTTCCAATATGCATCATTCCAAAATATGCACATATGCATGCCACATATAGCATCTTCGGCTTATGATTTTTTTTTTTCTTTATTAGGCTGAAAGATAACGTTTGAAGCCTCCTCTTTGGCAAGCCCAAACCACCATCAGTTCTGCCCTTGTGTTCCACACTGGGGTTTTCCCTTCCCATGGTCACCAAATGAAGTACAGTAAGCACCACATCCCGTCTTGATCTTCCTGTACTGGTCTCCATGATACAGCCTGGGGAGTCCAACAATGGCAGTCTATACTCTGAAGAAGTGGAAACCCCAGTAGTAGCTCAGTCCACAAGTTGGATGTCTCAGCAGTCCCCATCTGGCAGAATTTTTGCATCTCTTAAAGGAACTGCAGATTTAAATTTGTCCCACCACATTGTGGTGCCTCTCTTAACTCTTGTAGTACACAAATACAGCTAGAAACTGAATTTAAACCAAAAACAATTTTCTCATATATGAATAAATTTACTTATTTGTTTTTAAAACTACTTTATCCCTTGCAGCAATGACAAGACAACTCCACTTAAAGAATTTTCAAATGGTGCTGGGCATGGTGGCCCACACCTTTAATTCCAGCACTCAGGAGGCAAAGGTAGGTGGATCTCTGTGAGTTCAAGACCACACCCTGGTATACAGAGTGAGCTCCAAGACAGCTGGGACTAAAAAGGAGACCTTGTCTCAAAATACCAAAAAAAAAAAAAAAAAAAAAAAGTAATTTTCTGATCCAAATCCATCCATTTACTGGGCATGATCTTTGTTATTTATCCTTTTATATCTCCCAATAATTTCAAACTTTCTTTTACAGACCACAGAAAAATAAATGTTTGCTGGTTTTTTAGAACAAGCTTCCTTTCACTTCCTATACAAAGATTTTCTTTCTTAAATATATATTCCAATTCTTAATGCACTAGCAAATTTTTCTTTCAGAGGGAGACAATAAATCAAAGAAACCATTACATAATGCTGGGATATGGCATTCTCTATAGCCCCAGGAGCAAACATTACCCAGTGTGCAAAACTTTTAGCTGCCATTTTTGCTTTCAAATAATTCCCTAACTGAATCCCTTTTCAATTTACTAACCTTCTCATGCTATTATGGCAAATTTTATTTCTATTTAAAATCTCCTTCAAGGACAAACTACCTTGCTTTTATTTTGAAACATTTGATTCCATACAAAATTACTTGGCTTCCAGAAAGAAACCACACTGTCTAGTTGTCTTTTCAATTATCGCAGGTACAAACTCAACAAATTATACAATCCTGTCTTGACTGCCATCAGCAGGCATCTTCATCTTGAGAGAATTCAAACCCCAAGTATCTGTCCTAATAAACTCTGGCAAATGCAAGTAACTTATGTAAATTCCTTTGGTCATTTTTAAACTGGCACGTATATGTTAATATGGTTTTTAATATAATACTTTTATTGATGCTTTGTATATTTCAGACATCATTTTTCAATCCAATTTAGACATATTCTCCTTTCCCTTCCCCCCACCTCACCCCAGTTCATGCATTCTGCCATACAGGCCCTGCATCTTTCTTTCAGTCTTTTTAAATTTTTTCTCTGCAGAGGTTCATTGTTTTGGGCAGAATTTAACGGTATCAATCTGTTCTCTGAGCCAGTCCTTATGTTATTGTTCCCTCCCATTTGTATTGCTCCAAAATATGCCTATATAAACGTCATATATGTACCAGAATTATGTCCTCCGGGAATAAACTATATGTTAACCCTGAAATATGCTTAGGAATTCACATTTTTTCCCTTTAATTTTATATTACTCTAAAATATGAATATGTCTGAAAGTAAAGGTAAGTAAATTCTAGGGCCCATTAAGAGATTCACATTATAATATCACCGTTGCTTTCAGATAAAAAGAAATATAACAAATGGTGCTCAGCTTGCCTTTCAATTGGGGGAATTTGGTGCTAGCATCCACAAATGGGGGAAACCATTCCCTGTTTGTTTTGGGGGGACTGTGTTATTTCACTTAGCATAATGGCTTGAGTTAATACTTTTTAAGATTTTATTTTGCTACTACTCAAACACAAAAATCTGCTTATAATGTTTAAAATGCAACTCAGAACAAACAGTGGCTCTCTGCCTATGTATCTAAAACTTATCTCTTCATCAGTTTTGAAAAGTTCATGTCTTTCATGACATTTCTTACATTACCTCAAGTACAAGCCATAATTATATTCAGTTATTATTCAAAATGTTAATATGTAAACAAAAAGGGGGAATTAAGGATCCAGAACAAATTATACTTTAAAACTTTTCTCTTTTATTGGTACTTTTGAGACAGGGTTTCCCTTTAGTCCCAGATAGCCTGGAGCTCACTATGTAGACCAGGCTGGCCTTGAACTCAAAAAGATCCACCTGCCTCTGCCTCCTGAGTGTTGGGCTGGGATTAAAGGCGTGCACCACCATGGTCAGCTAAACTTTAAAACTTTTTTTATTTTTATTTATTTATTTTTGTATGTTTATGAACGTACTGTCTGCATGCAGGTTTGTGCAACTGTGTCGTGCAATGCTGCGGAGGTCAGAAGAAGGTGTTGGATTCCCCTGGAACTGAAGTTAAAGACAGTTTTCAGCCACCATGTGGGTGCTGGGAATCGAACTCCAGTCCTCTGCAAGAGCAGTCGGCACTCTTAACCACTAGGCCATCTCTCCAGTCCCTAAAACTTTTTTAAAAACAAAATTTTTTCAAATTGTTCCCCTCAATAAGTTTTTTCATAACTCAAGGTTTTCTTTTATTTATTTATTTATTTATTTATTTATTTATTTATTTATTTTGGTCTTTTCGAGACAGGGTCTCCCTGTAGCCCCAGCTGTCCCGGAACTCACTCTGTAGACCAGGCTGGCCTTGAACTCACAAAGATCCACCTGCCTCTGCCTCCCCGATTTTTTTGTTTTTTGGGTCTTTTCGCAGACAGGGTCTCCCTTGTAGCCCCAGCTGACCTGGAACTCACTCTGTTAGACCAGGTCGGCCTTGAATCACAAAGATCACTGCCCAGCCTCCCAAGTGGCTAGAGATTAAAGGCGTGCGCCACACGCCCAGCTGCCATCAAAAATTTTTTTAAAAGACTAGAAGCCCAGCGTGGTTGCAGACCTTTAATCCTAGCACTCGAGAGGCAGAGGGCAGGTAGATCTTCTGTGAGTTCAAGGCCAGCCTGGTGTCGTAGTGAGCCCTTCAGCTGAAACTAAAAAGAGAGCGGACCCTGTCTCAAGAAGACCAAAAAAAAAAAAAAAAAAAAAAAAAAAACAAGCAAAAAAGATTTTTTAAAAGGTACCACAATAGACTTTTTGTTTTGTAGTAATTATATGCATTACTTGACTTGGACACTACAAGTCCACCATTTGGATGTCTCCAGCAGTATGCTGAGGTGAATGTGAGTTTGGTCCACTGAGTAAAGCAGAATGTCTTCCCTGAAGAAGGTAGCCCTTATCGTAACAGTTCAAGGTTTAAATAAAACAAAAAGACTGATTTCTCCATGAAGAAACATTCCATGATCAGCTGCCTTGAGTTGGAAACTTTCTGCCTTTAGACCTACCTTAAAACTTCAGCTCTTCCTGGGTCTCGAACCTGCCAGTTTTTGGACTAGAACTTACACTACTGGCTCTCATGGTTCTCAGAGCTAATGGTAACTGAACCATTAAACTCCTTCTCACTCAGGTTCTCTGATTAGCTAACTATAAAATTTGGAACTTCTCAGGTAAGTAGATTAGCTTGATAATAGGTAGATTTCTCTGGAAAGCCTTGACAAATTAAGATACTAACAATCAGCTTTATATTATAACTACTTACTGAGATAAGGAAGGCATAAATAAGGAGGATAGATAAGAGAGACAGAAAAAAAAGGGGGGGGGGTGGAAGCATTAAATTTTGGATCCTGTAAAGTATGAGGTGCCCACCATACTTCCAAGTGGAAATGTCAGGTACCCAGATAGTGAACCAGAAACTTAGATTTGGGAACTATTTTAAAACGCTATTGTGGGGGCTAGAGAGATGTCACACAGTTAAGAGCACTGGTTGCTCTTTCAGAGATCCAGGTTTGGATATTCCACCCACTCATCAGTGGCAGCTAACAACCATCTATAACTCCAGATCCAGGGAGGGGACAAGAAGGAAAATGCCCAAAAACCTCTTTTGTCCTCCACAGGCATTATACATGCAGATGGACTTACATATATAATGCCTAACACGGCAATACATATAAAATAAAAATAGGTATTTTATATTGTGGGAGAGGATAAAATAACCTAGAGATGAATTATCCAGTGCATATAAAGAAATTATCAAAAGGAGAAAACCACAGATAGAATTCTAGTAAAGTACAAAAACATGTAAAAAAGCAGTAAACTATTTTCAAAGAAGCTTAACAATACAAACATAGAATTAAAAGATAAGTAATTTAGTTAATATCTATTAAGAGATCAAGTGAAGGCTAGCCAGATGACAGTGGTAAAGGCACTCTCTCATAGCCTGAGTTCAATTCTCGAGGAAATGTCCGCCAAGCATTGCAGATAACCAAATACATATACATAAATACATGAACACAAGGTAAGGTAATAAAATTTTTTATTTAAAAAGATCAAGTGAAGGTTTCAAGGCCAGCCTGGTCTAAGAGTGAGTTCCCAGGACAAGCTTAGGCTACGGGAGACCCTGTCTCAGGAAAAAAAAAAAAAGTCAAGTGATGACAAGAGAACTGACTACTGGCTCTTGACAAAATACAAATCACTGAAACTAGCCACTGCAGTAAAAAGTAATGAAAACAAAGTGTAAAGTTCAGAAGGAATAATGGATGGGGAAAGCAGAAGGAAATGATACTATCTACAGAACAACACCCGCATTGTGGTGCCTCGTGAGGGAAAACGCTACTCTGGAATTCACAAATCAGCTTACCAGAAACGTCCAGAGAAAGAAAAGGAAATTTGGGAATCCAAAAAAAATTGGAAAATTTTATCTCAGCCCCACATGGAAATTGGGTGGCAACAAGAGCAAGGCTTTTTTACTTGCTACTCCTCACCAGGTGTTCGTGACAGGCTGCCTGAAAACGTCCCTGGAAAAAGAGCTATGTAGGATGGTTCTCAGGTCTGTAGCACGGAAGATTACAATAAACAATAGGCACATAGGGATATTCTTGATGCGCGCTCCACCCATATGCATTAAGCTGTTATTCACTATGCTCTGTTACTACGTCTTTTTTTTTTTTTTTTTATTGCTCTTTCTATCCAAATTGAAACAGAACTATGTTAAAACTCTTTTTCATCTTTCTGCTGTCACTATGGAAATCTCTTAGTTTCCTAAATCTTGTTCAACATGCACAGCAATTATGGAATTTGCTTAAAGGAATTGGATCTAAGAACTTCATCCCAAGCAAATTTGTGAACCTGTTAAATTTATTCATAAATATTTTCTGATATACCCAACCATGGGACACTTAATTTGGAATTTGGGGGAAAATTGATGATCACAATAGCTACTCTTAGAAACAGTTCAATGCTGAAACATCTTAACTCTTTGAACCAAATTAAAGTATCGATCAGATTTTATTATGTTTACTTTCAAAACTACTTCACAGAAAATATTAAGCTTTTTAAAAATTATTTTACTTAATTTTTTTATGGTGATAACTGTTTTTTGCCTACATGTTCGTAAGTGCATCCATGTTTATGCAGTGCCCATAGAGGTCAGAAGGCATAGAGATTCCCTGGCAATTGAAGTTAATCGGTCACGCATGTAGTTACCGCCATGTGGGTACTGGGAATTGACACCCTGGTCCTTGCAATAGCAGTCAGGCTCTACTCTGAACTATACTTCTCTAGCCCTGAAGACCTTTCATATATTTCTTTTTTTGGGGGGGGAGGGTTTTTTTTGTCTTTTTTGAGAACAGGTCTCCCCTGTAGCTCCAACTGTCCCTGGAAATCTATGTGGAGCAGGTTGGTCTTGAACTAACACAGATCCACTTGCCTCTGCTCCCAAGTATGATTACTTTTTTTGTTTTGTTTTTTTTTTTTTTTTTTTTTTCCTTTTTCTTTTTTTTTTTGTTTTTTTAATTATTATTATTTATACATACAAGTTTTTATCAAATCTGACCCATTTCCCCCCACCCCCCACCCCTCAAGACCTCATGCATTCTGCCGATGGATATTCATTCTCTTCTCAGTCTTTCTCAATATTCTCCATGGCAGAAGTTGACTGTTTTTAGCAGAAGTTCGATCTGTTCAGTCTAGTTCTTTGGATGCAGTCCTTTCTGTTGTTGTTTCCAAGTATGCATACCCACTGCTTTGGCATAAAGCTCAGTGGTCATGCACAAGGAACCCACTTATAACTGGGTAATTGGCACTAGGGCATCCACAGATGAGGAGACCCATCATCGTTTGTTTTTCTGGGACTGTGTTACGTCACTACATGATGTCCTTCTAGCTCCAGCCATTTCCTGCAAAGTCTGATGTCTTTTTTTTTTTTAATTTCGTTTGTTATTATTTTATTTATTTCCATATGTGTGTTGAATGTACAGTCTGCATGCAAGTTTGTGCACCCGGTGTCGTGTAATGCACGGAGGTCAGAAGAGGGTCTCGTGATTCCGCTGGAAACTTGATTCTCTGGAACTGGAGTTTCCGCGCTTCTCAGCCGACAATGTGGGTGCTGGGGATCGAACCAAGTCCTCTGTAAGAGCGGTCGGCGCTTTAACCGCTAGGCTAGCAATCTCTCCAGCTCGATGTCGTCTTTCTTTACTGCTGATAGAACTCCATTGGTATATGTATCACATTTTCTCTATTTCCACTCATCAGTGGTGAGGGGCATTGGGTTGGTTTCCAGCTCTTTGCTCAGTTGTGAAGAGAACTGCAAATAAAAAGGCCGTGCATGTCTCTGTGGTGGGGGTGAGTCCTGAGGGTACATGCGATAGTGAGTGGGGTAGGCTGGGTCTGGGTGGCAATTTCAGTCCAAGTCTTCCAAGGGTTTCTCCACACTGCTCTTTCATAGTGGCTGCAACGAGTTTACATTCCCACCAGCAGTGGATGATGTTTCCCCCTTCTCCACAACCTCCCAGCACGTCGGTCATTTGTTTTCTGATCCTAGTCAGTCTTTTGGAGTAAGATGACTATCTTAAAGTGTTTTCATTTGCCATTTCCCTTAATGCATTAGTGATGTTGAAACAGTGTTCCTTGAGGGTTCTCAGCCATCTCTAAATCTCACTTGTGAACAATCTCTGTTTCAAACTCTCGCTCCATCTATTAAGTGGTCAGTGTTTTTTTCTTCTTTGTTTTTTGAGTAGTTTATATATTCCTGGAGATCAGTGCTTTGTCAATGTTCTGCACGTGAGGTTTCCTCGCCACCCTGTGGAGGTTCTCTTCACTTCCTTGATTGTTCTTTTTGATGTACAGAAGCTTTTGGTTTAATGAGGTCCCATTTCTCAATTGTCGACCCTTAAGTCTTGCACAGTGCTGTCTGTTTAGCCAAGTCTTTTCCTACACTGTAAGGTCTTGTAGTCTGCTGCCAACTTTCTTCTATTCACTTCCGAGTTTTGGGGTTCCATGTTGAGTCTTTGATCCATCGGGAGTTGACTTTTGTAACATGGTGACGAGGTAGGGGTTTTTATTTCCTTCTTCACAAGCGGTGGATCCAGTTGAGCCAACCTATTTGTCTGAAGAATGCTGTCTTTGCTCCATTGTGTCTCTTGCGCCCCTTGTCAAATATGGAGGTGGCTGATATTGTCGGTAGCTCAAGGTTTGGATGTTCAGTTTGTTTCATTGTGTGAACAGGTCTGTTTTGTGCCAGTTACCAGGTGTTTTTAATGACTATAGCCCTGTTATTAAGTTTGAAGTCTGGTAAAGAGATACCCCCTGTGTAGCCTTTCACTCAGGGTTGTTTCTGGCTTATTTGGGGCTTTTTGTTTTTTTCAAAGCAATTTAAGGACTTTTTTTTTTCCAAGCCTGTGAAGAAACTGTTGGGGATTTTGATTGGCATTGCAGTTAAATATATACAAGATTTCGTTAGCATGGACATTTTCCCAATGTTTAATTTTCCCAAGCCATGAGCAGGGAGGTTTTCATCTTCTTGTTTCTTCAATTTCTTTTTTAAAGGTTTAAAAATTTTTGTTGTAGCAGATCTTTGGTGTCGTTGGTTAGGCTTGTTCCAGTATTTTATTGTTTTCTTTTTTGAGGCTATTGGAGTGGGAAGTCTCTTTTGAATTCTTTCTCAGTCTTGCTGTTCTAGGACCTTAAGCATGAAGGGATGCTGGATTTTGTCAAAGCTTTTTCAGCATCAATTGAGATGATGGTGTGGTGTTTATCTTTGTATTCCATGTTATGTTTGCATGATATTATTGATTTTCGTATGTTGAACCATCCCTGCATCTCTGGTATGAATCCAACTTGGTCATGATGGAAGGATCTTCTTGATGTGGGTCTGTATGGCGATTTGCCAGTATATCCTGTTTAGAATTTTGGCATCTGTGTTCATTAGGAAATGGGTCTATAATTCCTATTTTTAGTTGGATCTTTTGCCTTGTTTTGGTAAATAGAGTGATGGCTGGTTCATAGAAGGAATTTGGGAGAATTCCCTCTGATTGTATCCTTCTTCAAACAGTTTCCAGTAATAATGGTTGTAGTGCTCTTTTGAGATGTTTTATAGAATTTCTGCCGTGAAACCATCTGGGCCTGGGCTTTTTTTTCGTTTTGGAGGATTCTTATTAATTACTCTTCATTTCTCATGTGTTATGGGTCTGTTTAGGCTGTGATCTCTTCTTTGTTGAGATTTCTTTGGGTGATCCCAGGATTTCAGCTATTCATCAGTTCTTCTAGTTTTAAACTTGGTAGAGTGCTAGGTTTCTTGAAAGTATCCCATATGATTTTTCTGGATCTTTCCTGCTGTTGTATGATTTCCCTTTCATCGCGATTGTATTGATATTGGAGTTGTTTCTTCTTTCTCTTGGTAGACTGGGGCTAAGGAGTGGTCGGGTGACTATCCTTTTTTTTCAACATTTTTTTTTTTTATTTTTTAAATTATTTATCTTAATGTGTAATGTGTATGAATGTAAGTCTGACATAGGCAGTTGTGCACACCGTTGGTCCGTGCATGCCGCGGCAGGTCAGAAGAGGGTCATCGGTTTCCCCTGGACATCTTGGGAGTCTCCGCTGGGAACTGAGTTTTTAGACGGTTGCTCGGACCGCCATGGGTGCTGTGGATCGAACCACGGGGGTCTCGTGCAAGAGCGTCGGGCTCTTAACCGCTATGCCATCTCTTCCAGCCCCATGACTGGATACTTTGTTTATTCTTCAAGAACATCAACTTTGGATTCCATTTTTTTTCGTATTGTTTTTCTTCGTTCTATTGCATTGATTTCTCTGGATTTTTTGTTATTTCTTCCTGTCTGTTGCTTGTAGGGTTCATCTGTTGTTGCCTATCAAGTGCTTGTAGACTGTATGTCTAGATTCATGTCCCCCCCAACCTTTTTTTGTGCTCTTTCTGTTTTTTCAATAAGGTGTAAGTAACCCCGGCTATAAACTTTACCGTAGCTGCTGTTAAGGTATCCCATAGGTTTTTTTTTTGTGGTTATGGTTTTTGTCATTCAGTTCAAGAATGCTATTTTTTCCTTTATCTCTTCCTTGACCCATAAATACATCAAGAGTATATTGTTTAGTCTCCAGGTTCTGTTCATGCTACAGGCAGTAGGGCTAATCCTGTGGTGTGGTATTGAGCTTTATGCACTTTTGGTCTGATGAGAATGGTCATACTGAATGATTCTCACTCTGTTCTTTATTTGGTGGAGTTTCTTCTGCTGTCCCTAGTATGTGGTCCGATGTTGGAGATGGTTTCTGTGGGGGGCTGAGCGGAAAGTAGAAAGTGTTTCTCTGGTATTAGGGTGGATGTTTTGTAGAGGTCTAGAGGTCCAATTTGGGTATCATATCGTTCAGTTCAGATGTCTCTCTGTTTACTTCTGTCCTGTTGACCTATCCAAAGGACTCAGAGGGGTATTGAATCACTTCCCCTACTATGAGTGTATGGGGTTGTGTGTGACTTAGTAGTCCTGGAGAATGTTTGTCTTTATACCAGTTTGGTGCACCAGAGTTTGGGGCATATAATCCATAATTTTGAAATCTTCTTGAATTGTTCCTTGATAAAAATATACATGGCCTTCGTTTGTCTTCTTTGATTTCTTCTTTCCGAAGTCTATTTGTACCATATATTAAAATAGCAACACTTACTTTTTCTTTTTGGTACCATTTGCTTAGAATATTTTTGCCATCACTTCACTTTAAGATTGGTCCTGTCCTTGAATGATAGATGGGTTTGTCTGTCACAGCATATCGATGGATTCGTTTCCTAATCCAATCTCCAGCTATGTCTTTTGATTGGGTGACTTTGTCCATTAATATTTTAAGGTGATGACTGTAGATTTGTTTTTCTTCCTTTTGCCTTATTACTTCCATTGTGTGTTTGTTTTGGTTCTCTACTTCTTGCATTATGCTTTTTATTGATTTCTCTTTCTAGTGTCTGGGTGTTCAGTTGTTCCTTTCTTCTGTACTTTGAAATTGGCTTCAAGTATTCCTCTGAAGGGTGGTTTTTCTGGACATGTATTCTTTTAAGTTGTTTATGTCATGGAAGGTTTTTTCTCTCCCTTCAACTTAATCGACATTTTTGCTGGGTAGGTAACCTGGTGTGGCATCTATTGTCCCTTAACCTGGGAATGCCTTGCTCCAGTTCTTTCTTGCTTTCATGTTTTTGAGTGCTGTACGATAGTTCAGTTGTAATTTCTGATGGTTTTCCCTTTATAGTTTACTCGTTTTTTTCTCTTGTGGCTTTAAGGATTTTGTCTTTGTTTGGGCATCTAGCATTTAACTATGATGTGGCGTGGAGAATTCTTTTGGATCTTGTCTGTTTAGTTGAGGTTTCGATGTGCTTCTTGTATTGGTATTGGTTTCCTTGTTTTTACGTTTGGGGAAGGAATTTTTCTCTATTATTCTGTTGAAGATCTGATCAATACCATTCTGATCCCTGGGATTCTTCTCCTTACTCTCTATTCCTATGAGCGGAAGGTTTGATCTTTTCATAGTGTCCCACAGTTCCTTGGTTGTTCCACTTCTGTGTATTTTTAAAGTTTTTTCATAATCTTTCCTGACGGATTTAGTTGGTTCTGTGTTATATCTTCCAGGTCTAATTCTTTTGTTCTGCTTCCTCCATTCTGACTTCTGAGGCTTTTTCCACTCCTTCCTCTGTGATTGGATGTGTGTCTAGATTCCTTTTTCCTTTCCGCTCTGATTTCCTTTAGTATTTCTACTTCTTTTTTGGAGCTTCTCAATCTCTTCTTGTTAGCTACTTTGCTTTAGCTGGTGGTTTACCTTATCTTTTTTCACATGGATCATTTTCAGTGTTTCTATCATCCATTTAGGAGTTTGTCATTCTCCTTCTCTAGGTCCTCTTGAGTTTTTCATATCTCTTTTCTGAGTTCTTTTATCAATCTTGTAGTTCTTAAAACATGTTACCAATTGGTGCTCCTGTCTGTCCTGGGCATCCCCAGAGGGAGATTGGCACTGCAGGATCTTCCATAGGGTTGGTAAGTTGGTGGTGCTTACCTGCCCCTTTCCTGTTGTTGTCTCTTCTCGTGTTCCTGGCATATGGGCTTCTCCTTGCCTGTATTCCAATGTGGTTCCTAATGCCTCTTCACTGAGGTGTGTGTGAAGGCTTGCTTTGCGTTGCCTCCGTCAGATGCCTTTGTAATCCCAGTTGGGGGGGGCGGGGGGGGGCGCCTCTTCAGCTGCTGGCCTCAGGAGATCTCAGGAACGCAAGATCACAACCCCACCTTTAATTTACCCGGCTGGGAGGATACTCTGCCCCCACAGCCACAAAAGCCATCAAGCCCAAAGAAGCACCTTTACTCCCAGCTGGGAGGCTACCTGCCAACCCCACAGCACAAAAGCCAATCTAAGCCCAAAGACAGCTGGATTAAGGGAATCAACAATCAGCCTTGCTGAGGACCCAGTTCCTACTGTCTCCCTGCTCTTCCTTATGCTGGCCTCGAAGATCTCAGATCTCAGGAGTCACACAACCCACTTTAATAACCGAGGGAGGATAACTCGCCCCACAGGACAAACACCAATTAAGAGCCAAAGACAGCCTGGATTAAGTGGATTAACAACAGCCTTGCTGAGGCACCCACCAGTTCCGATAAGCATCTTCTACGCCTCCCATTACCCTTCACGTCTCGGCCTCAGAGATCTCAGTCGGATTAATTTTTGACCCAAAAATTTCATGTTTTAACTTGGTAACAATTGGTTTATTTTGGCTTTTATTTGTGGAATGTTCTTTAAATATATTTGATTACATCTTACTAATTCTCAGTATTTCCAGTGTTGTGCCTGCCTTCAATTCACTAGGCATTTATGTTTAATTTTTAAAGGAAACGTTTTCAATAGAGGCATGCTCAACAGCTGTGCCTTCAGTCAATACTGGGTAAATAATACCTGTCATTAGAGTTCTATATTTCAATATATGGAGATCTTATTAGCCTTTACTACAGATAAAAAATTTTAATTGGAAGATTTATAAAATTGCCATTCAAAAAGCTCTTTACTTATGAGGAAGTCATGTAGCATCCAAAGAGGCACTCCTTCATCATTTGGCTTAATGTTAAACACTATTTTGGATATTCTGTCACTAATCTTTTTGTTAAATCTCATAAATAAATTTGCCTATTCCCGAAAAGATAACTTAAATTCTTTTCAAACAGCTTTTAGGATTCAGACTTCGACCCTCCCTTGAAATTCAGTTTTTTCTCACATTTTTGTCTCTTTATCTTATTTTTTTAGGGGGGGGGTTGTTTTGAGACAGGGTCTCCCTTTTGTAGTCCAGCTGGCCTGGACACTGCTCTGTAACACCATTGGTGGCCTTGGAACTCAGAGATCCGTTACCTGCCTTACCTCCTGGGATTAAAGATTCATATTGCCAGACATGCCTGGCTTTTATTTTTTTATTTTATGTGTATGGAGTATATCGCCTCCATGTATATAAGTGCATCTGTGTTGTGCAATGCCCATGGTTGGTCAGAAGAGGATTTGCCGGATCCCCTGAACTAGAGTTATGGACACTTATTAGCCACCATGGTGGGGGCTAGGAATCGAACCCTGATCCTCTTAAGAGTAGCCAGGTTGGTCGTAACTGCTGAGTCCTCTCCAGCCCGAGAATTTTTTTAAGCCAATGTTTTATTGAAGCTCTGTGCATTTCATAAAAACAAAATCAAATCTAGACCCGCGTGCACACCTCCTTGCCCCCCCACTCCACCAAAGCTCATGCATTCTGCCAAACATGTTTTTTCGATCTTTTTCTCAGGCTCTCTCAAAATTCTCAATGCAGAAGTTTACTGTTTTTGAGCAGAAGTTCACCATTTCAGTCAGTTTCTTTGACCCAGTCTTTCTGTTTGTTGTTGTTGTTGCTGCTGTTGTTATTCCTTCCAATATGCATCTCATTCCAAAATATGGACATATGCATGCCACATATATAGCATCTTCGGCTTATGATTTTTTTTTTTTTCTTTATTAGGCAAAGATAACGTTTGAAGCCTCCTCTTTGGCAAGCCCAAACCACCATCAGTTCTGCCCTTGTGTCCACACTGGGGTTTTCCCTTCCCATGGTCACCAAATGAAGTACAGTAAGCACACATCCTCCTGTCTTGATCTCCTGTACTGGTCTCCATGATGACAGCCTGGGAGTCCAACAATGGCAGTCTATACCTGAAGAAGGGGAAACCCCAGTAGTAGCTCAGTCCACAAGTTGGATGTCTCAGCAGTCCCCATCTTGGCAGAATTTTTGCATCTCTTAAAGGAACTGCAGATTTAAATTTGTCCCACCACATTGTGGTGCCTCTCTTAACTCTTGTAGTACACAAATACAGCTATGTATGTGTATGAATGTACTGTCTGCATGCAAGTCTGTGCACCCGTGTCGTGCAACGCCGCGGAGGTCAGAAGAGGGTCTCGGATTCCCCTGGAACTGGAGTTCTCCTGGAATTGGAGCTTCAGACGGTTCTCAGCCGCCATGTGGGTGCTGGGGATCGAACCCGGGTCCTCTGTAAGAGCGGTCGGCACTCTTAACCGCTAGGCCATCTCTCCAGCCCCTGGACTAATGACTTTTAATTAACCCCAGCAAAATCATGCTCTTGGGTCTGATGACTAGGCATCTCCTTGGCAACTGCAGTTTGGTACTCCACCCGAAAAGATGATGAATTAATGAATGTTTTAGAATTAACATTTAAGTGCTACAAGCAGCAGCAGCTACCCATTGAATATAGTAGAGGTTGGGAAGAACTTGTGACTTTGAATGAATGAGATACTGGCAATCTCATTTTAAAAAAGGCCAGATGGTACTGAGATAAGGGTAGAGGCAAACTTAAAACTGTATCTCCCACAATGAAGCTGAAGAAACTATTTTGAATAAATTATGGGTGTGGCCTGATGGGAAGTGTTGGGATAAGGGTTGGGGGGAAGGGGCACAATAGGAGAAACCAGGTTCCAGAGTCAGTTCCATCAGCACAGAGTGAAGACAGACAGCTCCATCTGCACAGGTTGAAGAGATCCATCACACAGTTCTGGGAGACAGTTCTAATAGTCCTCCAAGTTCTACCCTACTCTAAGAGTCAGGATAGTTGTAATGCTGGTGTAATTAACAATGCCCACAGGGGCTGGAGAGATGGCCTAGCAGTTAAGAGCACTGATTGCTCTTGCAGAGGACCCAGGTTCAATCCCTACCACCCACATGGTGGCTGAGAACTGTATTTAACTCCAGTTTCAGGGGAATCCGACACCCTCTTCTGACCTCCGCGGCATTGTATGACACGGGTGCACAGACTACATGCAGACAGTACATTCATACACATAAAAAAAAATATTGCCCACAGAAAACTTTTTGAGAAAAACTGAATGAGAAAGAGAAATGGGTAGTAATTAAGGAACAATTCCTTATGGTCACAACAGTTGTACACCCCCACCCTGTCCATGGTTGTATTGAAGTAGAACTATATGTCACTAGGAATAATCTAATAGAACCAAAATAGCAGGTAACAAACAGTAGACGTCAAAAAGAAGGTAACTACAACAGCAAAGTTATCCTGACAGAATCACCAACAATCTTGGCATAAATGAGGATTAGCTATAATGGGATGAAATTTACTCTTCAAGAGTAACAAGAAAAACTTTCTGACACATGCCTGTAATCGTAGCACTTGGGAGATACAAACAGATCAGGAGTTCCAGGTCATCCTTTGCTATGGAGCAAGCTCGAAGCCAGCCTGCGTTACATAAAACTACGTAACCCCCCCCCCCCCGAAAAAGAAATCCCATGAAAAACAAGAGCATACTGAATATAGATGAAGCTAATGAGACAATGGTAGAGGTAGCTCTCAATCTGACAATCTTATCTGCCTATATGGATTTTCTTTATAAAGTAAAATATGAGTTAAGAATAGTAGAATACATTTTGTAGGAGTTTGTAGAGATACTAACTTATGTGTTTAAATTCCATTTTACAACTTGGTCTTCCCAAATATCTGTTTTTAGCAAAATTACTTAGCATCTACTTTGTACATGGTAAACTTTATTAAATATGGTGGTTTCCTGATTAGTCTGTGATTTGTGGCACTTATTATTTGGTTAATTGGTTGATTCTGGTTTGGTTTTTGGTGAGAAGGCTGGTATTAGTGACTTGAGGAGATGATACCCAGTATCAAACAATGCTTACTCTCAAAGAGAAATGGGGTCAGCAACATAACTCAGAGAGTAAAGGCACTTACTATCAAGCCTGATGTCCTAAGCTCTATCCAAGACAGAGGAGAGGGCTGACTCTTGGAAGTTGTCCTTTGACCTCCACATGTGCACTGTGACATACATATTGCCACACACACAATAAATTATGTAATTTTTTACTAAGGAACTGCAGTAGGACCATGTAACAGTGTTCAGTACATATCTGATGTGTTATCAGATTTAAGTTTAGTCAATATGTTTATGATTTTCACCTAATAAATTTAGCTACTCTGATTAAGACACAGAAATGGCTCAGCAGTTAAGAACACTTGGTGCTCTTGCAGGGGACCCCGGTTCAGTTCCCAGCAACCACATGGGTACAATTAATTCCACTTCTGGGGGATCCAATGGCCTTTTCTGCCTTCTAAGGGTACCAGCATTCACATGGTATATATAGTCACACACAGGCACACACATAAATACATAATCTTTTGTAAGTAAAAATATATATGTGTGTGTGTATTTAAACAGTGTTTGTCAATCAGAGATTAAGCATATAATTGTATTTAAACAGGTTAGGGACTGCCAACTAAGGGGGACAGGGAAAAGAGTAAATGAGCCAAAGTTACCTAAAAATAAAAATTTGGTCTAGAGCACATATCCTACACTGAACAGAAGAGATGTCATAAGCAAGGAAGAAAGTTTAAAAGTCAAATATTTATACAACCTTATTTATATACTGAATCAAAATATTACTAAAGCAATAATCCTTATAAGATTATTAGAATTTTAATATTGATATTTGATATTAATATTCCTAACTATAATAATGCATTGTGTTATTTTTTATGAGTCTGTTGTGGAATATACTTCAAAGTAATATAGGCAGGGAAGAAGTGAAGGGAAAAATGAAATAAGATTGAACATGAGTTGATAACTGTTTAAATATAATGAGGGTCTAGGAGAGCTCACTTACTATACAGTCAAGAAAAGAGCACACACCAGATAGCAAGCTCACTTAGCATGAAATGTATATCTCTAGTTAGGTATCATATTTTAAGACCTGAAAATCTTTGAAACTTGCAAATATATAAAACATACACAGAGGCAAATCTTTTAATGTGCCTATTTCAGTTAAAACAATGTAGAGGGGCTATGACAGTTGTACAGTTAAAAGAAGAGGAACAAGTCAGAAGATGTGTACCATATTTTATTCTGTGCCAATGTTTTCCATAAAGATTAATTTAACAAACATAATTTGTCTTTATTTAAAGAAATATTTTATGTAAAATTTCAAAATAAACACAGAATTATAATTCATAAACTCTGCTATGTTGTAAACAATTCTCAGATATTTACCACACTGTTGTTTCAATAAATTATCTCGTAACCTAGTTTATAAAACAGCACATGATAAGACAGGGATTTTAAATGTATATTTATAAAATATATTTGGAACTTAAACTTACTATTTCTCTCTGTTCTCTTGGAAAAGAAGAAAATAAGCACGGTTCTTATGGTCCAGATGCTAAAGAGGAAGCAAAATTCAAAACAAAAACCATCATTACAAGAGGTGACTCAGAACCACAGAAGATATAAATACATAGTTCCAATTAAAATTAGATATATTATTTCTCTTTACATATTAAAAATCAAAAAATATTTTTTTGTCACAGAACATCAGAAGCTCACCTGAGCTTTCAATGGAGGAATTCTCAACCTAAAATCCATGGGCCTTCTAAGGCTATCGTCACCCCTTGAATTACAAAACCGTCTTTTATGCATGAGTACATTTCTCTAGAAAAGCTATTGATTTTTGTCAACTTCAAATAGTCTATGAATTCCCTAGGAGACTAAGAACAACATTATAAAACATTTTCTTTTTTGAGATTTTACTTTCATTTATGTACATGTGCCTGTATGTGTATATGTGTTTGTGGGTGTTCAACAAGGCCAGAAGATGTTGAATCCCCTGAAGCTGTCGTTAGAGACAACTGTGAGCCTCCCAACATGGGTGCTAGGAACAGAACTACTCTAACAAGAGCAGCATTTATTTTAACTACTAAGCCATCTCTCGAGCTTCAAAAATCCTTTCTTAGTATCAACCCCCAAAACTATTTTTTTTTTTTTTTTGAGACAGGGTCTCCCTGTAGCTCTGGCTGTCCTGGAACTTAATTATTATGTCCTTGTCTTAATAGGCAAATCATATTTTTCTTTTCTAAATATAACAGCATTACACAAACGTTAAAATATGGGGCTGAAGAGTTGGTTCAGTGATTAAGAACACTGGCTGCTCTTGCAGAGGACCCAGGTTTGATTCCTAGCAGCCATATGATATCTAACAACCTTCCATAACTCCAGTTCTGGGGGTCAGATGCCCTCTTCTGACCTCCACAGGCATTGCACAGCATGGGTGCCCTTATATACATGCAGGTATTACACTCAAACACATAAAATAAAAATAATAAAATATTTTTAAAAACAAATGTTAAAATGCTACTCCTCCCCTACCATTTAATATTGGAGAGATCTTTATTCAATAGACTAAGCTATCTTAGGAAATAAAACAAGTTAAACTGGGGCTGGAGAGATAGCCTAGCGGTTAAGAGCACTGATTGCTCTTGCAGAGGACCCAGGTTCAATCCCCAGCACCCACATGGTGGCTAAGAATCGTCTATAACTCCATTTCCAGAACTCCAGTTCCAGGGGAATCTGACACCCTCTTCTGACCTCCGCGGCAATGCACGACACGGGTGCACAATCCTACATGCAGACAGTACATTCATACACATACAAAAATAAATAAAATCTAAAAAAAAAAAAAAAAACAACAAAAAAGTTAAACCTTACTTTCAAATAAACACTTGATAATAAAATTTAGGTAAATACCTCCTTTAAGATTTTATGGTGATAACACTTTAGGCTTTGTTTGGTAAGACAATAACATTAAAAAATATTAAAAAGAGGGCTAGATTGATGGCTAAGTGATTAAGAGCATGGCTGCTCTTGCTGATGAACCAGGACTAGTTCCCAGCACCCACATAGCAGCTATGACTATCTATAACTACAGTTCTAGGGGATCCAATGCCCTCTTCTAGCCTCCACAGGTACTGCAAGACATGGGTACACTTACATAATGCAGGCCAAACATCAATATACATAAAATAAAAAATAAAGCTTCTTTTTAAGTATTAAAAGAAACAAAAAATAATTCTATCACAAGCTTTTCTAGGTCATCTCTTAAACCCAATATGAATATAAAAACACCGGGCTGGCGTGGTAGCGCACGCCTTTAATCCTAGCACTTGGGAGGCAGAGGCAGGCGGATCTCTGTGAGTTCAAGGCCAGCCTGGTCTACAGAGTGAGTTCCAGGACACCTGGGGCTACAGGGAGACCCTGTCTCCCAAAGACCTCACCTCCCCCACCCAAAAAAAAGGTAAAAAAAAAAAAAATCAAATGAAACAGATGGATTCACCTCACCTTCAAAGAACATCAATGTTTCTCAAACTATTCCATAAAATGGAAAAGGAAAGAATGGTACCAAACTCTTTTTTTTTTTTTTTGTATCAAACTCTTTCTCAAAGCCAGTACTATCCTGATACTAAAACCAGATGGACACAAGAAAATTACAGACCAATCTTCCTGACGAACAAAGATGCAAAAAAAAATCTCACCAAAATGTTTAGAAATACAATTCAAAAACACATCAGAAAGATCATCTGCCATGATAAGTTGCCTTCATTCTTTCTTGAAATGTAGGGCTAGTACAACATACCCAAACCAGTAATACATTTCATAAATGGACTCTAAGACAGCAAACACATGATCATCTCAATAAATGCAGAAAGTCTGACAAAATTCAATATCCCTACATGATTTAAAAAAGCTCTGAAGAAACTAGGAATAGAAGGTTCTGATATAAAATAAATCTACAGTCAACACCATACTAAATAAGGCAAATTGCAAAGCATTTCCAGTAAAATTAGAACCAAGAAAAGGTGCCTAGTATCTCTATTCAAAAGAGTGCATAAAGTCTTAACTTTAGCAGTAAGGGCAAAACAAAACAAAAAGGGGGGGGGAATACAATTAGGAAAAGAAGAAGTCAAAGTATCCTTATTTACAGATGGTATAATTCTACCCATAAGAGACTCTAAAGACTCAGTAAGAAAAACTCTGATATACAATTTCAGCAAAGTGGCAGAATACAAAATCAGTACATAAAAATCAGTAGTCTTCATTTTAGAAGAAGCTCAGGAAGTTCCCTCTTAGGTCATCTAAGTGATACCAAGATCTTTGGCTTTTGAAAAAATGTATTTATCCTCTTTAGCTCCATATTTTATAAAAATATTAAATATGAGCTGGGCGTGGTGGTGCATGCCTTTAATCCTAGCACTTGGGAGGCAGAGGCAGGTGGATCTTTGTGAGTTCAAGGCCATCCTGGTCTACAGAGTGAGTTCCAAGACAGCTGAGGCTACAAGGAAACCCTGTCTCAAAAAGACCAAAAAAAAAAATTAAATATGTCAAGGTAAGAAGTCTTAGGGTTCTTAAGAACTCTGTTCAATAATGGAGTTAATATTTTCACATTATAAAGTATTAGGACTTGGTAAATCTCAACACCCATGAGGTGACTTAATTTTGCTTAAATAAGCCTCATTATTATGAGTTTGGGGCGAGAAACCCACGGGAGTGGAAGCCATAGGTTCTTAATTAATATTCTGGTTTTTCAATGATAAGCAATGCAATTAACATTTTTCTTTAATCATTTCTTGCCTCATTTAAAAGCAATAAAATAGTAATAAAAGTCATTCCTAATTTAGAACTACTGTCATTATTTTTACTGCTGTGTGTGTGTGTGTGTGTGTGTGTGTGTGTGTGTGCCTGTGAGAGTGAGAGTGGGGTGCAGATGTCACAGCTGGTTCTCTTCTTCCACCTTGCAGAGGTAAAGTCTTCCTTGCTATTTCTGCTGCTGTTACTTCTAGGCTAGCAAGTGCAAGTGTTCCTGTCTCTGCCTCCCACATCATTGGGAGCACTGGGATTATATATGCACAGCATCGCATCTGTCTTTTTATGCGGTTAAAGAATCAAACTGAGGTCCCCATGCTTTCACAGTAAACGTTGTTACTCACTGAGTAATTTTTCTAGCTCATTGTAGAATTTTATTTTATGTTTTGAGACAGAGTCTCATTTTGTAGCTCCAGCTGGCCTGGCACTCCCTATGTAGACCAGGTTGGCCTGGATCTCACAGACATCTGCCTGTGTCTGCCTCCTGAGTGCTAGGATTAAAGGTGTGTACTACCACGGCCTGTTAGAATTAAAAAAAATATATAGAGTAAGC
>VZQC01005840.1:4883532-4894718 GCA_009823505.1 Rhizomys pruinosus
AGACAGGGTCTCCCTTTAGTTTCAGCTGGCCTGGAACGCTCTCTGTAGACCAGGCTGGCCTTGAACTCACAAAGATCCACCTGCCTCTGCCTCCCAAGTGCTAGAATTACCACGCCTGGCTAGGATATACTTTCTATTCAGCAGTCCATGGAATTCGCTCCAAAAATAAACCACATCTTGGGGCATAAAACAAACCTCAACAAATATGAAAAAAAATGGAAATAATTCCATGCATTCAATCAGACCACAATTCAATAAAGCTTAAAATCAACACTGGAAAAAGTCCTAGTAAATACACAATCTCATCAAGATTAAACAACACACACCTGAATGATGAATGGGTCAGAGAGAAATTAAGAAAGAAATAAAAGTATTCCTGGAATTAAATGAAAAGAGCAATACAACACAATAAAACTCTGGGACACTTGATAAGAGCAGTGCTAAGAGGGAAGTTTATAACTCTACCTGCCTATATTAAAAAGTCAGAAAGAGCACAAATAAATGACTTAACATTGGAACTCAAGACTCTTAAAAGGCAACAACAAAGAAACCCAAACCCAGCAGACAAGAAGAAATAACAAAAATCAGAGCAGAAATGAATGAAATATAAACAAAACAATACAAAGAATCAATGAAACCAAGAGCTGGTTCTTTGAAAAGATTAACAAGATAAACTCTTAGCCTGCTTAACCAAACAATAAAAAGAGCAACTCCAAATCAACAAAATGAGAGATGAAAGGGAAAACGTCACAACAGACAACAAAAATATCCAGAGCATTATAAAGGAATACTTTAAAAACCTATACTCCATTAAATTTGAACACCTAAACGAAATGGGTGTATTTCTAAAATCATGAAGCAAGACCAGATGTATTTACAGCAGAAATCTACCAGATAAAGAAGATCTACAGCCAATATTAAATTTTCAAAAAGATAAAAACAGAGAAAGAACTCCCAAATTCTTTCTATGAAGCCAGCATCACTCTAATAGCAAAACATGGTAAAGACAGAACCAAAAAAGAAAACCATATATAGACCCATATCCTTAATGAACACAGATGCAAAAATTCAACAAAATACTCACAAACCACATACAGGCACACATCATAAAAATCACCTACCACAACCAAGTATGCTTTATTCCAGAAATGCAGGGACGGTTCAATACACATAAGATAGTAAATATCATAAATCATATAAATGGACTCAGAAACAAAAATCATATGGTCATTTTAACAAATGCAGAAAAGGCCTTTGATAAAATTCAACACACATTTATGTTAAAAATCCTAGAGGGAGCCAGGCACTCTGGAGGCAAAGACAGGTGGATCTCTGTGAGTTCAAGGCCAGCCTGGTCTACATAGTGAGTTTCAGGCAAGCTGGGGCTATAGGGAGACCCTGTCTCAAAAAGAGAAAAAAAAAGATCCTAGAGAGAATTGAACAAACAGGAGGGAATATACCTCAATATAATTAAAGCTATATACAACAAACCCACAGCCAACATCATTGTAAATGGAAAAGAAAAAAAAAACATTCTCCTTAAAATTAGAAAATAAACAAGTCTGACCAGTGTTTCCACTCCTTTTTTTTTTTTTAATTTTATTTATTTTTGTATGTGTATGAGTGTGCTGTCTGCATGTAGGTTTGTGCACCCCTGTCGTGCAATGCCGCGGAGGTCAGAAGAGGGTGTCGGATTCCCCTGGAACTGGAGTTCTCCTGGAGTTGGAGTTTCAGACGGTTCTCAGCCGCCATGTGGGTGCTGGGGATCGAACCCGGGTCCTCTGTAAGAGCGGTCAGCGCTCTCAACCGCTAGGCCATCTCTCCAGCCCCTCCACTCCTTTTTAATATAGTGTTTGAAACTCTTTCTAGAGCAGTAAGACAAAAGAAGGAAATTAAAGGAATACAAATTGGAAAAGGATAGGTGAAATTATCCCTTTTTGCAGATGATATATTATACCTAAGAGATGCTAAAAATTACACCAGAAAACTCCTAGAAATGATTAACACTTTCAGTAAAGTGGCAGGTTATAAAATCAATCTACAAAAATATGTACCTTTTCTATATACCAATAATTGGAGGAAGAATATATGGAAAACCTCCCATTCATAACAGGCTCAAAAAATATATGTATCTTGGAATAAACCTGACCAAAGACATTAAAGAGCTCTATAATGAAAACTTTAAATCTTTAAAGAAAGATTAAGACACCAGAAAATGGAAGGACTTCCCATGCTTGTGGATTAGAAAAATTAATGTTGTGAAAATAACCTACCAAAGCAATACAGATTCAACACAATGCCAATCGAAATTCCCATGACATTCTTCACAGAAGTAGGAAAAAAATCCTAAATTCCTATGGAAACCCAAAACATACCGAATAGCCAAAGCAACCCTGAGCACCAAGAGCAATGCAGGGGGGATTACTATACCAAATTGCAAACTATATTACAGAGCTATAGTCATAAAAACAGCATGGTACTGGCACAAAAATAGACCCATAGATCAAAGGAACATAACTGAAGACCCAAACATGAGTACATGCAATTTCAGCCATTTGATATTTGACAAAGGGGCAAAGAATACTCAATGGAGGAAAGATACCATCTTCAGAAAATGGTGCTGGTAAAATTGGATCTCTACCTAGAGAAGAACGAAACTAGACCCTTATCTTTCACCTTGCACAAAAGTCAACTCCAAATGTATCCAAGACCTCAATGTGAAACCTGAAATTCTGAAACTGTTATAAGAAAGCAATGGCAGCAACTTACAAGACAAAGATATAGGAAAGAGACTTTCTAAATCAGAAATCAGTGTCACAGGAATTAGGGTCCATAATCAACAAGTGGGACCTCATTAAACTAAAAAGTTTCTGTACAGCAAAACAACCAAGGAAGTGAAGAGAAAACCCCTCAGAGTGGGAGAAAATCTTCACCAGTGACACATGTGACAGAGGTTTAACATCCAGAATACATAAAGAACTCAAAAGACTAACCATCAAGAAAGCAAGTGACCCAATTAAAAGATGGGCTAAGGATCTGAACAGAGTATTCAGAGAAGAAATAAAGATTGCTAAGATGTATCTTAAAAGTGTTCAACACTGTTAGTAATTAGGGAAATGAAATTAAAACCACTTTAAGATTTCATCTTACCCCATCAGACTGGTATCAAGAGAAATTATATCAAATGCTGGAGAGGATGTGGGGAAGGGGTAATGATCATTCACTGCTGGTGGAATTGCAAATTCCTACAACCCCAATGGAGAGCAGTGTGGAGAACTCTTAAAAAACTAAAAATGAGCCGGGCGTGGTGGCACACGCCTTTAATCCTAGCACTCGGGAGGCAGAGTCAGGCGGATCTTTGTGAGTTTAAGGCCAGCCTGGTCAACAGAGTGAGTTCCAGGACAGCTGGGGCTACAAGGAGACCCTGTCTTGAAAAAACCAAAACAAAACAAAACAAAAAAAAACTAAAAATGAACCTAACATTAGACCTGGCTATACCTCTCCTTGATATATATCCAAAGGACTCACCCTATTGCAGAGATATTTGTACATACATGTTTGTGGCTGCTCTATTCACAACAGCTAAAAGATGGAAGCAACCTAAGTGTCCCTCAACTGTCTAGCAAATAATGAAAATGTGGCATGTTTATACAATGGCGCTCTACTCAGTAGTAAAGAAAAGATGAAATCGTGAAATCTGTAGGTAAAAGGATGGTACCAGAAACTGTTATGCTAAGTGAAGTAACACAGACTCAGAAAAACAAACAATGTATGTTCTGCCTCATACCTAGCACCAAATCCTTATATGTATGTATCCTAATATAACTATGGGAACCAGGAAAATGGAAAGGAACCAGGGAGATAAAGGGTAAGAAGAAACATGAAAGAGAATAGTAGGAGAGAGATGTTACTAAGAGAGAAATGGATAAAAAAAAAAATGAGAGTATTTAAATGACGGGAGGGGTTATACAAGAAAATTTGGGTATAAAGGGAAAGAAGGAGCTCAAGAGAAGTGAGACCATAGGAGGCTGGTATTATCAAAAGAGAAACAGGGAAAATGGGGACCCTTTAAATGTGGAAGGCATGGAGGGAGGAATACACAGGGGGAGAGAGGACAGATAAATGATCCATAGCTCGTATTAAAAAAAAGACAGAATCATATTATTCTAGCAATCTAATGACAAATTACATATATAATATCTCTACATCAGTCCATGTGTATAGCTGAATGCTTCATAAAAAGAAACAGTGCCAGACAGGAGAAACCTTCCTTTGAGTTGTTGACCAGGGTAGCCCAAGAGATTCCCAAAACTACACAGGCTATTGCCACAGCCCTTGATTGCCTCCCACAACTTGAAGGTAAGCCCCTATTTCTGAAGACAAGACATACTTTGGAACCAGATTTGGAGCAATGAGGCTGGAACTAACATGGAAGCCACTTCCCCTGAAGGCTAGCTCTCATAGCTTTGGCAAGCACTATGCTAGTTTCTCAGGGAGAACAATCAATGGTCCACCACCAGCTTTTAGACTAAATAACCACATCAATGACTAGCACAGCATATGACATTAGTGCAATAGTGGCACTTTTATCCTGGGGGCAATCAACAGCTACCTAATTGGACTTAAAGTCTACTCAATGGGAGGAAACTCATGTGTGGTACTATAAACATAGCTAAATACACATGGATGGAAAGACTGTAGATCTCTGAGAAATCCCCAAGGTTGTCATATCTCTAGACTAATGTAATTTCTTACTAAGTATAAAATATGTACTTAGTCAAGTATCTCAGTCACAACTCATCAAAGCTTCTTTTGCACCAGATGGAGACTAGAATACTATAACTGGTCACACATAGACATTGACTGTGACTTGCCCAAGCCTAAGTGGCACATCTACAATGCAACTGCACCTAAGGCTCACACAACACAGAACCAGGGGTAAAGGGGACACTAATGAATCGCTCAACTCTCATTAGTGAAGGTCCCTCATGCAACAGAGGGCCAAGAACATAAAAGGTCACAAAGGGCCAAACCATGGAGATTAGGAGTTCACAAAGTGTAGTTCTTCAGACAGGACTTCTACATTAAACTTCATTCACCCAGGGCTCAGCGACCATTGCAGAAGAGGGGGTGGAAAGATTATAAGAGCCAGAGAGGAAGTCTATGACCATATGGAAATAGAATCATACGAGCTCCTAGAACCCTGCTCATATGAACCTATAGCAGTGGTGCCAACATGCACAAGACCCATGCAAACTCAGAGAAAAACCCAGCATGGAACTGGGGAAATGGGCAGGGCTGGAATTTTAGAAGAAATATTGGCAGCTGATTGCTGCTGGGTAAGGAGAGATGATCTTCTTCTTTATTATTTATTATTTTTATTTTATGTATATGAGTATATTGCCTGCATATACATAAGTGCATCCATGTCGTACAATGTCCCTGCAAGTCAGAGGAGGGCTTTGGATCCCTTGGACTGGAGTCATGGGTGGTTGTTGTTACAGGTGTTGGGAATCAAACCCAGGTCCTCTAAAAGAGAAGTGCTCTTAACCACCGAGCCATCTCTCCAGCTCCCAGAGCTGATCTTCTTAAAGCAAGGGACTCTGAAATAGCCGACTAGACCTTAGTGGATGAACTTGAATTGAGGACCATCTTGAGGACACTAACTTGACACAATGGGCCTTGGCATAAATGACAGAGTATATGAATTCCAGTGGGGACATGTGGGAGGGTGCCAATGGGGAAGCAGGTATAAAGGTGATTAAGATTGACTGAGATCTTCTGTATGAAATACACAAAAATTCAATTTAAAAAATTCATTTAAAAAAAATTTCCAGCCGGGTGTGGTGGTGCATGCCTTTAATCCTAGCAGTTGGGAGGCAGAGGCAGGCGGATCTTTGTGAGTTCAAGGCCAGCCTGGTATACAGAGTGAGTTCCAGGACAGCTGGGGCTACAGGGAGACCCTGTCTCAAAAAGACAAAAAAAAAAAAATTTCCAGTCATTATATTCATGGACACAGAAGCCACTGATATGTGGGGTTGATAGTGTTCACTTCTACAATGACCATACATACAGAAAATAGTATTTATTTGAATATTTGTATATGGAATATTTGCTTTGAATCTTGTTTTATTTCTACTTAACATAGTTCAGGTCAGCCTAGCTAAGGAGGTGATGATCTCACAGCAAGAACTCTTGTTGTGCTGATGTGTTTACTTGGGCAGCTATATATTATAAACATTTTCAGGACAGGGACTAGTTTTCATGTCTTTGCACATATTATGCATTCATTCATCTAACAGATAGCCATTGATCACCTACTCTATTTGGGGTTTTGGAGATGTACCACTGATAAATACTGGTGAAGTATGTACACTTGTCAAGCTTGTTGTCCAGTGGGAGGGAAAGAATTAATGATCAAATAATCACAAAATAAAAGTTAAACGAAAACCAGTGCAGCATCTGAATTAAGTGGTTGTTCTATAGAAATCTGCTGACTTATTAGATAGACTGAGCATCTAAACAGAAAAAAATTGCACCCCTCTTTGATCAGAGTCAGGCGGATCTTTGTGAGTTTAAGGCCAGCCTGGTCAACAGAGTGAGTTCCAGGACAGCTGGGGCTACAAGGAGACCCTGTCTTGAAAAAACCAAAACAAAACAAAACAAAAAAAAACTAAAAATGAACCTAACATTAGACCTGGCTATACCTCTCCTTGATATATATCCAAAGGACTCACCCTATTGCAGAGATATTTGTATATACATGTTTGTGGCTGCTCTATTCACAACAGCTAAAAGATGGAAGCAACCTAAGTGTCCCTCAACTGTCTAGCAAATAATGAAAATGTGGCATGTTTATACAATGGCGCTCTACTCAGTAGTAAAGAAAAGATGAAATCGTGAAATCTGTAGGTAAAAGGATGGTACCAGAAACTGTTATGCTAAGTGAAGTAACACAGACTCAGAAAAACAAACAATGTATGTTCTGCCTCATACCTAGCACCAAATCCTTATATGTATGTATCTTAATATAACTATGGGAACCAGGAAAATGGAAAGGAACCAGGGAGATAAAGGGTAAGAAGAAACATGAAAGAGAATAGTAGGAGAGAGATGTTACTAAGAGAGAAATGGATAAAAAAAAAAATGAGAGTATTTAAATGACGGGAGGGGTTATACAAGAAAATTTGGGTATAAAGGGAAAGAAGGATCTCAAGAGAAGTGAGACCATAGGAGGCTGGTATTATCAAAAGAGAAACAGGGAAAATGGGGACCCTTTAAATGTGGAAGGCATGGAGGGAGGAATACACAGGGGGAGAGAGGACAGATAAATGATCCATAGCTCGTATTAAAAAAAAGACAGAATCATATTATTCTAGCAATCTAATGACAAATTACATATATAATATCTCTACATCAGTCCATGTGTATAGCTGAATGCTTCATAAAAAGAAACAGTGCCAGACAGGAGAAACCTTCCTTTGAGTTGTTGACCAGGGTAGCCCAAGAGATTCCCAAAACTACACAGGCTATTGCCACAGCCCTTGATTGCCTCCCACAACTTGAAGGTAAGCCCCTATTTCTGAAGACAAGACATACTTTGGAACCAGATTTGGAGCAATGAGGCTGGAACTAACATGGAAGCCACTTCCCCTGAAGGCTAGCTCTCATAGCTTTGGCAAGCACTATGCTAGTTTCTCAGGGAGAACAATCAATGGTCCACCACCAGCTTTTAGACTAAATAACCACATCAATGACTAGCACAGCATATGACATTAGTGCAATAGTGGCACTTTTATCCTGGGGGCAATCAACAGCTACCTAATTGGACTTAAAGTCTACTCAATGGGAGGAAACTCATGTGTAGTACTATAAACATAGCTAAATACACATGGATGGAAAGACTGTAGATCTCTGAGAAATCCCCAAGGTTGTCATATCTCTAGACTAATGTAATTTCTTACTAAGTATAAAATATGTACTTAGTCAAGTATCTCAGTCACAACTCATCAAAGCTTCTTTTGCACCAGATGGAGACTAGAATACTATAACTGGTCACACATAGACATTGACTGTGACTTGCCCAAGCCTAAGTGGCACATCTACAATGCAACTTCACCTAAGGCTCACACAACACAGAACCAGGGGTAAAGGGGACACTAATGAATCGCTCAACTCTCATTAGTGAAGGTCCCTCATGCAACAGAGGGCCAAGAACATAAAAGGTCACAAAGGGCCAAACCATGGAGATTAGGAGTTCACAAAGTGTAGTTCTTCAGACAGGACTTCTACATTAAACTTCATTCACCCAGGGCTCAGCGACCATTGCAGAAGAGGGGGTGGAAAGATTATAAGAGCCAGAGAGGAAGTCTATGACCATATGGAAATAGAATCATACGAGCTCCTAGAACCCTGCTCATATGAACCTATAGCAGTGGTGCCAACATGCACAAGACCCATGCAAACTCAGAGAAAAACCCAGCATGGAACTGGGGAAATGGGCAGGGCTGGAATTTTAGAAGAAATATTGGCAGCTGATTGCTGCTGGGTAAGGAGAGATGATCTTCTTCTTTATTATTTATTATTTTTATTTTATGTATATGAGTATATTGCCTGCATATACATAAGTGCATCCATGTCGTACAATGTCCCTGCAAGTCAGAGGAGGGCTTTGGATCCCTTGGACTGGAGTCATGGGTGGTTGTTGTTACAGGTGTTGGGAATCAAACCCAGGTCCTCTAAAAGAGAAGTGCTCTTAACCACCGAGCCATCTCTCCAGCTCCCAGAGCTGATCTTCTTAAAGCAAGGGACTCTGAAATAGCCGACTAGACCTTAGTGGATGAACTTGAATTGAGGACCATCTTGAGGACACTAACTTGACACAATGGGCCTTGGCATAAATGACAGAGTATATGAATTCCAGTGGGGACATGTGGGAGGGTGCCAATGGGGAAGCAGGTATAAAGGTGATTAAGACTGACTGAGATCTTCTGTATGAAATACACAAAAATTCAATTTAAAAAATTCATTTAAAAAAAATTTCCAGCCGGGTGTGGTGGTGCATGCCTTTAATCCTAGCAGTTGGGAGGCAGAGGCAGGCGGATCTTTGTGAGTTCAAGGCCAGCCTGGTATACAGAGTGAGTTCCAGGACAGCTGGGGCTACAGGGAGACCCTGTCTCAAAAAGACAAAAAAAAAAAAATTTCCAGTCATTATATTCATGGACACAGAAGCCACTGATATGTGGGGTTGATAGTGTTCACTTCTACAATGACCATACATACAGAAAATAGTATTTATTTGAATATTTGTATATGGAATATTTGCTTTGAATCTTGTTTTATTTCTACTTAACATAGTTCAGGTCAGCCTAGCTAAGGAGGTGATGATCTCACAGCAAGAACTCTTGTTGTGCTGATGTGTTTACTTGGGCAGCTTTATATTATAAACATTTTCAGGACAGGGACTAGTTTTCATGTCTTTGCACATATTATGCATTCATTCATCTAACAGATAGCCATTGATCACCTACTCTATTTGGGGTTTTGGAGATGTACCACTGATAAATACTGGTGAAGTATGTACACTTGTCAAGCTTGTTGTCCAGTGGGAGGGAAAGAATTAATGATCAAATAATCACAAAATAAAAGTTAAACGAAAACCAGTGCAGCATCTGAATTAAGTGGTTGTTCTATAGAAATCTGCTGACTTATTAGATAGACTGAGCATCTAAACAGAAAAAAATTGCACCCCTCTTTGATAGAGAGGTGTCAGTATAGGATGCAAACCACTAGCTCTGGACTCTCCAGACATCTTGTTTACCTTCAGTTTGTACCTTCAGAATGAAGGCATGGCAGTCTATCTATAATAGGCATCCTAAGGTGTTTCCATGCCACTAATGTCAGTGAATCACTGAGTAGGTAACTAGACACACACTCCATAGATAACAGATCTACTTAAAAAAACAAAGGCTTTAATGCAGAGGACAGTCAATAGCTATGCCTAAGTCTGTCCTTGGAAAAGTACCTTTGTCCCAAAGGGTCTAGATCAAGGGGAAGCTTTGAGTTCTGCTGTTTGACACTTCCTAACTCCCTGCTCATCACTGAACATAGGCAGTTGATATGCTGCCAGTCCTTTTAGCATGATCATTCATGAACACACAGACTGGCCCTAGACCAAACCAGAGGCCTGCATTCAAAATTGTCCTTATCTGAGATCTCCTGAGGCCAGCAGAAGGAAGAGCAGGAGACACGCAAGGAGAAGCCCATATGCCAGGATCATGAAGAAGAGACAACACTGGAAAGGGGCAGGATAATCCCATGCCAAGCTTTACCAACCCTATGGAAGACTCCTGCAGTGGGATCCCTCTGGGGATGCCCCAGGACAGAAACATCAGAAACACAATTGGGAACATATTTAAAGAACTACAAGATTATAAAGAACAAATCAAAGAATTAAGAAAAGAGAATGAAGAACTCAAGAAGGACCTAGAGAGAGAGAATGACAAACTCCCGAAGGAAGTAGAAACACTGAAAAAATCCCATGCTGAAAAAGACAAGGAAACCAACCAGCGAACCAAAGACCTACAAGAAGAGATTGAGAAGCTCCAAAAAGAAGTAGAAATACTAAAGAAATCAGAAGAGGAAATGAAAAAGGAAATCAAACACTCATCCATTCAAGAGGAAAGGAATGGAAAAAGCCTCAGAAGCAGAATGGAGGAGCAGAACAAAGAATATCAGACCTGGAAGATAACACAAAACAACTAAAAACCTCAAGGAAAGATTATGAAAAATTTGAAAATACACAAAAGTGGAACAACCAGGAGCTGTGGGACACTATGAAAAGATCAAAGCTCTGCATCATAGGAATAGAGGAAGGAGAAGAATCCCAAGAGAATGGTATTGATCAGATCTTCAACAGAATAACAGATGAAAACTTCCCCAAACTAAAAAAGGACAAACCAATACAATTACAAGAAGCACATAGAACTCCAAACAGACAAGATCAGAAAAGAAATTCTCCACGTCACATCATAGTTAAAATGCTAGACACCCAAAACAAAGACAAAATCTTTAAAGCCACAAGAGAAAAACAACAAGTGACCTATAAGGGGAAACCTATCAGAATTACAACTGACTTCTCAATGCAAACTATGAAAGCAAGAAGAACCTAGAGCAAAGTATTCCCA
>VZQC01005840.1:4911819-4930036 GCA_009823505.1 Rhizomys pruinosus
AAAAAACAGACAAAACGACCATTGACCAATGGAACAAAATTGGAAATCCAAACTTGAGCATTATAAATTTCAGCCACCTCATATTTGACAAAGGGCCAAAAAGCTCAATGGAGGAAAGTAGATCTTTAGCAAATGGTGTTTGGCAAAAACTGGATAACCATCTTGGTAGAAGAACAAATTAAATATCTACACTGTACAAAGATAAACTCCAGTGGATCAAATAAATCTCAACCTAAATTAACTGAAACCCTGATAGGTGATAGAAGAAAAAGTGGCAGCAACCTACAAGACATAGTGCAGGAAAAAGACTTCTAAAAAAACAGCAGCAGCACAAAAATAGGGACAAATTGACAGAGTGGGACTCAGTAAACTCAAAAGCTTTTGTACAGTCAAAGAAAACAAACCAAGAGAAACCCACAGAGGGGAAAAACCTTCACCACTGTACATATAACAAAGCATTATACATCAGAATAATAGCTACTTAAAAACAAAGAAGTAAGAAAACAATGATACTCTCAAAGATGATAGAGAGCAGCTAGACAGAGATTCTCACAGTAGGAAGATAAGAATGGCTGAGAAACATCTTAAAAATGTTCAACATCATTAATATTAATAAGATTAAGGATGCAAATTAAACACACCATAGAGTATCATCTCAACTCCAATAAGACTAGCGAGATCAAGAAAACAAAAGACACCAAATGCTGGAGGAGGTTGTGGGGAAAGGAGAAACACTCATGCACTGCTGGTGGGAATGCAGAACTGTAAACATATTTCCGGAGGGTAGTGGAAAGGCAGTTGTTTGGAGAATCCTAGGGAAATTGGTGTAGCAATGAGACACTTAACTTACTTTGACATCAAGACACATTACATCTGAAGGGGGTGATAATTAGTTACCCACGAAGACACATCCATAGGACAGCAGTGGGCAATAAGATACTGGACAAACAGCTTGGTTTAAGTCATGAGAAGCTTGCTTATATCTACTTTCTACGATT
The DNA here is from genome assembly GCA_009823505.1 of Rhizomys pruinosus. Classification (NCBI taxonomy): domain Eukaryota; kingdom Metazoa; phylum Chordata; class Mammalia; order Rodentia; family Spalacidae; genus Rhizomys; species Rhizomys pruinosus. The sequence continues at coordinate 4,912,818 of VZQC01005840.1, forward strand.
AGTCACAAGATCTGGATTTGTAGATACCACCACGCAGGAAGTCCCTCAATCTGATGAATGATAGTACAAAAATGTGTACATGTACACAGTGGAGTTCTATGCATGAGTAAAAAATATGACATCATGAGCTCTGCATGAAAATGAACATCAAAGCCGAGATTATCACTAAAAGTAATTAAACACAGTCCCAGAAAAAAAAAGGTGAGAAGACACAAAGGCCATATACAAGTTTTATATCAAAGGTAAATTATCCACTGCTGGTGGGAATATAAACTCGTACGGCCACTATGGAAAGCAGTGTGGAGAACCCTTGGAAGACTTGGAATGAACTTGCCACATGACCCAGCCATACCACTCCTGGGCATGTACCCACAAGACTCAACTTACTGCAGAGATACATGCACACCCATGTTTATTGCAGCTCTCTTCACAATAGCAAGGAGCTGGAACCAACCCAAGTGCCCCTCAACTGACGAGTAGATAGAGAAAATGTGGTACATCTACAGAATGGAGTTCTATGCAGTGCTAAAGAAAGATGACATCATGAGCTTTGCAGGTAAATGGCTGGAGCTAGAAGATATCATGCTGAATGAAGTAACACAGTCCCAGAAAAACAAACGATGAATGGTATCCCTCATCTGTGGATGCTAGCACCAATTACCTAATTGTATGGCAAACTGAGCAACATTAATGTGATCTGAAAACAACTGTGCTCGTATATTGTGAATCCCTTAAAAAAATTTTTTTTTTAAAAGGTGAATGGTTTCCCTCATTTGTGGATGCTAACACCAAATCCCCAGTTGGCAGGCAAACCAAGCAACTTTATTACATTTCATTGTATCTGAAAGCAACTGTGCTACTACAATGTGAATCTATAAATGGGCTCTAGAACTGTCCTACCACTTATACTCACACATTGTAATTACCATATATAGATGGAGGATATGTAGTCATATTCTAAAAAAAGAATGTAAAGTTACATGACTTTATACCTACATGCAAATTTACTGTTAAAATGTGAATCTCTAAATGTGTTTAGGAATCAACCCATAGTTTATTTTCAGAATTTTTAATTTTGACTTATGTGTGGAGTGTATATATGCATATTTTGGAATAATATAAAATAAAAAGCAGAGCTAAAAGTAAAATATTAGAAAGTCAGAGAGATGCAGAAGTTGACCCACAACTAGACTCAGTCTAAAGTTTCTCCCGCCACAGACTCCAAATAAGACTGCTGTCTGATAGTTGGATGCAGACCTTTGATATTCTTTGTGTGTGTGTGTGCTTCTTTTTATTTATTTGTCATTTTAATTATGTGGAGACATGACAGAGCCATATCTGAGACCTTTGATACTCTAAGCAGAGGATCCATTAATGTTTCTGAGCTTTTGAACTTCAAAATTCTGATATGGGCTAGAGAGATGGCTCAGCCTTGTTAAGAGCATTGGCTGTTCTTGTAGATGACACAAGTTCGAATCCCAGCACCCTCATGTTAAAAGCCATTAACTCCAGTTCCAGGGGATCCAACACCCTCTTCTACCCTCTGCAGGCACTGCACAACACATACAGGCAACACAGTCATAACACATAAAATAAAGTTTAAAAATTAAAAATAAGGGGCTGGAGAGATGGCCTAGCGGTTGGGAGCACTGACTGCTCTTGCAGAGGACCTGGGTTTGATCCCCAGCACCCACATGGCGGCTGAGAACTGTCTTTAACTCCAGTTCCAGGGGAATCTGACACCCTCTTCTGACCTCCGTGGCATTGCAGGACACGGGTGCACAAACCTACATGCAAACAGTACATTCATACACATACAAGAATACATAAAAAATTTAAAAAAAAATTTTAAACATGATTCTTTAAAAAAAATTAAAAAACAAAACAAAATTTTAAAAAAAAACTGATATAATAAATGAGTGTTGCTTGAAGCTGCTTAACTTGTGAGCAAAGAATCTATACCCAAGCCACCTCCATGATGCCTGTCCCATACTAACACTGGGCTATGAGCCCTGTTAGATGTTCCCATAGCATTTTGTACTTCATATAACATTCATCATATTTACTACGTAATGTACACAGCATAAGATCTACAGCCAGTGATTATGCATTTTTGTGCATCATGTACCATTATGATCCAATGTCTACACAACTATTATAAAATGTTTGCTAATGGGATGAAAAATGTTTTCTTCAATTGTTTCCTGAAATTTTCTATTGAGATGCACTTCCTATAAAGTGCCAGATTATGAAATACTAGGTATTAACTGCCTTACAACAATAACTAAAACGAGAGGAAAGAGTTAGAATAAAAGAAATACATATTCAGAGTCATTTTGGACAGTTGTCATTTCAGTTTTACAAATTTGTACCCACCAATCATCTCTCCCTACTCCATGCCCAATGCCTAGGGGATCATGGTCATGTATTAAAAGATCACAAAACATTGCTATTATTACAAATAACACTAGGGAGCTGGGCATGGTGGCACACACCTTTAATCCCAGCACTTGGGAGGCAGAGGCAGGCAGATCTCTGTGAGTTCAAGGCCAGCCTGGTCTACATAGCAAGTGCCAGGACAGCTGGTACTACAGAGAGACCCTGTCTCAAAAAGACAAAAACAAAAAACAAAAAACAAAAAACAAAAACAAAAAACAAATAACACTAGGTAATATTCTTCAGGTATATTGTTTGATTATATAGAATTATTCTATTATTTAGTTATCAAACTGAAAAAATATTGAGAATTTATTCAATGAGACACTACTATTTCACAATAAAAAGACACTGAATATATTAAAATTATCTGGTCAGAAAAGGAAAAGGTCAATAAAAAGAACAATTTACTTACATCAAAGGAAAAGCAAAAAATGGGAGTGTCATTGCAAGTCTTGCTGTAAATTCATCAGGAAGATACCATAAGTACACAATTAAGCATGTAAACAGATAGAGAACTGAAGAATAAATAATTAATCTTCCAACCCATAATTTTTGCAATCTCTGATTTTTTTCCCTAAATTCTTCCAATGCTTGAATTTCCTGTCAAGAGAAAATTATTCCATATTATTATATCTTATTAGTCATTTAAAAATTAAATTGGAAAAAAAAAGTAATATGAAAGGAAGCTCATATAAGATTTCTAAAATCCAATTAAATATAATGCTCTACTATTTCATAGCAAACAATATGAAAAGGAAAACTAAAACTGAAGTTAAAAATTTACACAGTCCATCCTCGAACTGAAATATTAAATACTATTTAATCTATCAGGTTGGCAAAGGCTATAGCAATGAAACTGTTATCAGTAAATACTTATTGAGTTAAGCAAATAATTCTCTATGTATATGGCCTTTAAAACTGGGTCAAAAAGAATTAAAAAGGAATTAATAAAAATTAAAAGTGACCCAAATTACACTGCTTCAGTCTATTCTCCACTTGCAATAGTCCCAGAAAATAATTTTTTTAATGAAAGAAAAGCTTTAAAGTTATAAAAATGTTTGCAGACTGATAAGAGCTGCATAGCTACTTGTAATCTTTTTTATCCTGTTACCTCACGTTGATTTACACCATGCTGTAGCTGTAATTTAATTCTAACGGGTTCTATTACTTGATAGAAGCTTCTTAAGTCACTTGATAGACCAGATTTTTGAGATCCTGTAACACTAAAGTTTTCAAGATTCCTCTATATCATCTTTAAATTCCTGTATCTTTTCTCCAAAATAAAATCACCAAAATAATATCTATTAACACTAAAAATTAGTAAAGATACTTTAGAGCCAAGAACATACCTTATCTATACTTTCTAGAACTTCTACTGTTGAAGGTTTTGTCTATTGTAGAAACAAAAATACATGGCATTAAAACTTGCTACTGCAAACTTCAAAACATTTTGATTTATATAATCATAAAAGAATATTTTAATTCAAAATTAGGTTTTCATCAACTTTAAAGATATACATCTTGTTTTTAATAATATATAGATGAAAAATTATAATTACAAACAGAACTATGCAGGATTCTTAAAATGAGACTAAAAATTTTTAAAAATTTTATTCCTAGAACTCTAACACCTCTATTTTTACTTAGACTCAACAGAACAGACTTTTACAAAGAGAAATTTTCAAGGAAGGAAATTTTTTGTAAATAACTGATATTCAAAAGGATTCACATACCATAATATTCAAAGACTAAGGATGATCTGAATTCACTATTGCTAAAAATTTATCCAGGACTCTATATAAGCACCACACACTAACCACTTGTACCATTGGAGCTCCACAGAACTCTGGTGGTCAAAATCAATCAGCTACATTCATTCTGATTCCTAAAGCACATAATTTTTGAAGATCAGATTTGGAAAGAATATCTAAGAATATTTTATTATAGTAGATATTATTTCCCGAAGATATTTTAATATGAGCCACAATGGCTCATATAACAATTGGGAAAAAAGTTTACCTACACCATACTAAAGAACCAAAAACAGTAACAATTATCAAATATATCATTCCTATAAGAATTGTTAACCCAAGATCGAATCGTGCAAATATTGCCATATAAAATTATACACATTTTTGTATGTCAAAGCAAAACACTTTCAATTCCATATAGTTCAACCAAATAAGAAAGACAAAGGAATAATGAATAAATTTGATCTTTAAGCAGTCTGTCATAGATTTTTAAAGGGAGGTCATTTCACTCATCTGAGGAATAAAAAAAGTTGATCCCACAGAATTAGAAAATAAATAACAGTAAATGTCTAGGAAAAGTGGAGGTAGTGAATTGGAGACTTGATGGATTGGGGGGGGTCAAAGAATACAAAACTGTAGATGAATAAGGTCTACAGACCCATACAACATGGTGACTATAGCTTAAAATGATATGCTGTATTTTATGAGTTTTTAAATAGAGATTTATTTTTAATTATGTGCATGTGTATGTGGATATGTGCATACGAATGCAGTGACCACGGAGGCTAAAGGCATGAGAACCCCCTGGAGCTGGAGCTGTAGGCAGTTGTGAGCTGCTAGACATGGGTTCTGGGAACCAAATTCAGTCCTCTGCAAGAGCAACACACACTTGTAATCACCGAGTCATCTCTCCTGATATACTGGATTCTTGAAAAATGATGAGAGAGTAAATAAATATTACGTATTTCTCACCACAAAAATGATAATTATGTGAGGTAGTGTATTTGTTAATTACCTACACTAACTTAACATTAATGTATAATGTATATATATTTTGTATACAATAAAAATGTGCAATTTTAGCTGGGCATAGTGGTAAACACCTTTAATCCTAGCACTCGGGAGGCAGAGGCAGGTGGATCTTTGTGAGTTCAAGGCCAGCCTGGTCTACAGAGTGAGTTCCAGGACAGCTGGGGCTACAGGGAGACCCTGTCTCAAAAAAAAAAAGTGCAATTTTATTTGTGGATTTTTAAAAAAGCGGGGAAAAAAAGAGGAAAGGGAGTCAATATAATTCCAATCTAAAACATGGATTAGTCTAGCAAGCCAAAAGCTAAATTATGCACCATGTATTACTAGACTCCATCATTATGGTAATAAGGAGTAAGGAAATTAGCAGCTTGTCTAGACTACATTATCTCTACTTACATCAGAAAACAGTATTTACCAATATCATTTCTATTTGCTCTCTCTAAATTTGAGATACTTTCTCTAAAGAATTAGCCAATAAAATCAAACTGTATTTCTAACTTTGTTCCATCTATAATTCCTTTAAAGCATATGGACTGTGCCTTTGGCAAATATATGTGACAAGCTTTAAGTAAAAAGATATTGTCCACGAAAACATAAGTGTTGTATAAAATATTTAATTTCAACTACCTTGGGAATAAACATGGAATTTAGGCAGGAAAGATTAAAACAAGATAAAAATTTAACTAAAATACATAAATAAGAATTATTCATAAGTAAAAATGAAATAATTACTAGACATTAGATATCTATAGAATAAACAACTACTAAGATACTGTCCAAAGTAGTAATACAGAAATTAGACAATAACAATCATCACTAAAAATTTTACCACAAAGGAGACCTTTACAAATAACTTTATGTAACACTTTTATGTTCAACTTAACTAGCAATAGAGAAAATACTTTTCTTACCCTCCATCGAGAAAATAATCCACCCATCTTTTATTTGTAGAAACTTGGCACAATGATAAATATCATGAGTTGTCCAAAGGAAGTCACAGCTAGAAATAAAGCAAATAATTTTTAAATTTTAAGCTAAATAGCACACCCACTCTAAAATGTATATGTTAAAAACATTATAAAATGCTGGGCGTGGTGGCCCACAGCTTTAGTTTCAGCTCTCAGGAGGCAGAGGCAGGTGGATCACTGTGAGATCAGAGCCAGCTTAGTCTACCTAGGCGATCAAGGCTAGCTGGGCCTACAGGGAGAGCACTTTAGAAGTGCACACATTCAAGGCCAGCCTGGTCTACAGAGTGAATTCCAGGACAGCTGGGACTACAGGGAAACTCTGTCTCGAAAAGACAAAAGCTTGTCAGTTAGTCACAGGTTACAGCGGGTGGGGAGAAGGCTTCTACAGCATCTCCTCCCAACTATTTATAAAAAAACAAAAAAAAAAAAAAAAAAAAAAAAAAAAGAAGTGCACACATGACTGTACATTCTATTCAAAGTACCTTCTCTAAATTGTTCTTGTAATAAAAGTTTTACTCTATTACTTTCATTCTACACACCTAAAATAAAACCATGTTTATTGTTCAACTGTTTCCCAGTTTAGACTTAGAAGTTTATTTAGACTTAGAAGTACTTTATAATGATCAGAATATCACCTTACAAATAATCATAGAGAGCCAACTGGATTTTAAATAAGAAAATAAGAGTTACAAGGCTAGTTATAACCTTGAACAAATCTTTCAACAATCTGAGCCTTAATTTTTCCTGTATGTAAATTAGAATAATGTCAACATTTTGTCACAGGATAGCCTTTGGCACTATCACCTAGGAGATAGAAAACTAAATGACAAGAGATTTAGTCATTTGCCCAAGGGCACTTAAGAAACATGGCCTGAAGTACTTGTCTTTGGACTTCTGGTCCCTATCACCAAACAGTACCTGTTCAATGTCCCTGATAAGCATGTGTCTCTGAAATCCTAAGACCCATGAAGTTGACCCTCATGTCAGCTAGCTTGTATTCCCTTCTTTTGATTATCCATGACTCTCAAATGTTGTAGAGATTCAGAAATAATTATATCCTAAGTCAATTTACCATTCGATTGCTATACACCTTTTTACTTCTTTTATATTCAAATGATAAAAGTATACTTTCAAATTGACATATTTTTATCAGGTTACAAGTATATAGTTTACCCATGTGTGAAACTTCATTTATAGACACAGACATGGACACACAAGCATAGTGTTCTCTCTCTCTCTTTCTCTTTCTTTCTCTCTCTCTCTCTCTCTCTCTCTCTCTCTCTCTCTCTCTCTCTCTCTCTCTCTCTCTTTTGGTCTTTTCCAGAGAGGGTCTTCCTTTAGTCCCAGCCTGGAGCTCACTATGTAGACCAGCCTCTGCCTCCCCAGTGCTGGGATCAAAGGCTTGCACCACCATGCCCAGCTAGTTCTCACATCTTTAACCATAAATACAATCACAAAATAATTATCAGTACCAAATTAACAACTGCAATACTATTTATATAGTGGAATTAGATTGAGGAATATCTATCTTAAGAGTTTCTTTTCTTAGAAAAGTAAAGCATGCCTAATTATAAAATACTTTCACTTACAAAGTGATTTTAAGGATAAAGTATAATCTGTTCTGGAAAACAATGAAATATTCAAATGTAATGAATTTTATAAGCTACAACAAAACTGAAAGCAAAGTAATATTAATCCTTCAATATTAGCTCAGTATTCAAATGTCTAAAATGTGATCGTGGAATATCCAGGAACTCTAATAAACAGAGGTACAAATCTCCAAGTCAAAATACTAAGTAAATTGCCAATCTTTGTTTTTGTTGTTGGGTTTTTGTTTTTTTGTTTTTGTTTTGTGGCAGGGTATCATTATTTTATATATATATATATATATATCCTTCCAAGTCAAATTTATAGCCATACCCTGAACCCAAATTATGTTTTGGTTGGATTTTTTCACATAGGGTCTGCCTATGTAGCCCAGCCTAGCCTCAACCTCACCTTCCTGTCTCAGCCTCCTAAGTCCTGGTATTACAAATCTGTGCCACCATGCCCTGCCTGACTTAGACTGACTTTTTACTACTTGAGATTAATGAAATCAGTTAAACACTTTGTTAGGTTTGTGCATGAAGCATGAAAGGAAAACACAAAGCTTAGGCACTAGGGGAAAGTTTACTTTGGGGATGGCCCGGATTGGGCTCTTAAGGAGAGGAGTAGTGGGCGTCTGGCCAGGCCCTTTAAGGTGTCCTGGGCAGGACTACAGGTAAAGAGGAAGTGAGGTCGCTGATTGACAGTTTCTTGAAGGAATGGAAATTCCTATGTACTCTGGGAATGCCAGCCATTAATTCCAGATCTTGGGAGAACCAGGCCAAACACACTTAGTATTTTGTCTCTATCAAGCCCTAGAACAAATGCTTTATAAGAATGTTATCATTTAGATAACTATGCCTTCATTTTCTAAATTAAGACCCTGAGGTTAATATGCTAAGTCCCAAAGATATAAAGCAGCAAGGCAAAACATCCCATTTTAGTTCTGATTTTTAAGCAGCAGTTATTCCCAACAACATAAAATTAAAAATTAAAAATACTTTATACACCTTAGATTGGAATATTTATGTATTAAATAGAGAGAGCTGGGGATTTAAGTCAGAAGTAGAGCACTTGCTTAGCATATGTGAAACCCTCAATTCAATCCCCTGCATCATAATAAAAAAAATAAAAACAAAGTAAATTATATGAAGCACCTTGGACTTTCTCAAATATTTGATAAACAGAATTGCCAAACTGGAAAGTGAGTTATAAACCCAAGACACTGTATTAGTGCAATGTATCAGGTATCCCAATTTCTTTATCAGATGAAATGTGAACACTAAAATCTGCATGAGAGAGACACTAAATGACTTGGCAAAGTTATATAACTCCGATTAGAAGTTCAACTGGCACTAGAAGTCTGAAAACATAGCCTTGATTTTACTGCATATTACCTTTTAAATGAGCATGTGAAATATATTCATAATTCATAATAAATACCTATTTTGACATCAATTATTTGCTTGGAGAATGTTTTGTTGTTAAAAAAGCAAATTATGGCTTAGCCTCCAAGCTCCCTGAAGAAACAGGTTATGCTTTTAAATTTATCCTTTGAAATAATATTAAAGTCAGTCATTAAAGTTATATGTATGTTTTCATATTCATAATCAGATAGTCAATTCATTGTCTCAGCAATTTTCCTAACAAATTCTGGTATTACGGAAGCTGACTTACTATAATGTATATACAGTGGTAGTTTCCAACAGATGTGAAAGCAAAAAAAAAAAAATATTCTGTAGTTTTAATTTCATATTTCTATCTCAACCACTGCTTCTGTCCTTTCCATCCAAACATCTTAACTTCAATTCTGATTGCCTTTTAGGTCCTATGAAATAATGGGCAAATAAATTTCTTAAACCTCCCTACTACTCCATTTCCTCATCTGCAAAAGAGGGTTTGTTAGCATCCTCTTCAATGTTAAAAAGCTCAAATAACATGTCCTAAGCTATCTACAACCAGTACCTGGTACACAGTGATTATTCCATATAAATTATTTCTATTGCTGTAGTCATTGCCATTTTCTAATCCATCTCTCCTTTCTCCCCAAGTAACTCTAGCATGTCCTTCTGAAGCATAATCAATTTACTTGCCCTTAACTGGACCTCAAGCGGCTTGTCCTGAAAAACTCTAACAGGAACCTGTACAGTCTCTTTCTAACTGGTTACACAATGAGACCTTAAGGACTAAGTGCATCTAAATGTGTTTTCCTGTCAGCATTAATGCCTACCACATTATTTGTTGTTTTCTACTATTATTCACACTCATCGTGGGTGTCTGAATTTAAAATCTTATATGTTTTTCTTGATTTTCCAGCTCATTTCAAATCATATTAAAACAATGGAATAAAGTAGAGCTAGTTCAAACTGTAGATCAACAATATACCAGCCATATGATGGTAGGCAAAATATTTAAACCCTCTAAGCCTTAGGTTATAAAATGAAAATATTTACACTTCATGGAACTCTATAAATTAAAATTAACTGAAATTATTTATCACTTGACACAGTATTCAGCACATAGTAACTGCTTAATAAATTACAGTTGTTATTGCTATGACCAGAAAACACACATTATTTAAAAAGGGCACATTTCTAGCCGGGTGTGGTAACACATGCCTTTAATCCTAGCACTTGGGAGGCAGAGGCAGACAGATCTCTGTGAGTTCAAGCCCAGCCTGGTCTACAGAGTGAGTTCCAGACCAGCCAGGGATACAGGGAGACCCTGACTCAAAAAAAAGATTACATAAATAGGGCACATTTCTAACTTTTTATAAAATAAGCACTTAGTTCATATTTTAAAACTAGAAAATAAGTGTTTTTACTGAAAATGTATTTTTATCATTTACTCTACCATGAAAAAATAAGTCAGAATATTCTGTAGGTACTTCCCCTTGTAGGCCTGCATAGAAAACAGCAACAGAAGTTTAATTTTGTGTTTAACTTACCAAGTTCCTAACTTAAATATATAAACTAGTCTTCAATAGCACCTCACAAACATTATTTATACAATTTAAGATCCGTTCAAACTCTTTCAAATGTCCAAGCTGACAAGGCAGCTCTGAAATACCTTATGCCACATTTATGGCCCAAAAATAAATGGAAAAAAAGGTCAACTGTAAAAGCCCTTTTACTGTGTGATGTCTAAACACTGACTTTCCAAGTAATTTCCATTCTGAATTAAATACTACAACAAAAATGACTTTGGCTAGAGAGATTTCTATATGAAATCATACTTTTGTGATAGGCATAATTTACTCTTTACATTCTCTTTCAACATATAAACATTATATAAATGTATTAACAGTATTACTGAGCTGACCTCAACAGATGTCAAGAACTTAAACTTATATGTTTAAATGCACCCCTCTTGTTGAAGAAAATGTATTCAAATCAACGCGGTTCTCCTAAGATCCTACGTAGGCTTCTGAGGACTAGGGATTAGCTCTGCCTGCCCATTTGAAAACATGCCTGAAACTATATTTATGTTAACAGTCGACTTTGTCAACTATGAGACTAAGGCCACGCCGAACAGAAAACAAAAGATTCAGCACCACAAATCAGAAGCCAAATAGCGAAGAGGGAACATGGAAAACTCAGTGAGTCACAGGTCTAGCTTACTGCTTCCAGGCGCACAATCAGCAAAACTAAATTCACCAATCCCAACTCGCGATCCTCAATCGCATCATTAAAGAAACCTACTCATAGTTTAGAGTTGCTTTTCGCGGCCGCCCCTGACACTACGCATCTCCATCTCCCCCACCACCGCCCCCTCCATCCTTCCAGCCGGCCGCGGTCCCTCAATATAAACAGGGACAAAGCTTGTGGGGCTACTTTCCTCCAGAATCCACGCCCACACGCGGGCTGAGCAGCATGACACTGACAGTTTCCAGTCTCTCCTCTCTTATCAACTCCTGTGGCCTCTGCACAGCTCAGAGGACGTTGGAGGCGGCCAACGCACTCGGGGCCGACATTTCGGCCAAGGATGTACTATTTGGGACCTGGCAGCTCTTCACGCAGGTGGTGCCGAGCGCTCCGGCTCCAGCCTAGCACCGCCCAGGAATCCCGGACCACAGAGCCTGGGCGCAGCGCACAGCCTCCTCGGGGAAGCAGAACCTGGTCTGGAGCACTCCGGAGTCACTCGGGACGCCGTGCTGGCAAGGGCTCCGGGGACCGCCGCCCTGGCGGGGCGCGAAGCAGGGTGGCGCGTACCCAGCCGCCGCCGAGCTCTAGGCCATTTGGCAGGGGCGGAGGCACCCGGGCCAGCGCGCGAGCGAACACGGAGATGGTTACCCGGGGAAGCCCAGGGACCGGTCTACATGGCCGACCCCGCCGTCCTCACCTTCCCCGTCCTACCTGAGGTAAGCGGGTGCTTCCTGGCCCTAGCGTCCACTCGGACCAGCCTCGGCTGCCACCACGCAGCCAGCCTCCGCAGCGGGCAGCAGCAGCCACTGACAGAGCGCAGGGCCGCGCTAAGGCCTTCCCATCAAACCCCGCGCTCCTGCCGCCAGCCAATGGCTAAAGGGGCTGGCGCGCGCCGCTCCCCATCACGTGACCAGGCGGGGCCAGCCGTTGGGGCTGGGAGCAAGGTTGTGGTGGCTTGAGCTGCACGGCGGGGCCTGGGTGGGCTGCGGGTCGTTCTGCCACAGGGCTTCTGACTCTTACCGGTAGTTGGTTTTTACTCTTCCTCTGCCTTGTTTTCTTTTAAAACTTTCCCCCAAGTCTCGCCAGAGAGAGAAAATGCTGGAAGTGAACGAGGGTTGGAGACCTCCACAGGAAGAGTGGGAAGGACAAAGGGGAGTGAGCAGCTGAAGTGTCTGATCGACTGTCATCCAGCAGGCAGAAGAGGAAGCTTACACTTCATAGAGCAGAAGAGGCGATGCCTAGCCAATGGAGTTTGTAAATAATGCAGCTTAGCTAGACCCCCTGAGAGCTTGAGGCTTCTGATGCTCATGGACGTCAAAAAGGGTCATTTGATGACACTGGTGAGGTGAGCTCCAGTTGCCAGGACTGGTAATTTCAAACCTGTGGGTAACTACAAGAGGTGAGCTTCAGATGCCAAAGGGTGTGTTTAATAACAAAAGCTGGGCTTTCCATCTTAAACTCTTAACCCGAGAACATTCCCAAAAGGCTCTAATAACTGGGCCTGCAAAAACTGTGCTGAATTTCACTAAGATTTGAAACATTGCCCAAAGAGTGTTAAGATTTCTAGTCAACTGAAAGTATTATAAATGGAATTTGTAGAGAAGGAAGAACTAGAGATGGGTACATGTAGCATGGACAAGGGAGACCTCAGCAAAGGGCTTTTACCATGTATTATTACCCTGTGCAATTTTAATGGTTTCTCTAGTTATTAAAAGATTTCCAATTTTAGCCGGGCGTAGTGGCGCACGCCTTTAATCCTAGCACTCGGGAGGCAGAGGCAGGCGGGTCTTTGAGAGTTCAAGGCCAGCCTGGTCTACAGAGTGAGTTCCAGGACAGCTGGGGCTACAGGGAGACCCTGTCTCGAAAAGACCCCCCCCCAAAAAAAAAAGATTTCCAATTTTCAAAGCACAATAAGTATAATATGCTATGTTTAAACTGACAACATAGGTAAAATCTAACAAAAAAAAAGTAGATTGTGAGACTAACCTCTTATTCAGGAAGCTACCACATGATTCACTAGTGTTGTTCTAAATACTAAAAAATCTTCCCTTACAGCTCTGTAACTGAATTTAACCATTTTATTTTCTACCCTTTGAGGTTTGTAAGTATTAGAGTCATACAGCTAGACAGTAGTATCTTTTTTTTTTTTTTTAGGAAAATCTTTCCTCATAAGAATCAGAAAGAATGTTTTGGACTCTTGCTAATAGTTTGTCCTCTGATTTTTTAAATTGAGCTATTAAGATCTATTGTTAAGGGGACTTTTAAAAGGGAGGGGGGACAGAGAGACAGAAAAGAGTTAGCTGAATGTAAGAGATACTGGAACAAAATCTAGAGGAATTGGCCATATTTGGAAGAGAACATGAATTTGTAAATCTTCACAACTTGTCAAAGTAAGTTTCATTTTTCTAATCAAGAAACTAAAAATAGATATGTACATTGTTAAAGATAGCACTATTAATTTTCACTTACATATCAAGAGATATATCAGGGCTAAGGATATAGCTTGATTGTAGTGTTATCTAGTGTGTGCAAGACCCTGGATTCGGTCCTACGCACCATGAAAGAAGAAGTTTGTCAAGTGAATAATGAGGGAAAGACATTACAAGCAGAAAACTCAGCATACAGATTATATGGCTAGACTACAGGATGATTCCAAACATTTATGGACAAATCCCTGTGTTAAGTACTAAAAGAGAATTAAAAAAAAAAAAAACAGCTGTAATAAAGCATCTGACAAGAGTGGGAGAAACTAAAAAAACAAAATACAAGTTAAATAAATGTTGTGGTATAAATTAATGTTCAAGGTATTAGAAAATACCACAACAGCCAAGGAAGATGTGGAAGCCAAAGAAGAATCTGCTTTAACAAAGTCCAAATCTCAAGAATGATTCCCTTCTAAGCCTAAAATTGTACTAGGATGGAGTCTAAAAATAAGGTCCGAAAAACATCAGAGAATACTTTGAGAAAGGAAACAAACTGTTCTAGCCAATGGAATCCTATGTGGTCCACTTCAACTAAAAATTTTAGTTTATTTAGGGGCTATGAGAACTTAGAGGAAGGACAGTCATTGATCTGTTCAGGGGCAGAGGCATTAGAGAAGGCTTCCTTAGGGAAATCACACTCAAATGGAGACCTGGAAGGTAAGAAACAGAACAGTGAAAAACACGAGGAACAGCATAGCATATGTAAAGGCCTTTTGTCAGGAGTGGACATTCAAGCCTCAGCAGCTAAAAGGAGGCAATTGTAAGCGGGGCGTGGTGGTGCACGCCTTTAATCCTAGCACTTGGGAGGCAGAGGTAGGTGGATCTTTGTGAGTTCAAGGCCAGCCTGGTCTACAGAGTGAGTTCCAGGACAGCTGGGGCTACAAGGAGACCCTGTCTCGAAAAGACCAAAAAAATAAAATAAAATAAAAAATAAAAAGGAGGCAATTGTGACCCAAACACGGATTGCCAGAAGATGCTGATACAGTGTGAAACTGGACCCCACATTAAAAGATCTTTTGTGGCCCTATATTTTAAAAAAAAAAAATCTTTTTAGAGTCAACCATGAAAGCAGATTTTTGAGGACGTGATCCCAGCTACAGTGTGGGAGCACAAGCATGGCCACCATTGGACCAATTAGGATGTATGAGTGATGGGTGATGTTGGACACAGTTCAAATGAAATAAGAAGAGAGCAAGTGGGCGAAATATGACAAATCAGGAAGTAAAATGGGAGGTCTTGTGATAGATTCAGATCAAGATGGAAAGAGAAATTAGAAATTACTCGAGATTTCTGGTCGGCCCAGTGGATAGGCACATATGCCATCACTGAGATGTGAGGACACCGGAAAAGAGGCAACTTTAGGGGGAAATGGTGATTTCAACTTGGATACATAGACTTTTGGATTTTTTACGACCTCAAAGAGAAGTATAAATTGGATTTATAGGTCTGCAGCACCACAAAAGTTTAGGCTAGACCCAACATATAATTTATAATCTGTCCTTTTCTGCATATTCTCTTCCAAATGCAGCTGTCTTTATTACAAATATTTTGTCTTTACATTTAGAACAGAAAAAATAGAAGTCACTAGAACAGTTGTCCAAATTTCCCAGAGAATCACCATGAGCTCTTGTTAAAAATCCAAATTCTCCACTTGGGAGGCAGAGGCAGGCGGATCTTTGTGAGTTCAAGGCCAGCCTGGTCTACAGAGTAAGTTCCAGGACAGCTGGGACTACAGGGAGACCCTGTCTCGAAAAGCCAAAAAAAAAAAAAAAAAATCCAAATTCTCACTGGGCATGGTAGCGCATGACTTTGTTCCCAGCACTCAGGAGGGAGAGGCAGGTGGATCTCTGACTTTAAGGTCAGTCTTGTCTGCATAGTGAGTTCCAGGACAGCTGAGGCTACAGGGAGACCCTGTCTCAAAAAGACAAAAAAAAAAAATCCAAATTCTCAGTCTCCTCCGTAGAGATACATATTTGCTGTAAGGCCTAGAAGTGCTGCTCTTGATTCTTATTACCATTTGTCTGGGCCAGGTACTTGAGTGTCCAAAGCTAGCTGCATGATTGTCACCAAGCTGCTTATTAAAATGTGGAGTCTTAGACACTCTAAACTAAAACCAGTAAGGGCTAGAATAGTTAAAGGAAGATGGTATCATACCAAATGCTCCAAGGCTTTTATCCTTAGTCTTTGACAATGGCAGCCTAGGCCCTCCATAGCAGTCAACTCTGAGGAAAATGGATATCCTTTGCTGAGTGTAGACTTTTGTTTAAAAAGCTGTAGTTAACAGCTTTCCTGACTCTTACCCCAAGACACCTGCCTTGTTCACTGAAATGGCCCTCTACTTACATTTTTTGTTCTACTCCCTGAAGGCCATCCCTAACCTTAGAGTTTTATTCAGTGTAATTTACAAAACCTTGTCTTTCACTCCTCTCAAAGTGAGTTCAGCCCTTCTCACTGTCCAGGGCAGGGAGGGAAATGTCAAATGCTCGTTTACTCTTGGGCAGGCTTTTTTATTCTTGAGAGCCTACTTTGGAAATGTTTTTTAAAAACTGAACCACATCAGTCAGTAAGCAAATGACTTCCCTGCCACTTTTATGTTCTTTCCTTAGATTTCTAAGTAAACTAAAAGGTTAACAGTTTAAAAAAAATTATGTATGCAAGAAATGGAAAGAAATTCACAAAGAAATATAATACAAAGAGGCAGTAAAAATTCAGGGATACTACATCTCTTTTTTGGAGGGGTCTTTTTTGAGACCCCAGCTGTCCTAGAACTCACTATGTAGACTAGGCTGGCCTTGAACTCACAGAGATTCACCTGCCTCTGCCTCCTGAGTGTTGGGATTAAAGGGGGATACTACATCTTAACACAGGATGAAGAGGAGCACAAGCATTTCTGTAAGAACAGATGTCATCTTCAAAGAAGGAAAGGTGTGGAAAGATGACAAGATGGGAAAATAACTTTTGGAAAGATAAATGTACACATGAGAGAGAAGACTTTGTAACAAAGTCCAAGTATAGTTCAATTTCCCCATTACAACTACAACCTGAAAGGGATTGGAGACAATTTAGTTCTCTTTAAGAGGCTTTGCTTTTAGGCAGATAAGGGATTTCAGAAGCTGAAACTTCTTTGGCTCAAAATAAGTCTTATACCAGAGAAATTTCCTCAGGACCGGTTAAGTAATACTCTTGTAGTCATGTTGTAGCAGCTCACCTCTTGCAAATGGCTGTAGATGATGATTCTAACTAGTAAAGTAGTGAACCAATACTAAGATTAGGTCTAGATTCGATCTGTAACATAATCTTGTACAAATATATATATATATA
>VZQC01005840.1:4947679-4976091 GCA_009823505.1 Rhizomys pruinosus
GATCTTTAGGCATTCAATGATCTTCCCAGCCCAAAGTTCCAAACGCCTCCACAATCCTTCCCCAAAACACCAAGGTCAGGTCTGTCACAGCAATACCCACTTCTGGTACCAAAATCTGTATTAGTCAGGGTTCTCTAAAGAAACAGAAGCAATAGGACGAATATATATCTATATACAATTTATTGATTTGCTCATGTGACAGAGTTCAAGGAGTCCAACAGTAGCTGCACCACACTGGAGAGGCTGAGAATCCAGGTAACTTCTCAGTCCACAAGGCTGGATGTCTCAGTAGTCCCAATTTGGTGCTGAAGGCCCGATGGATTCCAGGAGATCTGCCGGTCTCAGTACATGCTGGGATCTGAAGGGTTGATCATAGCAGCAAGACAAACTCACCAGACGAGAGAGGCAAGCCGCAGGAGAAAAAAAAGGGACCAGCTCCCTCTGCCACGGCCTTAAATACTGCCTGCCGGCAGAAGGTAATACCCACATTTGGGGTGGGCCATCACGGTTGAGGTGGTCCAATCCGAAGATCCCTGTTCTCTTATTTGTTCCTTAGTCCAGTAAAGTTGACACCCAGGATTAACCATCACAGGAAGATACAGCATTCATAAATTTAAGTACCAATTGGGGTTCCCCGTCACAAATATTAAAAGGCATAAGAGGTCAGATAGACCCTGATATAATAATAGTGGGTGACTTCAATAACCTCCTTTCATCTTTAAGTCTTCTAAACTAAAAATGAGCCATAACTAAGCTACACCTCAGATTAATTTGATTTAATAGATATTTATATAATATTCCATACAACAGACACAGATTTACACTTCTCAGCATCCCATGGAACCTTCTCTAAAATTTACCACATATTCCACAAACCAAGCCTTAATAACAAAAAAAACCTGAAACTCCTCTATTATATCAGCTCAGTAGTGGAATAAAACTAGAAAACATCAAGAGAAACTCCATAAAAGCTTGGAAACTGACAAAATACATTTGAATGAATGGTGGGTCAGTGATGAACTAGGTAGGAAATTAAATTCTGCTATAAAACCCACAATTTAACAGCTAAGGCATTAAAATATAAAACTATAAATGCTTACATTAAAAAAATAATAAACAGATTTCAACCTGATGGCACACACCAAGATCTTAGACAAAACAAGAATAAGTCAAATACAGTGGACACCAAGAAACAAGATGGGGCTGCTGAAGAGATGGCTCAGTGTTGATAGCACTTGCTGCTCTTGCAGAGCAACTGAGATTGGTTCTCAGCACTCACATGGTGGCTAGCAACCATCAGCAACTTCAGTTCTAGGGATCCAAAACCCTCTTCTGGCCTCTGTGGCCATTACACACACATAGTGAACTTACATGCAGCAAACTAATCATACACATAAAAATAAAAGGATTAGTGCAAAAATTAATGAAAGAATACACAGGATTTGTTCTTAGAAAAGATAAACAATTATGTCTAAATCGAACCAAAAAATGTCTGAAATGCACAAAACTGTTTTAAAAAAAAGAAACAAGATTGACAAACTCGTAGCCAAACTAACCAAAAAAAAAAAAGAACACATTTTAGAAATTAAAAGACTGTTATATCAACCCTGGTGAAATCCAGAGTTTGAGTAATATTGTGAAAATTCCAAAACTGAGGAAATTTAGAAGGAAAAAAACCCCTAAGCATTTGTGGCCTATCAAATCAAGAATATTTAAAACAGACCCATAACATGAAATAGATTGCAAAAGTAATTAAAACCTCCTCACAACAAAAAACCCTGAGTCAGATTCATGGCTAAATTCTACTAAATCTTTAAGGAGCTAATACCAATACTTCTCAAACTGATCCACAAAATAGAATAGGAACACTACCAAATTCATTGTATAAAGACAGTATTTCCCTAATACCCAAACCAAATAAAGACACCAGAAAAAAATATTTTCCCAGATTTCCCCAATAATACAGACTTTTCAGTAAAATACTTATTGTTTTTCTCTTGCTGTGATAAAAAAAAATCCTGACAAATTTAAGGAGTCATGGTGACAGGAGCTTGAGGCAGCTAATGATACTGTATCCACAGTCAAGAAGCAGAAAGTGATTAATATCACTGTGCTCACTTTCTCCTAGCCCCACCCTATGGAATGGTGCTCTCCATAATTAAGGTAAATCTTCAATTAACCTAATCAAGATAATCCTTCAAAAGTGTACCTAGAGGCTTACCCTCGGGGTGCTTCTAAATGCTGTCAAGTTGACATCAGCAGCTATCACAACTTATAAGCAAAACTGAACACATAAAGATGATCATGGAATGGTGGTGCATGTCTTTAATCCCAGCCTGGTCTACATAGAGAATTCTAGGCCAGCCAAGGCCACATGTTGAGTTCATGTTTTAAAAAAAATAAAAAGATCGTGGCTGGAGAGATGGCCTAGCAGTTAAGAGTGCCAACTGCTCTTGCAGAGGACCCAGGTTCGATCCCCAGCACCCACATGGGTTAAAGACGGCTGAGAACCGTCTTTAACTCCAGTTCGAGGGGAATCCGACGCCCTCTTCTGACCTCCGTGGCATTGCATGACACGGGTGCACAGACCTACATGCAGACAGTACATTCATACACATAAAAAAATTAAAAATAAATAAATAAATAAATAAATAAATAAATAAATAAATAAATAAAAAGATCATGTTAACCAAAGTGTTTTCATCTCAGGAATGCAAGGTTGGTCCAGTGTATTCAAATCAATACAACACAACACATATATTTAAGGGCATAAATCATATGTTCATCTCAATAGACACATAGACACAGGAAGGGCATTATATGTTCAACATCTTTCATGATACAAAGTCCCAAAAAGATTAGGACTAGAGACCAAGAAAATTGTTCAGTAAAGGTAAATTATCAGACTTCCCACCAAACATGATAATTGGATCAGAACCCACATGGCAGAAGAGAACTGACTCTCACAAGTTGTCCTCTGACTTCCACAGCTTTTTACATACACACAAATATTTTATAAAAATAAATTATAAATAGAATAATAATACAATAAAATCTGTATAAGACAAACACAAACATTACCTTAAATGGAGTAAAACTCAAAGCATTTCAACTGAAATCAAGAATAAGACAGGGGTCTAATTTCTTTGCTCTTATTCAATATAGCGTTGGAAGTTTTAGATAAAGCAGTAAGAGAAAGATATAAAAAGATAGAAATAGGAAAGGAAGAAATATCCTTATTTGCAAATGACATGATAGTAAACTAAGACCTTAAAGAGTCCATGAAATAACTATTAGATTTTATAAGCCCACTCAACAAAGTAGCAGGATACAGTACCAATATCTAAAAATCAATAGCTTTTCCACAGACCAATAACCTGCTAAAAAATTAAGAAATTTTCCTATACAGAATAGCTTAAAAAATAAAATAGGAATAAACCTAACCAATGAGGTAAAAGACTACTACTATAATACAAATTTTAAGATCCTAGAGAAAGAAATTGAAGAAGACACTAGAAGATGGAAAAACTTCCTATGTTTATAGATTGGAAGAATTAATATTGTAACAATGGCCATTCTACAGATCTGGTGCAATATCCAGCAAAAATTCCAATGATATTTATTCATAGAACTAGACAAAGTAATAAAATCCTAAAATTCATATAGAAGCACAAACACCCCCAAATACCCAAAGCAATTTTAAACAGAATTCAAACAAATTTAAACAGGAAAACAATACCTCAATATCTGACCCTAAGTTATAAAACAGAGTAATAATAAACAAAAAGAGACAGTGTAGGCTGTGGTGTTCTGTATGAGAAATGCCCCCACAGGCTCACATATTTAAACACTTGGTTTCAGTTGGTGGTGCTATTTGGGGAGGTTATAGAACTTTTAGGAAGTGGCACCTTGCTGGAGGAAGCGTGTCACTGAGGTGGGCTTTGAGAGATTATGGCCTTGCTCCACTTCTGATCTGCTCTCTGCGATTGAGAGGTGATCTCTCAGCTTCTTGTTCCAGCTGCCTGCTACCATGGCTCCCCCACCATTATGGATTCTGAAACTGTAGCCAAAATAATTTTTCTTCTTCCATACTTTGTAGCTAACACAGGATAGGGGATATATATATATATATATATATATAAGATATTATATATGAAATTCACAAAAGGTCAACCACCTAATTATTTACAAAGCTATCTAAAACATACATTGGGAGAAAAACAGCCTCTTCACCAAATGGAATGAAAAGCGCAAAGCCAAACTGGTTTTCTAAAATAAAAGGACAGCATTTGATCCATATCTCTCATTCTGTGCAAACATCTATCTTTTAGTATTTTATTCTATTTCTTTTATATGTATGAGTCTATTGGCTGTATGTATGTAAGTGCACCATGTCACGCAGGGACCATAGAGGTCAGGTCCCCTGTAACGAATTACAGATGGTTGTGGGTGCTGGGACCCGAACTCAGGTCCTCTCCAAGAGCAGTTCATGCTCTTAACCACTGAGCCATCTCTCCAGCCCCAACAAAAATCTATCTTAAATGGATCAAATGCTTTAAAATAAAACTTTGAAACTGCTATGAGAAAACATTTGAATGTATAGGCATAACCAAGGACATTCTATAAGGACTTCGGTGGCACTGGAAAAAAAAATCCTGAGAATTGATGAATGGGATTGCATGAAATTAAAAAGCTTGTGCACCACAATAATCAAAGTGATAAGATAGTCAACAGAATGGAGAAAACTGTTTCCCATCAGAGGTGGGGGGAGGGCTATTATCTAGAATACATTTTTAAAAAAAAACAGGAGGGGCTGGAGAGATAGCCTAGCGGTTAGGAGCACCGACGCTCTTGCAGAGGACCCGGGTTCGATCCCCAGCACTCACATGGCAGCTAAGAACCGTCTGTAACTCCAGTTCCAGGGGAATCTGAGACCCTCTTCTGACCTCCGCGGCATTGCACGACACGGGTGCACAGACCTGCATGCAAACAATACATTCATACACATACAAAAATAAAAAAAAATAAAATAAAATAAAAACAGGAAAAAGTAAACATAAAAAATCTTCTAGTTAATAAATGGGATAATGATCTCAATAGGTAGTTCCCAACAGAAGAAATCTACATGGCCAGTAAATATCTGAAAGTGTTCAATATCCTTATCCATCAAGGAAGTACAAATTAGAACTGCTTTAAGATCCCCCCCACCTCCGCCATAGTAAGAATGATTATTATCATAGGAAAAAAATGCTGGTGAGGATACTGAGAAAAGAACCCTTATTTACTACTGTTGGGAATATAAGTATGAACGTTTCTTAAAAAACGAAACAGTATTACCAAATGACTCAGGTATACCACTCCTGGGTTTTTGTGGGGTTTTTGTTTTGTTTTGTTTTGGTTTTGTTTTGTTTTTTTTGGTCTTTTTGAGACAGGGTCTCCCTGTAGCTCCAGCTGTCCTGGAACTCACTCTGTAGACCAGGCTGGCCTTGAACTCACAAAGATCCGCCTGCCTGGCTTTTTATCTGTTTTAGTTACTGTTCTGTTGCTGAGATAAAGCACTGTGACCAAGGGAACATATAAAAGGAAGAGTTTATTTCGCTTACAGTTCCAAAGGGGCAAGAGTCCATCATGGCAGGGAGGCGTGGTGGCAGAGGTGGCTGGAGCAGGAGCAGAAGCTAAGTGCTCACATCTTCAAGCAGGCACACGAAGCAGAAAGTGACTGGGGATTGGGCAGGGCTTAAGGACTCTCTAAGACCGACCCCAGTGATGTGCTTCTCTAGCATGGCTACACCTTCTAAGATCTCCCCAAACAATGCCATCAACTGGGGACAAAATGTCCAAATGCGTGGAGCCTATGGTGGACATTCTCATTCAAGCCACTACGATAGCCAAAGTACTCTTAACTTCCTATCCCAAAATGTTTACACATCCATATTTATTCCCTCACTATTCACGGTAACTAAGAAATGGAACCAGCCTAGATGCCCATCAACGAATGGATAAAGAAAATGTGGTGTATGTACACAACAGAATTGTATTTAGCTGTAAAGGAAAATGAAATTATATAAGAAAAGGAATAGAAGTCAGGAGTGGTGGCACACGCCTTTAATCCTAGCACTTGGAAGGGAGAGACAGGCAGATCTCTGTGAGTTCAAGGCCAGCCTGGTCTACTATGGGAGTTGCATGCTATCTGTGGCTACAGGGAGACCCTGTCTCAAAAAAAAAAAAAAAAAAAAAAAAAAAAAAAAAGAAAAAAAAAAAAAGAAAAGAAAAGAAAGGAATAGAACTGGAAATTTTAAAAATGTTAAAAGAAATAAGCCAGACTCAGAAAGCCAAACACCACATTTGAATTTGTATGAATTTATGAGTGAGTATGTGTAGAACATGACACTAGAAAGGGAAGCGCGAATGGGGAAGAAGAGACTTTAAGGGAGGGGGAACGAGATCTTAATTGAATACATGTGACGTGAAATCAGAAGGGAGGCAACTAGTGGGGGAGACCAGCAAGAAAGGGTCAGGGGAGAGGGGAAGGGTTGGGCAGTTCTTGAATAAGAACAAAGTATTTGCGAAAATGTCACAATGAAACATATTTTTTGCTAACTTAAATAACTTTTTTAAAACACATAACATAGATTATTCTTTTGGCTGGGAAGGGAGTAAATGATAAAGCACTTAACTTTGCATGCCAAGTCCTGAATTTGATACCAATCACTCTAAAAAGATATTAAAAATAATAAAGGCTGGCATGGTAGTTCACACCTGTAATCCTAGCACAAGAAGGCTCAGGCAGCCAGACTGCCACAAATTCAAGGCCAATGTGGATACAAAGTGAGTTTCAGTCCAGTTACTGAGTTACTGACACTTGTTTCCAAATACAGTAATAGGGACTGGAAAGAGAGCTCAGCAGTGAAGAGCACTTGCTACCCTTTCAGAGGACACAAATTTGACTTTTATATCCACATCAGGCAGTTCACAGCTCCAGGGCATCTGTCACCCTCTTCTGGCCTCCAAAGGTGCCTTCACACACATGCAGACACACAGACATACATATAAAGAAACTTTAAAAATAAAACTTTAGGTCAGGCATCGTGGCACACACCTTTAATTCCAGCACTCGAGAGGCAGAGGCAAGTGGATCTCTGTGAGTTCAAAGCCAGCCTGGTCTACACAGAGAGTTCCAGGACAGCTGGGGCTACAGGGAGACCTTGTCTCAAAAAGACAAAAAGGAAAAAAAAAGACAAAAATAATAAAACTTTAATCCCAGGTGCATCTCTGACTTGAAGGCCAACCTGATCTATATAGTGAGTTACCCGTTGGCCAGGGCTATGTAGTAGGACCTTGTCTCAAATAATGATAATAATAATAATAATAATAATAATAATTTAAACAAAAAATCTCTAGCATTTATTCATCTACTATAGCTTTATATGCATTGAACAACTGGTCATTCCCTCCTATTTTCTGCTTCTATAAATTTGACATTTTCAGATATCTAAGTGGAATCAGGTAGTACTTTATTTTCTGTGCTTTATGTATTTCATATAGATCTGACAATATTGTCAGAAATGAACAGGACTCCCTTTTCCTAGACTGAATACTATTCCATTGTATGTACCTTTTTTTTTTTTTGAGACATGCACCTTGGGCTGACTCAGCACTTACGATGAAGTAGAAGATGACCTTGGGCTGACTCAGCACTTACGATGAAGAAGATGACCTTGCACTCCTGTTTCTCTTGCCTCTCAATGCTTCGGTGCTGAGATTATAGGTAGATGTGTGTGTGTGTGTGTGTGTGTGTGTGTGTGTGTGCCACTATCCTCAGTTTTGTTTGTTTTTTACATACTCTATGTGGTGGTTCGAATGAGATTGTCCCCTTTAGATTCCAACTATTTGAACACTTTGTCCCCAGCTGGTGGCCCTGTTCTGGGATGTTGAGGAGGCTGACCTTGCTGGAGGTTGCAGATCATTCAGATGGACCTTACCCCATTTCCAGTTTGTCTCTGCCTCCTGTGCCTGCTTGGAGATGTGAGTGCTCAGCTTTCTGCATGGCTGCATCCTAGGGAGTTCCAGGCCATCTTACTGCTTACAGTGTAAAGCTGGTAGGAGAGAAACCAAAAGCTCTCCTGAGCACTATTGTCAATATTCAAAGATGCTTTAAACAAAGTTAGAATCTCAGAACATTGAATTGATGAAATAACTTCTTGAAATCTAACATCCTTAGGAAGTTTTTTTTTCTTGGTCTTTTTGAGACAGGGTCTCCCTGTAGCTCTGGCTGTCCTGGAACTTGCTTTGTAGACCAGGTTGGTCTTGAACTCACAAAGATCCACCTGCCTCTGCCTCCTAAGTGCTAGGATTAAAGGCGTGCACCACCACACCCGGTGGAAATTATATATTCTTATCTATATTTTGTAGATGAAGAAGTCGATACCCAGATCAGTCTTTTAACTCCAGTTCCAGGGAATCTGATGCCCTCTTCAGGCCTCTAGGGATACTGCACTCATCTGTACACACACAGAGAGACACATAATTATAAATCTTTTTTAATGTGTTCATATATTTTAAAAATTATGGCTGGGCGTGGAGGCGCATGCCTTTAATCCTAGCACTTGGGAGGCAGAGGCAGGTGGATCTTTGTGAGTTCAAGGCCAGCCTGGTCTACAGAGTGAGTTTCCTCTTCCTCTCCTTGGTTGTTTCTTTATTTGTACCGAAGCTTTGTAGCTTAACAAAGTACCACTTACTAATTGTTGATCTTAATGCCTAAGGAGCTGATGTGTGATTTAGAAAGTCCTTTCCTAGCCAGGCATGGTGGTGCACACCTTTAATCCCAGCACTCAGGAGGCAGAGCCAGGTGGATCTCTGTGAGTTCAAGGCCAGCCTGGTGTCCAGGCCAACTGGGACTAAAGGGAGACCTTGTCTCAAAAAGACCAAAAAAAAGAAAGAAAAGTCCTTTTCTACACCTTCGTCTTGGAGGGTACTGCCTATGTTTCTTCTATCCATTTCAGAGTTTCAGGTTTTATCTTGAGGTCTTTGATCCATTTGGAGTTGACTTTTGCAGGGTGAAAGGTAAGGGTACAATTTCATTCTTGTATAGGTGAAGACCCAGTTTTGCCATCACCATTTGTCTTTCCTCCATTGTATGTTCTTAGCACCTTTGTCAAATATTAGGTGGCTGAAATTGCATGTACTCATGTTTGGGTCTTCTATTGTGTTCCCTTTGATCTACGTGTCTTATTCTTGTGATCTGATGTTGTGACCCCAGCTTTGTTCTTTTTGCCCAAGATTGATTTGGCTATCCTGAGTCTTTTATGATTCCATATGAATTTTAGGATGATTTTTTTCTAGCCCTGTAAAGAATTTCGTGGGGATTTTGATTGGCATTGCATTGAATCTAAAGATTGCTTTTTGTAAGATGGTAATTTTCACAATATTGGCTCTACTAATCCAGGGCTTCATAGCTGTGATACTGGCTTCCTCAAAGGAGTTTGGGAATTCTCCCTCTGTTTCTATCTTTTTGAATAATAATGGTAGAATTCTGTTGTGAATCCATCTGGGCCTAGAATTTTTAGGGTCTTTCTCTATTCCTTTCTGTCATTGTAGAAATCTTTAATTTCTTTGGTTAAGTTTATTCCTAAATATTTTTTGAGGTTATTGTGACTGGGAATGCTTTTTCTGATTCCTCGTTATTGGTATATAGAAAGGCTACTGATTTTTGTACATTGATTTTGTAAACTGGCACTTTACCAAAAGTATTAATAATTTCTAACAGTTTTCTGCTGGGATTTTTGGGATCTCTTATGTATAATATCTTATCGTCTGGAAATAGAAATAATTTGACCTCTATTTTCCAATTAATACACCTTTAATTTCCTTCTCTTGTCTTATTTCTCTTGCAAGAGTTCCAAGCACTATATTGAAAATAAATGGAGCCAGGCATGGTGGTGCACGCCTTTAATCCCAGCACTCAAGAGGCAAAGGCAGGAGGATCGCTGTGAGTTCAAGGCCAGCCTGGCCTACATGCTGAGTTCCAGGTCTGCTGGGGCTACAGGTGACCTTCTCTCAAAAAGATGGAAAAAAAAAAAAAAAAAGAAATGGAGATAGTGGGTATCCCTGTCTGGTTCCTGATTTTAATGGGAATGCTTCCAGTTTTCCTCCATTCAGAATGATGTTGGCTGTGGGTTTGTTGTATACAGCTTTAATTATGTTGAAGTCTGTTCCCTCCATGCCAATTCCTTCTAAGACTCTTAACATGAATGCATGTTGGATTTTGTCAATGGCCTTTTCTGCATCTATTGAGATGACCATGTGTTTTAAGTCCATTTATATGTTTTATTACATTAGTTGACTAGGGATTTTAGGCAATTGATGTTTAGTGTTATTACTGAAAGTGTTATTATTAGATAGTGTCATTTTCATTTCTTCATGCTTGTGTCCCTATTTTTGGTTTCCGTTATTGAGAATTTCATACTTGTCTATGAATACAAGGATTTCTATTCAGAATATAGTAAAATTATGTTGCCTAGGAAAGTGACAGAAGTAGGTTTTTCTCTAGAATCTATGACCTCTCCAGCCTTAGGTACTTGGCTACTTATTTCTCTTTCCTCTCTTTCCTTCCTGTAGCTTTCCCTCCTCCCTCCCCAGTTAAAGTACCCTGACTTGGTTTCCCAGGTATTTTTGCTATTGATTTCTTTATATTTTAGACAGAAATCTTTATTAGATTATGTGGATTTTAAATATATTCTCTCATTCTCAAGGATTCCCTTTCAGTTTGCTGATGTTTACTTTGCTGTATAGTTTTTTTTTTAATTTGATATAATTCTTTTCTCTATTTTTATAATCTTTTTTAAATTTTATTTATTTTTTATGTGTATGAATGTACTGTCTGCATATAGGTCTGTGCACCCGTGTCGTGCAATGCCTCGGAGGTCAGAAGAGGGTGTCAGATTCCCCTGGAACTGGAGTTACAGATGGTTCTCAGCCGCCGTGTGGGTGCTGGGGATCGAACCTGGGTCCTCTGTAAGAGCAGTCAGTGCTCTTAACCGCCAAGCCATCTCTCCAGCCCCCTAGTTTCATAATCTTATTTCATGACTTTTCTCTTCTTAAATACTTTATTATTTTTATTTTATGTGTATGAGTGTATTGCCTGCATGTACATAAATGCACCCATGTTGTGCAGGGTCCATTGAGGTCAGAAGAGAGCATCAGATCCCCTGGAACTGGAGTTATGGACAACTGATAGCCACTATGTGGGTGCTGGGAAGCAAACCTAGGTCCTCTGCAAGAGCAGCCAGTACTGTTAACTACTGAACCATCTCTCCAGTCCTTATTTTACAACTTTTTAATTATGATTCCAGAATTTCATACAATATATATTTTGATCATATTCAGATCCCCTCCCTGATTCTCTAGCTTTCCTCCCCACACCCCTCCCCCATTTTGTTTCCTTCCTTATTGTCTATCTTTCCATTTATTTATTGTTTTATTTTTTTAATTTTATTTATTTTGTATGTGGATGAATGTACTGTCTGCATGTAGGTCTGTGCACCCATGTGCAATGCCATGGAGGTCAGAAGAGGATGTCAGATTCCCCTCAAACTGGAGTTATAGACGGTTCTCAACCACCATGTGGTTGCTGGGGATCGAACCCATGTTCTCTGCAAGAGTGGTTGGTGCTTTTAACCGCTAGGCCATCTCTCCAGCCCCTATTTATTGTTTTTAAAAAGCCTTCCAAGTGCTCCCGGGTAAGGGTCCATGCCCTGAAGTCTGTTCAACCTACCAGTAAGGAAAACTGACTTTCCCTCCTCCAGTATCCATCAGTAGCCAACAGATTCTCAGCTAGGACTGAGGTTTTCTACCCACCCCTCCAATCCATCTTGGGCTCCAGTCTGGCTGAGTTTGCACAGGTTTTATGCATGCTGTAATGTAGATCAGGTCTCTCTACGTACCCCTGGCTGGCCTAGACCTGGTTGGCCTCCAACTCATAGAAGTCCACCTTCCTCTGCCTCCCAAGTGCTCAAATCAATTAAAGATGTGTACCACCAAACCAGGCCCATAAATGAATCTTAAAAATGAGTATCAACAGTTTTGTTTTCTTTTATAACATTTCACTGTCATCACTAAATCATCATGTTTATACCATTGTTATCAAATTTAACCTTACTAAATAAAACATAGCACTTGAATACATCAGAAGGTTTTTATTGTTCATTTTTTGTGTAGAAATTACCTAGTATCTTAGAGCTCTAGGTGGAAAAAAATTTTTTGAGACAGCGTCTCCC
The DNA here is from genome assembly GCA_009823505.1 of Rhizomys pruinosus. Classification (NCBI taxonomy): domain Eukaryota; kingdom Metazoa; phylum Chordata; class Mammalia; order Rodentia; family Spalacidae; genus Rhizomys; species Rhizomys pruinosus. Next base: position 4,959,955 of record VZQC01005840.1, read on the forward strand.
TATAGCCCCAACTAGCCTAGAACTCAATCTGTAGACCAGGCTGGCTTTGAACTCACCTCTACCTCCCAAGTGCTAGGATAAAGGCGTGTGCCACCACGCCTGGCTTAAAGATGGTTCTTAGCCACCATGTAGGTGCTGGGAATCAAACCCCGGGTCCTCTGCAAGAGCAGTCAGTGCTCTTAACTGCTGAACCATCTCTCCAGCCCCGGAAAATTTTTTTTAATATTGTTATTTTGTCATCTAGTCTTTCTTTTCCCTACTCTCTAACTCACAACTAAGAAATAACTTTCTCAAGCTATAGATAAGAAATACCAGTTAATCAGACTGGTCAGTGCAGTGAAGGATGTGCTTGCCAGATCTCCTCCATGCCCTACACAACGGCATAGATATCAAGAATTGAAAGGGAGCCAGCTCAAGGAGTCATTTAATCTATACCTCTCTTTTCTTGGAAGGCTCTGCCTAAAATGTCTAAGACAGATGGTTTGTCCTTAAAACTCACCCGAGACAGAGATTCTGCAGCGTTACTCAGGAGCCTTTTCTAATGTTTAATCACTATTACTGTCAGGTCAGTTTAAGCTCTTTCCTACTGTTTTTTTCTCTGAAGACATGAAAAACAATTGGTCAGCAACCGCTTTATAATCACCTTTCCAATACGCCTAGACAGTCACCAAGGTGCTCTTCCACCTTGTTTTTTTCTACAGTATCTAATTTATTTTTTTTCCAATTTTAATGTTACTACTTCACCTTATTATCTGGGTTACTTTTCATTAAACTTTTCCTGTTTGCTATGCATCACTCATAACTGGAATTACAGCAAATTCTTTAACTGTATTTTATTTCCTCTACTGAAGAGCAAGGCAGAGCTATACATTCTATGTTTTGTGTGTGCCTAGGGTGTTGAAGATATATAGGACCCAGGGCTTTGAGAATATAAGGACGTGCAGTACCACTAACCTGCAACTTCCGCCCTGTATTTTCAGTCATTCACAAACTAAATACTTTCTTGGTACCAACAAAAACAATACAAATCTCCTGCTCTTTTAATGTATATTTTTAATTATGTGTATATGTGTGTGTCTATGTGTGGGTATGTGCACATGTTGCAAAAATTTCTCCCAGAAGAGATCCGCCCACGTGATGCCTCACCTCCCCCCACTCCTGGGCTTCCTGTATAGTTACAGAAATTCCTCCCAGGAGAGATCCACTCACTGGCACCTTACCTTCCCTATTTCCTCCTGGGCTTCCTGTATAATCACAAACAAAAGACTCCTTAGATCAGTGCAGGGAAAACCAACTAGTTTACAAGCTTCCTACAAAGTGAATAGGAATTTCATTCCGCTATTCCTTCAGTCAGAAGAGATCCACAACCTGATGATGCCTTACCTCTCCCAGCCCTGGGCTCCCAGACCAGCAAAGCAAAGAGACTCCTTAAACCACAGTCCAAGCTGGGCGTGGTGGCGCATGCCTTTAATCCTAGCACTTGGGATGCAGAGGCAGGCGGATCTTTGTGAGTTCAAGGCCAGCCTGGTCTACAGAGTGACTTCCAGGACAGCTGGGCCTACAGGGAGACCCTGTCTCGAAAAATACCAAAACAAACAAACAAAAAAAAACACAGTCCAGACAAAACCAACCAGTTGACTTGAACTTCGTTACAAAGCAAAAACAAGGACACCGTACACAAGTCTGCATACCTCCTTCCAAGCAGTCCAGATGGAGAGAGAACTCTCCAAAGCCCTGAGGCAGCTTATATACTGTCTCTAGCCCCTCCCCTAAAATCATGTCAGCGGCTTCCCAAACTTCTGTGTTCTCTGAGCATACTGAGATCTTCCTTCTGACCCCTCCCCTAAGGGACTGGGCATCCTTGGAGGACTTTTCACTCCATAACACATTAGTACAAGTGCCCATGGGTGGTCGGGGTGGGGAGAGTCAGATCCTCTTAGAGCTGGAGCTACAGGCAATTGTGAGCCACCCATTGTGGGTGCTGGAAACCAAACTCGGATCCTCTGGAAGGGCAGCAAGAGCTATTTAACCACTGAGTCATCTCTCCAGTCCCAAAATATATGTTGTAGTAAAAGGAATCAATAAGAAGGGGCTGGAGGGCTCAAAGGTTTAAAGCACTGGCTACTCTCGCAGAGGCCCTGGGTACAATTCCTAACACCCACATGGTAATTAACAACCATCTGTAACTCCAGTTTCAGCGGAATCCAGTGCTCTGTTCTGACCTCCACGGGCATTGCACCACACTAGTGCACTTACATACATGTGCTCATACACATAAAATGAAAAATAATGATAATAATAAAGAAATCAACAAGAAACTACAAAGAGTTCTATAACATTACCGAATGTGGTATTAAAGGTAAAACATCTAGAGCCGGGCATGGAAGGGCACACCTTTAATCCCAGCACTCAGGAGGCGGAGGCAAGAGGATCTGTGAGTTCAAGGCCAGCCTGGTCTACAGAGTGAGTTCCAGGCCAGCTGGGACTAAAGGGAGACCCTGTCTCAAAAATACAAAAAAAAAACTAAAAAAGTAAAACATCTTTCTGGCTGCTGGGATGGAAACCCAGAAATAATTCAGGGGCTTGAAAAAAAGAGATTTGTTTCCCTTATTTTGTATTCCAAGGTGAATGTTGTACAATAAAAACTCTGATATCTGAACACTTTGTTGCCAGTAGGTGGCACTGTTTGCTGGAGAAACTATGTCACTGGGGTCAGGCTTTAAGAGTTCATAGACTTGCCCCACTTCCAGTTTTCCCTGTTTATGTGTTTTAAGGTGAGATCTCTGAGCTTTCAGTTCCTGTCACTCACTGCCATGTCTCCCTGTCATGATAAACACTAATTCATCTCGAATCCTAAGGCAGAATTAGCTCTTTATTCTGGAAATAAAGGAAAAAGAAAGGAAGGAAGGAAGGAAGGAAGGAAGGAAGGAAGAAAGAAAAGAAAAGAAAAGAAAAGAAAAGAAAAGAAAAGAAAAGAAAAGAAAAGAAAAGAAAAGAAAAGAAAAGAAAAGAAAAGAAAAGAAAAGAAAAGAAAGGAAAAGAAAGGAAGCTGCTTTCTTACATCATTTAGGGACCCCACTCCTATGGTATTGCATCTCCATTGTTTGTTATTATGGATAATCTGGGGCACTCTGAATTCCAGCCAACAAAGGGGAGAAAAACAGTTCATCTGAGGCTACCCTAGGCTAGGAACTGGCACTTCCACTGCATTCTACAAGAAAGAACAATTCTGTGGTCACACTGGGAAGAAGGCTGGGAAATACAATCTAACCCTTAACTTAACCCAGATGAAGACAGTGGACTTTCAGGGAGCCAGATCTTGTGTTGGAAAGACTGTTAATTTTTCCTTGTAATAACTTAAGATCCCTTTTGAGCTTTGTGTGACTCTGCTTCTAGCAGCAAACACTAAACTGCTTTTCATAAGATGCCCTTGGATCCCATTTTCTCTACATTGAAAAGGGCCTATGAATTTCGGTTTCCCCAATTTACATCCTTTCTGAAGGAAAGGAGTATGAAGGACCAGCTCCTTTCTCTCTAGTTAGGACAGCTTTAAGGCCTAACTTACACTCCAGAGATGGACCCATGCAAAAGGAGGCTGAGGCCACCCTCCTTAGGAACTAGCCTGGTTTTCCTTACTTTCCATCTTCTCCTCCTTGTCTTGTTTTCTACGTTCCCTGACTAGTCTCCCGCCCCCCCCCAAAGAATGGTTTTTGCTCTTTTTAATAAGAACTGAATTTGGAGCCTGGGGCAACCTGAGCAAATACTCTACCACTGAACTTTACCACTGACCCCAGAAGGACTTTCTTAAAAAGTCACTTGTGGGGCTGGCGAGATGGCTCAGCAGAGAACCGACTGTTCTTGCAAAGGACCGGGGTTCGACTCCCAGCACCCACATGTTGGCTAAGAACCATTTTTAACTCTAGTTCCAGGGGAATCCGACGCCCTCTTCTGACCTCCACAGCATTGCATGACACGGGTGTACCTACTTACCTACAAACAGTACACTCATACACATTAAAATAAAATAAAATAAAATAAAAAGTCACTTGTACACAAATCTTCATCTGATCATCTACTTCTAAGAACCTACTATGAGAGATCAGTAAAATAGAAGATGCTGAATCATTTTTAGTGCCTTTACACATAACATCAAAAGGACTATTTCGACAAGAATCAATGACTTAGTTCACAGCTGTGACTACTATCAAGATCACAAAACCCTAAAATATGTATTTTTGAACTTTTGCTTGGTCACACTCTTGTCGATTCTTTTTTTTTTGGTCTTTTCAAGACAGGGTCTCCTGATTCTTTTTTTTTTTTTTTAACAAGATTTAAATTGTGATTTTAAAAATTTTTTTATGTGTATGAATGTACTGTCTGCATGTAGGTTTGTGCAATGTGCAGAGGTCAGAAAAGGGTGTCGGATTGCCCCAGAACTGAAGTTAAAGACGGTCCTCAGCCGCCATGTGGGTGCTGGGGATCGAACCTGGATCCTCTCAAGAGCAGTCGATGCTCTTAACCTCTAGGCCATCTCTCTAGCCCCTCTTGTCAATTCTTATGCAGTGTATAACTCAGCTTTTGTGAAATGGATATCTATATTCTGTTTCAAAATCAAATGTGTCTGTATCTTAATCTGTTACCAATTCAAATTTCATAAAAACACTATCTTCTAATTGAATCTTTGAAGATAAAGGGAATATAGTCTAGTAAATAAAGTAAATGGGCAAGAAAAGTGCTCTGCTACTTTACTTAGCCCGACAGTAATCCAGAACACTTCAGAATATAGGATGTAAATGAGTTCTGAAATAGCTAAGACACTGAACAGTGACATCCTTCTGTGGGTTAGCCTATCACATGTAATTGTTTGAAATAAGGGTACCAGCTACAGAAACACATTGAAATCTGGAGGGAGAAGATGGGAAAGGACAGGTGAAACTCTGAAGGAATGGAAAAAAAATGAGCTGGTTACACTCTGACCTTACTAATTTTAACCAACTATGATTCTTCTCTACAAACTTGATTATAAATCAGGACAATACTTGATGGTTTGCAAGGCTTTTTATTTTTTTAGTTGTGAAAATAAAACTGGGGACATGATACGTCCAGCCCATTTTGCATAATACTTTTTATAATAACACAAAAGTATGTAGACATTAGATGTATTTATATGCTATACAATTAATAGTTTTATTTATTTATTTGTTTATTTATTTATTTATTTGTTTATTTATTTATTTATTTATTGGTCTTTTTGAGACAGGGTCTCCCTGTAGCCCCAGCTGTCCTGTAATTCGCTCTGTAGACCAGGCTGGCCTTGAACTCACAAAGATCCGCCTGCCTCTGCCTCCCAAGTGCTAGGATTAAAGCCATGCGCCACCAAGCCCGGTCAATTGCTAGTTTTAATGTGAGTGCTTGGTTCAGTAAGAGAATTTTAAATACAGGATTCTAATTTAAAATATCACTTTTGATAAATACAAATATCAGAAAATATAGCTGCTACCTAGAGTAAAATTTGTTTAAATTGAAATTACAGTATCCTTTCTCAAAATTTTGAAGCCTTCTTTACAACTCCGATTACATTTGCAATTGCACATCTTCTTTTATGATGTTTTTTGTTTTGAGACAGATTCTCATGTATCCCTGGAAGAACTTGCTATACAGCCGAGGATGACCTTGAACTAACTGATCCTCCGGCCTCCACTTCCTGAGTGATGAGATTATAAGAACCTGTCCTCCACACTGTTTATACAATGTTAGAGATCAAACACAGGGCCTCATGCATGCTAAGCAATCACTCTATCTACTGGACTACATTCCCACACCCATGATGGTTTAATTAATGTCTGTCCTCACAAAACTGTAGATCTATAAGGGCTGGTTTCAATAAGCATTATAAATCCCCAACACAAAAATACCCAACATAGCAAATACTCAAAAAATCCATTTTTTGACTGAAATAAATGAATGAATATGTAAATACAGGAAAATTTATATTAATTCTCAAAATAATAGCCTTCACTACCTAAAGTACATGGTACAAATATCATTTAGTACTCTGTGAATTATAGATGGATAATCCAAATTATTCTTGTCTATAAAAGTACAAATAAATTGCCGGGCGTGGTGGTGCACGCCTTTAATCCTAGCACTTGGGAGGCAGAGGCAGGTGGATCTTTGTGAGTTCAAGGCCAGCCTGGTCTACAGAGTGAGTTCCAGGATAGCTGGGGCTACAGGGAGACCCTGTCTTGAAAAGACCAAAAAAAAAAAAAAAAAGATGTTTCTCAACCATCTTTATTTCCTCACTCGTGATGTCTCTGTTCAGCTCTTTACTCCATCTTTTGAAAGAAATGACAGGTAAGAGATGTACTGATCTGTAAGTATAAAAATAAGAACTTAGGGAGCAATTTATTACTATATCCAAGTAGTAGAATAATAGTACTAAATTCTCCCCTAGGGTTTTTGAGCTCTCCAGCCATAGGGTTTGGGCCCAGTTAACAGTACCAGTATGGGTTCCATCATGTGGAGCTAGCTGGCTTCAACTCCAATCATAAAGTGTTTGGTTGTTCCCATAACATTCATGTCACCATTGCATGAGTGGGTACATCTTGCCAAGCGAGTCCTTATTGTAGCTTACAGGCTTACAGCTGTTGATGAATTCCCCCCCCCCATTGTGTGAATAAAACCTTCCAGCACTGTGAAAGCTAGGAATGAACCTCCCATATTAATAAGAAAGGAGCCTTTATCATCTTAACAATATGTTTAAAACACCTTAAGTAATCCTAATAGATTACCATATTTATGTTCTAAAAGTACATTGACAGGGCTGGAGAGATGGCTCAGTGGTTAAGAGCACTGGCTATTCTTGCAGAAGATTCAGTTCACAGCACCCACACGGTAGCTAATAACCATCCATAACCTTAATTCCAGGGCATCTGACGCCCTCTTCTGACCTCCACAAGCATTTCATGACACAGGTATACTTACATACATGCAGGCAATACATTCACACACATAGAATAAAAATAACTTTTTCTTTTTTATTGAATTTGATGTATTTCATACAGAACATCCCAATCATTTCCCCCATTGACAGCCCCCTTACTATAATCCATACATTCTGTCATCTGTGTCAAGCCCCATCATGTCAAGTTAGTGTCCCAGATAACATTCCTCAGTGCAATTTATCCACAGGGTCTAGTTAGCCCATCCAGAATCCCTCCCCTTAGGAAAATGAGCTCTTCCTCACCCAGCAGTTATCAGCTATTAATAATATCTTCAACTAAGATTGAGTACTGCTGCCCATTTGCACAGTTCTGTGATGGGTTTTTGTCTGCTTGAGCTTGCATAGGTCTTATGGATGCTGATACCATTATTGAAGGAACACATGAGCAAGATCCCAGGAGCCTATGGGACTCTATTTCCATATGGTCATGCACTTTCTTCTCCCTGGCTCTTACAATCTTTTCACCCCCTGTTCTGCAGTTGTCCCTAGGCCCTGGGTGGGTGGAGTTTAATATAAGAGTCTTGACCAAGGACCCACACTCTGAAGACTCTTACTCTCTACTCTTGGGCCATTTATGACCTTTTTTGTTCCTGGTCCTTTGTTGGGCCATTTATGACCTTTTTTGTTCCTGGTCCTTTGTTGCTTGAGGGAGCTTCATTGATGAGAACTTAGAGATGTATTAATCCCTTGTTCTATGTTCCATGAGCCTTGGTTGTAAAGGTTGCAACATAGGTTCTGTGATCCTTTGGTGTAGATGTTGCATGTGCCCCTTAGGCTTGGGCAATTCACAAACAATCTCTGTGTATAAATAAAATATTTTTTAAAGTATATGGAGAAAGAACTACAAGAGCACCATGCTGGGGCTGGAGAGATGGCTCAGCGGTTAAGAGTACTGACTGCTCTTGCAAAGGACCTGGCTTTTATTCCCAGCACCCACATGATGGCTAACAACTATCTGTAATTCCAGTTCCAGGGGATTTGGTGCCAGCATTGCATGACAATGAAGACAATATGCTCATACACACAAAATAATAGATACATTTTTTTTAAAATGTACCATGCTATAACAATATAATAAACAATGATATTAAGGAGGCTTGAATATAAACCCCAAAGCAGAAACTAAACGTCTTCTTAATACTCCCACAAAGAACTTTACTAGTCAAGATTTACTAATCATTAGTAAAGGATTGTTCATGGATATTTTGCTTTTTATCACCATTATCAGCTTATAAAACCACAAAATACTAGTAATATATGGTACCAGTGTTACCCTACCCCAGATATCTGGTATTTGCATACAAGGAATATTTGATCCAGTTTATTTGGGTGAATGCTTAAAAGTATTCCAATTTTCAGTTTAACTTATTTTCTAGGGTTTTTTTTTTTTTACTTTTGTTTTTGTTTGTTTTTTGTTATTTTGTTCCATTTTACTTCCTATCTTATAAGTAATGTTAATTATAACTAAAAAAAGAGATAGTTCAAATATTGGAATTTCAGCTTTAAACAAGTTTCAAGAAGTGCAAAAGGCTCTATGGTTCAGAGACATACTAAAATGACTTAAGAAATTTTCACACAAATGCCAAGAACTGAATCTTCTAATAAGTTCTCCCCAACTTGGAAACTCAACCACATAGTATGAGAATGCCAGATATATGACAATAAATATTTTTGGCACAGTTTCAAAGCTACTTAATGCCAGACATAGACATGTAAAAGTAATGGCAAAAACTAGAAAGATTATAAAAGAAATAAAGTCACAGTTCGTAATTCATACAATTATGTTCAATAGCAAGTTTAGACAGCTATTCACATAATAAGATCCACATGTAAAAGAATAAGTGATTTTTATCCTGAAAACGATAACAAATATTTAAAAAGTTCTTGAAAGCAAAATGTTGTTGAAAGCTTATAAATGTGTTTTTGCAAGCTCGAGAAAAGTAGCTTCAATTATTTTATTGTTTTTGTTTTTTGTTCTATTGAGATAAACCTAAATTCTGTTTCCTCTTTTGTTACACACAGACAAATTAAGTAAATAAATACATAAAAGACAATCTCAAAAACTAGGACAGCTTTTAAATATTGTGACTGTAATCTGTTGAAACTGAGTTTAGTGGGAAATATCATTACCCTAAAATTAAATGATGCATTATGTTTAGAGAAAAGATGAAGGAAATATATTTATCAGATGCTCAAACTTCTATTTGACAACTGAGTGCATATTATAGTGCTCAAAGCCAAAATTAATAAACTAACCCATAGTAATTTCTTGTATTCTCCACTGTAAGATGGATACACAGGTTTAGATTTTAAGGGCAATGATTCTAGCATTATTCTCTGTAACTCAGAATATTTAATTTTAGATCCAGAAAAATAAAATTAACTCTGTGATGGTTTTGATTTCCAGAGATAAAAGACAGACACTGTGGTTTTCATGTGCTTAATTTATGGAAGTGGTCAGCCATCAGGGTGGGCTAATGAAAAGCAAGTCTAAGGGGGAAAGCTAGTGGAGGATGGAAGAAGCTGTAGAATCTGAGATAAACTGTCAGCCCCTTAGGCAAGATAAGCCAGATCAGTACAGAGGCAAGAACTGTGAGGTCCCTCAGGTTTTCAGTCCTGAGCAGAATTGTGTACTGAGATTCATTTTCTGAAAGGAACTTTACCAGGATAGAAAATAATTCAATAGATAAACTTAAAATAGTCATGTTTATGATTTTATATTAAATACAATAAAATATAACAACTAGTTCTATAGGGCTCTGTTATGGAATTTTATTTCGTTATGTAAACTATAACAAATCTTCCTGTTCCTCTTAAAGCCGGCGGAATTTATAATGTATGATAAGCTATGTAACAGCTCTTATCTTCCTTATTTCCAATTTTTGCATGAGTTTTTAAGGTAACTCTCAAACAATGCATCATGTTGAATACATGAGTAACACACAGGTAGTGATAAACACTTTTTCCTAAACATGAGTACAAATATTTAAGAGCAAAAGACACTTTCCCATTGAGTTCAATTTCCATTTACACATGGATCCTTTTAATGGATGTTGAGAGTCTTGATTTAGAACTTTTAATAGGCCTGTTTACATTTTGCAAATCTCTACCTTTGAAATAAAATGCAGTGATACACCCATCTGCAGACAATTAAGACCAGCAGCCAAGTATAAAAGGGTGGACAACTTTTAATGGGTGTTTATAGATTGGAAGCACCGACCCCCTTTTAAATGAAAGAGGCCTAAGAAGAAATAGTAAGTGCTAAGGATAACCATGAAATTCATTTAGCCCCCCAAGCAGAAGATCTGTTATCAAAGAATTGGCCAGATTTGATACATTCTAATCTAAAATTCTCAGCTTAGCAAAAGGACTTAGGAAAGAAATAACTTATTTTAAGAGTTTTGGTTACAATTTCTTAGCTACTTGAAGGTCAAAACACGAACCAGCAAGAAGACCAACAGTAAGGTATGTGATATAAAAACAAATATTTCCATAAAAATCTTTGCCCTAGCAAAAAGAGAAATTCTTAGTAGTTTCAAGGTGGGAATTTAGGGAATAGTATTTTTTTACAGGAAATACTGGTTAAGCATTTTATATAGGGGTTCTGCATTTGTGAAGGGATAATTTGCTCTAAAATATGTGGGCAACCAGCCTAAATTCTCTAATTGAGTAGTTTGCTCATAACCTGGGGCCGTTAGGTGAATGTAAACTGTTACAGGCTTAGTAAGAAATAGTCCCATTAGGATTTTTGTATTTGTATGTGGTTGTGGGCTAGGAGTAACTGTTTCCAAAATCATGGATTAATGAAAAGCTCTTTTTTTCCTGAGTTTGCAAATACCAGCTTTGAAATGCTCAAACTAAAATTAAGCAGGTTTTTTTTTTACTTTTTTTCACCGGTTAAAAAAATTTTATGAGACTACATCTAAACTGTAAGTTCTATTGTCTGTTATCTAAAAAAATTAGATATTTAATTGACTAGCTGCTATCTAATAAAGGGAAATTACTGTGTTTTCTTTGATATTGTCATTCAAGTACTTTGCTCCTGTTTTAAAACTCCCTGTGTTGGAAACTGCCAAGGACTTTTATGTATAGACAATATATACAGGTCTGAACAGAAAAATTCATAGAGAAACTCAAGAAACATGTATGGGTATTGCATTTAGCAAAGCTCAGATATCACACATGCTATGTTTATCCTCACGTTTCTGTGAAGGAGAAGGTAAATTTCCGGGCTGATGTTTGCCTTCAGTCTTGGGCTCTTCTCATAAAGGAGCTCTGCAGTTCAACCATCTCCTTCCCTTCCAGTTTCTGACTCCCATTAATTGTGCTTTGTACTTATATATCCAGAGCAAGTCAGAGATGTAACACGAAATAAACTATGTAATATCCCTTAAAGATGTAAACAAAGAAGATATGCAGTCAAGGGAAAAAAGTGTCTGACCCAGCATCTCAGGTACATTTAACAGACAGACAAGCCATTGAAGTCATTCATGTGTTGGTTTTGTGCCTCTATTTCCCCTATGAAGCTGACTCTATCTTTTGTAAAATTATGAATGTTATATAAAACATTCTAAAAATTGAAGTATATAGGAATTGTTTTTAACAATTAAATTTTAAAAAGAAAAGTTACAGTTCTACCCCAGTATCCATCTCTTATCCACCTGGGACAGTGCTGGGTGTTTTATCAGCTATTTAACTGTTTACTCTGCCAATTTCTTTTTTTATTTGTTGGTTTTATTTTAAAAGCTCTTGTCTCAGAACATTACAGTAGAAATACTTTTAATAACACATGTTTGCCTAATAGTTTGGTTGAAAACCCTAGAATGATACATATGGGATAAATGGCTTAAAAATAAAGTTTTGAAAAAGACATAAAAGCAAAAGTATTCTAAAATGACTATCAAGAAGTGAAGGATTGAATTCATATACACAGCAGTGTGTGAAGAAAGATGAAGTTTTAAGATGTCCTTGCTCTTCCCTGAGGCTATGTCCAAGCTCTGTCCCTGTGGGTTCAAAGTCCAGTACTCCAAAATAAATTAACTATATGAAAATTTTGAAAGAAGGTACAAAAGATTTCTGGCACAATTTCTTAGCTTTTTTTAAAATGATATAGCAAAGAAAATGGGTTTACTCTCTTTGAAACTAGAACACTTAAATAATAAACATTGAAGGAATAAATGTCCTATCACTCTTACATACCAACTTGCATATCTTTAATACTTGTATTTTCTTTAAAAAAATTTTTTTAAATTTATTCTTGTATGTGTATGAACGTACTCTCTGCATGCAGGTTTGTGCACCATGTCATGCAATGCCACGGAGGTCAGAAGAGGGCGTCAGATTCCCCTGGAACTGGAGTTAAAGACGGTTTTCAGCCGCCATGTGGGTGCTGGGGATCGAACCCGGGTCCTCTGCAAGAGCAGTTGGTGCTCTTAACCGCTAGGCCATCTCTCCAGCCCAATACTTGTATTTTCTTATGAGAGGGCTTGAACTCAAGGCCTTGGGGACACGAGACAAATGTCCCACAACTGAGCTATTGATGATCCAATATATAACTTGTAACAAGGAAGTATCGTGAGTCTAAACATTTGTCTTTTCACTTTTACTGAGATATGTCTTAAAATATATTTCTGGTAAATATCTGTTGACTTCAGAGGTAAGTATTTCACTACTCTTTCTTGTATAAGTTAGAAATTTTTTATAAGATAAAGTTTAAAAGACAAGGAAAAGAAAATACCTAAGAGTTTGGAAAATAAAGACTGCATTTGCAGAATTCATATTTAGTACTCAGAATTTGGAGGACTATTGTAGAATTTCTTCTGTGGGAAAAACTATTGGGTGAAGGGATAATAGTGTGGCATCTGTTCTATGTAGTGATAATAAAATAAGGTAGAATAAATCTGAAAGGGAGGGGCAGGGCGGCATTTTAAGCATGGTGGCCACCTCATTAACCTGTGTCATTCTGAAGCATTTGCCATGCTCTGATGAACAGAGACTCACTTGCTAACAACACAACATTTTAAATGTAAGCTCTTCCCTGGAGTCATGGTGAATTAATTTTCAATTAGTTTTCATTAATGAACTTCATTTTTATGGGCCTAATTGCTGTCCCAGCTTCAGGAAATTCAGCAAGCACTTTGGTGAGGTGTGGGGTTGGAGATGACTAGAAGACCATTTCAGAAGACTTTATTTACTTCACTTAGTGTCAAGAAATACTACAAATTATGTCTTGCATAAGTCAAACACCCACCTATAGAACCCATGAATCTTTGTGGGGTCTTGAGAAGCATTTTTGTTGTTAGTTGTATCTCTTGTTTATCTTAAGGGGAAGAAAAAATTAAATTTCAGCAGAAAATTGCTGAAGAAAATTCCAGAGAAATTGACAAGGAAAAGGAGCATTATCTCTTTTGGGGGAAAGGTGATGAAGGTTTCCTACGATGGTCTTACTCATCATGACTATGTCTATATTTTCAATGAGTAAATAAGATTCAAAGTACCAGGTGATTTCAATGTCTTTCTTGAGGGAGAAGAACGGTTGGGTGCCACTGTCCTCAGAAGCTTCTGGTTTCTGTACAGACACAATCATTCCTCTCAGAAGCATTGCTAGGAAAATTGGGGTGGGCAATCTCTATACCTTTGGAAGTATTGAGTAATAATTGGTTTAAAACAACTGCCTCCACTTGTTCATATTTTTATCTGTCTGCCTTGAGGAAATTCTGTCCTGAATGGTATCTATGTGAAACCAATACTAAATTTCTTCCTAGTTGGATAGTTTTAAGTCACCATTAATTAATATCATTGGAAAGAACTTCACTTAGGTGTTTTTATAAGCATAGTACATATAAGTAACACAAAGAGTAAGAGGTGTGAGCTTGAACCTGGTAGAGTGCTGTTCCCGGTGGCTCAGGAGAACCACTCTGCTCCTTGGTTTCCTCTCTTATAAAAAAGATTTCATACAGGTTTTCTAGATTCAAATAATGTTAGTCTAATCATTTGTGAATAATCAAATAAATCTAATGCATAAAGACAAACTACACAGTAAAACCACTGTTCCTGAGTTGCTTATGAAAGACTAATAGCCTAAGTAGCACACCCACAAACCTACACTGTAACGACTTCCCAAGAAGCCAGAGCAATGTCTGAGCCACAAGATAGGACAATAAGGTGTCTGTTCTATTTCCACTTTTAAAAATTCTACACCTGAGAAACCATGAAATGCCTACCACCCCACATCCAGGAATTTCAACTTTGTACTTATTATTCTTTTTACCCTTTTAAAGTTATTTTTAACTGATACATAAATCAAAAATTGTAAATATCTATGGAATGCCATGTGATATCTCAATACATGCCTATGATGTGTTTCTTTATGGAAAAAAACACACATAATTCTTCTAGATTTTGAAATCTATAGAACAATATGTACTGTCTACCTTAGTGTACCATAAAATGGCAAAACTCTTCTTTTTCTATTTGAATCAGTATTTTTATGTAGCACAGGCTGGCCTCAAACTTTCAGTCCTGCTTCAGCTGTCTGAGTGCTAAGATTTGCACATGGGCCCAAAACTCTATTTCAAGAAATAGAGTTTTTTTTCCATGAAACCTAAGTTTGTTGATAGCTTTTAGTTTTCCACATAAGGATGCACACATTTTAAAATACACCTAGATTTTAGAATTACAAAATATAATTCATCTTATTGATTTGAATAAAAAACAAATAAAAGTGATTTCTTCATAATGTTAATTCTTCCCTTCCTACAGAAGTATTTCAATATCTCACAGATTGTATTATGGTGATCTCACCTGCCCATTACACTAAAATCTTCAGAATTTTACCTCAAATGCATACATACATACATACATACATACATACATACTCAAAGACGGATCTTGCTCTGGTGGGTGAGATTACAAAGTACTCAAGATGATTTATTTTTTGTCTTTTTGAGACAGGGTCTCCCTGTAGCCCCAGTTGTCCTGGAACTCACTCTGTAGACCAGGCTGGCCTTGAACTCACAAAGATCCTCCTGCCTCTGCCTCCCAAGTGCTAGGATTAAAGGCGTGCGCCACCATGCCTGGCTCAAGATGATTTATTTTAAAAGGATTGTTTGAAACTGTGAAATGGAGAAAAACAATAATTGATTAAGAAAAATCCAGGGGCTGGAGAGATGGCCTAGCGGTTAAGAGCGCCGACCGCTCTTACAGAGGACCCGGGTTCGATCCCCAGCACCCACACGGCGGCCGAGAACCGTCTGAAACTCCAATTCCAGGAGAACTCCAGTTCCAGGGGAATCCTACGCCCTCTCTGACCTCCGCGGCGTTGCACGACACGGGTGCATGGACTTGCATACAGACAGTACATTCATACACACACAGAAATAAATAAAATAAAAAATTAAAAAAAAGAAAAATCCAGCAGAAACTGTCTAGATTGTAACAGAAGGTAAATTGTGATAACCATAATTGTAAGCTTGTATTTTATTTTCTTCATTTACTTGCTTCATCGGAAGCAGTTTCTCTATGTTGTTCATAGTTTTATTGTGGAAACAAATTCATATTTTAATTCTTTTTAAATGAGTGGCATCTTATAAATATTTGTATCATTTTGTTCTGTTCCAAAGAAATGCTTATGAGTGAAATCATCGATCTTATGCAATGAGGTAGGGATAAAAATTCCTACAAAAATTGGGGCTGGAGAGATGGCCTAGCGGTTGAGAGCGCTGACCGCTCTTACAGAGGACCGGGGTTCGATCCCCAGCACCCACATGGCGGCTGAGAACCGTCTGAAACTCCAACTCCAGGAGAACTCCAGTTCCAGGGGAATCCGACACCCTCTTCTGACCTCCGCGGCATTGCACGACACGGGTGCACAAACCTACATGCAGACAGCACACTCATCCACATACAAAAATAAATAAAATTAAATTAAAAATTATTATTTATTCATTTATTCTTTCATTCATTTTCTATTTAATTTTTATTTACTTATTTCTTTATTTTTCCTGTTTCTTTATTGTTAGGTTGTTATTTTCTTTTTTATTGAAGAATACTAAATGAAAATAATAAATAAAAAAGAATAAATTAAAATGTCTTGTGTTAGTTATATATTTGTTTATTTATGTATGGTGTTTTTT
>VZQC01005840.1:4976773-5024273 GCA_009823505.1 Rhizomys pruinosus
TTTTTTTGGTCTTTTTGAGACAGGGTCTCCCTGTAGCCCCAGCTGTCCTGGAACTCACTCTTTAGACCAGGCTGGCTTTGAACTCACAAAGATCCACCTGCCTCTGCCTCCCAAGTGCTAGGATTAAAGGCGTGCGCCACCACGCTCGGCTTGAAATGTCTAATTTTTAATAGACATGTGTGCTTCTAACAAAACAACGGCCTACTAATCTGTCATGAGCTTATTGTCTAGACAGCAGTATACTGGAGAGAGCTCTGGTTTAGGGTCAGACAGATCTGGTTTAATCCTACTTCTGGCTTTATGAACATCTCCTAGGGCAAGTTTCTTCACTTTTCTCAGCTTAGTTTCCTTGTGGGTAAAGTGGAAATAGTAATGCTTACATTATAAAGTTTTTATGTGGATCGAGTGAAATAATGCATGCAAAATGTTTTGCACCTGGAAACCACTCAAATAAGAGGCATGATGAGGGGCTGGAGAGATGGCCTAGCGGTTAAGAGCGCTGACTGCTCTTGCAGAGGACCTGGGTTCGATCCCCAGCACCCACATGGTGGCTGAGAACCATCTTTGACTCCAGTTCAGGGGTTCAGGGGAATCCGACACCCTCTTCTGACCTCTGTGGCATTGCACGGCATGGGTGCACAAACCTACATGCAGATAGTACATTCATACACACACAAAATAATAAAATTTAAAAAAAATCAAGTTTAAAAAAAAAGGCATGATGTGAAGATGCATACTCAACTGCTCACTTGAAAGCAAGCAAGACTCTTCAGGAAGATGTTATATTACAAGGTCCTGTCATTACTGAAGTCCATATAATAGAAGTCACTAATAAATTTATTTTTAAAACAACCAAGTAAAGAATTATAGGACTTGTCCTTACTTAGGCCATCTGGCCTCCAATTCAACTTGATGAGATGTCACCAGTTTCCAAATCTCATCTTCTAATAGAAAAATCAAGGTTTTTTTCTTTTTTTTTTCAAAGCCAATTTTTCTGTCTTTTTGAGACAGGGTCTCCCTGTAGCCCCAGCTGTCCTGGAAATCACTCTGTAGTCTAGGCTGGCCTTGAACTCACAAAGATCTGCCTGCCTCTGCCTCCTGAGTGCTAGGATTAAAGGCGTGTGCCACCACGCCTGGCTTCAAAGCCAATTTTTTATTGAAGCTCTGTGCATTTTATGCACAATTTCAAATCAAATCTAGACCCGTGCCCCCCTCCCTGCCCCCCTACCCCATCAGAACTCATGCATTCTGCCAAACATGTTTTTCATCTTTTTCTCCATCTCTCTCAAAATTCTCGATGCAGGAGTTTACTGTTTTGAGCAGAAGTTCACCATTTCAGTCAGTTCTTTGACCCAGTTTTTCTGTTGTTGTTCTTGTTATTCCTTCAATATGCATCATTCCAAAACTGCATATATGCATGCCACATATATCATAGGTTTTAGCATCTTCAGCTTATGATTTTTTTTCTTTATTAGGCTAAAAGATGTCATGTTTGAAGCCTCCTCCTTGGCAAGCCCAAACCACCATCAGTTCTGTCCTTGTGCTCCACATTGGGGTTTTCCCTTCCCATGGTGAAAAATCAAGTTTTTAAAATCATTTTGACCTTGTAGTTCCAATGAGATACCAGATTATTGGTTCTACCTTTTGTCCCAAATTATTCTGAGTTAAAATCAATAATAATGTACATCTCCTATGTCAGCCTATGAACAAAACATATATGAATATATGTAGTTTTATTAGGACAGCTGGAAAAATAATCTTCCCTGCAGTCATACACCTGTTTTCTACACATTCCTCTGAGGAAATATCAATTCCCACAACAGGACCACTGTGAAACTAGCCTGTAAGTATACTTTCCTAAACACAACCTATTTTTTTTCTTATGTTACTTGATTTTTTTAAGCATTAAAAGACTTTCTTAGGAGTCTCTAATCTTAGTCATAAGGCTTTTTTTTTTTTTTTTTTTTTTTTTTTTTTTNACAAGTTCTCTCTGTAGCCCCAGCTATCCTGGAACTCACTCTGTAGACCAGGCTGGCCTTGAACTCACAAATATCCTCCTGCCTCTGCCTCCCAAGTGCTAGGATTAAAGGCGTGCACCACCACACCCGGCTAGTCATAATGCTCTTTTAAGATGGTTATACTATGTTAACCACTTTTAGGCAAAAACTGTAATAGCTGAAGCCAAACAGTATTAACAGAATGAATGTGAGAATTGCTATAATTCTTACTCTGTGAGATACTTTTTTATTTTATTTTATTTGTTATTTTTATTTTTTTCCAAAGCCAATTTTTATTGAATCTTTGTGCATTTCATACAAAATTTCCCAATCAAATCTAGACCTATTTCCCCTTGTTATTTTTATTTTATATGCATATGTAAGTACATCCACGTCATGCAATATCTGTGGATGTTAGAAGAGGGTGTTGTATCTCAAGGAACTGGAGTTACAGACAGTTACTAGGCACCATGTGGGTACTGGGAACCAAACCAGGTCTTGCAGAAAACCCAGGTCTTCTGCAAGAGCAGCCAATACTCTTAATCACTGAGTCATCTCTCCAACCAAACTACTTTTATTTTTAGTTGGTGTTTTTAGTGTTGAAAGAATTGGGCCGGGCGTGGTGGCGCACGCCTTTAATCCTAGCACTCGGGAGGCAGAGGCAGGCGGATCTTTGTGAGTTCAAGGCCAGCCTGGTCTACAGAGTGAGTTCCAGGACAGCTGGGGCTACAGGGAGACCCTGTCTCGAAAAAGGAAAAAAAAAAAAAGAAAGAATTGGGTAGCAGAAAAGCAATCAACTATACTGTAGAAAGACCATTAAGAGTAGATCTGGGCCATTTCACTGAAGCTACTACCTATATATGAAGTTAAAGGTAGAAATGAAGCAAATGCCATAAGGTTCTATTCAACAAGAACTGAAGAGCCAGAACTATCTACAGTCATAAACGATGGTGACTTATGTTCCTAAAGGGGGCCCCTCAGGGCCTACACTTCTAAACTGGCCATGGTAGCTCAGACCTATAATCCCAGGACTTGTGAGGCAAGATAAGATTTGTTATGACTGAGAAGCCAGCCTTGGGTTTCATAGTGAGATCCTGTGTCAAAAGCAAATAAAAAGGAAAGAAACAACAAAAGAAAAAAAGGAAGGAAAGGAGGGAGGGAAGGAGAGGAGGAGAAGAAGTGTTTCTGAATCACAGAGCAGGACAATTATGTTTGAACTACTCTAAATATTAAATTTTTGTTACGTTCCATTTTCTTGAAGTGTGTGATCCAAAGCTAAAATTAAAAGTCCCCTATATATGGCAACTGCTACTACTACTATTACCACTATCAATCAATTCTTTAAATTTTTTCCTTACATTTAACACAGAAAAGAGAGTCCTTGTGAAGAAAAATGATCTTCATCTATCAGGATTTCTGAAGACAAATGTTTCTTTTCTGGTCCTTACTATCCAGTGTATTAATAGTAATATTGGCTTAAAGTATAAGCAATTTTATCAGCTTTTCAGGTTTTCCTAATAAAAACTTCATATATAATCAAGCATTTAGATGTTTTCTTAATAGATTTGATTATGAGCCCCTAGCACCTTCAATATATAAAAATAATTTCAGATGATGGAAGTATAGCTATTATTTAGATATTTTATAAAAGGAAGCATACTCTTAATAGCATATAAATATAAGCTATTTTGCTGAGGTATCAAATATATACTGAATGCTTAGGTTACTCCATTTAATGAATAAATAATTTATTGTTTTCAACATAATTTTACCAATTTCTTCAAAAATATTTCTATTTTTTTACATCCATTCAATAAATGAACCATTGCACATGGTTTGAATACCCCCTTAAAACCTTTTTCTCTGTATCTAAATTATAAGATAACATAGTGCATAAAAGAACTGGAGGTTTCTACTGGTAACTTTCAAAGCATGTATAAATACTTCATATTTTTTAATGCTTCATATTGAAGATGTAGCTCAGGGGTAGAAAATTTATCTAACAGAGCAGGCCCTGCTTGTGATTCCTAGCCCTGCAAAAATTAAAATAAAACCAAAAATAGTTCCCAGACATGAAATTGTTCCATAATTAACTATTTTTATATTTATGTGCATAAGAATTAAAATATTTTTGTTTTGACAGACAGAAACCAAAGGAAGCAAGGAAATGCACAATTAAAGTAGCAAGGTACTGTGTCATGCAGTGCTCAGCCATCACGGGTGTGATAACAGCCATTAAAGCAGCACTCTGTTATGCTAAGATGACATATGGTAGGCTTCCAAAATTAACACAGTATTTTGCTGCCTACTGGTTTGTATCACAGTCTAAATCCAGTGTTTTTTTGAAAGACAGGGGGGAGAGGGAGTTTGAAATGGCTTATGTATTTTGATAAATACTTTAGAGTGTTTATGAAGCATTAACTATCTTAAAAGATTGATTTTGGGGGCTGGAGAGATGGCCTAGCGGTTAAGAGCGCCGACCGCTCTTACAGAGGACCCGGGTTCGATCCCCAGCACCCACATGGCGGCCGAGAACCGTCTGAAACTCCAATTCCAGGAGAACTCCAGTTCCAGGGGAATCCGATACCCTCTTCTGACCTCCGCGGCGTTGCACGACACGGGTGCACAAACTTGCATGCAGACAGTACATTCATACACATACAGAAATAAATAAAATCAATTAAAATAAAAAAAATTGATTTTGGATAAGAAAACACTCAGAAATCACTTTTTTTCCTTTGTACTTCCTGCTCTGTAGCTATTCTTTTGTTCTTTCTTTCTTTTTTCTTTTTTCTTTCTTCTTTCTTTCTTTCTTTCTTTCTTTCTTTCTTTCTTTCTTTCTTTCTTTCTTTCTTTCTTTTTTGAGATAGGTTCTCCCTGTAGCTCCAGCTGTCCTGGAACTCACTACGTAGACCAGGCTAGCCTTGAACTCAGAGATCCGCCTGCCTCTGCCTCCCGAGTGCTGGGATTTAAAGCATGCACCACCACGCCTGGCTCATGCTTTTCTTTTTTTCTCAAAGACAGGCTCTTACTATGTAGCCCTGGCTGTCCTATGTAGACCAAGCTGGCCTTGAACTCACAGAGATCTGCCTGCCTCTGCCTCCTGAATGGGGGGATTAAAGAGTGTGCCAGCCAGTCCAGCTCCAATCTGCATTTTTTTTACATTTTTAAAATTTATTTTCATATGTGTATGAATGTACTGTCTGCATGCAGGTTTGTGCACCTGTGCAATGCTGCGGAGGTCAGAACAGGGTGTCGGATTCCCCTGGAACTGGAGTTAAAGACGGTTCTCAGCCGCCATGTGGGTGCTGGGGATCGAATCCGGGTCCTCTGCAAGAGCAGTCGGCGCTCTTAACCGCTAGGCCACCTCTCTGGCCCCCTGCATTTTTTTAAAAAAAGATAATTTAAAAATTGGCTGGTTGAGGCTGGAGAGATGGCTCAGCGGTTAAGATCGCTGACTGTTCTTGCAGAGGACCCAGGTTCGATCCCCAGCACCCACATGGCGGCTAAGAACTGTCTGTAACTCCAGTTTCAGGGGAATCCGACACCCTCTTCTGACCTCCGCAGCATTGCACGACCCAGGTGCACCTACTTACATGCAGACAGTATACTCACACACATAAAATAATAAATTAAAAAAAATGGCTGGTTGTCCAGGCAGCCCCAGGGATCCACTTCCCACATCCCATCACTGGGATGTCCAACCTGCACATCCATGCCCATTTCTGCATTGTTCAAAATAGCAAGGAAGCCGCGCATGGTAGCTGGCGCCTTTAATCCCAGCACTCGGGAGGTAGAGGTGGGTGGATCTCTGTGAGCTCAAGGCCAGCCTGGTCTACAGAGCAAACTCCAGGACAGGTGGTACTAAAAGGGAGACCCTGACTCAAAAATACCAAAAAAAGGAAAAAACTAAAAAAAAAAGAAAAAAGAAAAAAACAAAATAGAAAGGAAGTGGAACCAGCCTAGATGTCCACAGACAGATAAATGGATAATAAAAATGTGAGATAAGATACATATATATATGGAGATCTCCTGAGACCAGCTGAAGCACAGGAAGCAAGGAGCTGGAACCAACTCAAATGCCCCTCAACTGATGAGTGGATAGAGAAAATGTGGTACATCTACACAATGGAGTTCTATGCAGCAGTGAAGAAAGACGACATCATGAGCTTTGCAGGAAAATGGCTGGAGCTAGAGGACATCATGCTGAGTGAAGTAACACAGTCCCAGAAAAACAAACGACGAATGGTATCCCTCATCTGTGGATGCTAGTGCCAATTACCTTGTTGTAAGTATTTTTGTGCATGGCCCTTGAGCTTTTTGTCCAAAGCAGTTGGGAGTGATGCATATTGGAAACAACAACAACAACAGCAACAGAAAGGACTGCATTAAAGAACTGGCTGAAACAGATAAACTTCTGTCAAAACAGTAAACTTCCACATGGAGAATACTGAGAAAAGACTGAGAAAGAGATGAAGCATGTTTGGCAGAAATGCATGAACTCTAGTGGTGGGGGGATGGGGAGGGACACAGGTCTAGATTGACTTGATATATATATATATATATATAAATTTTAAAAAAGAAAAGGGAAAAATAAAAATAAAAATAAAAATTCACAAATAAGAAAAAAAGATCTATATATATGTATATATATTCAATGGAACTTTGCTTAGCTATAAAAAAAAGATGAAATTTGCAGGAAAATAGTCCGGACTGGAAAGTAGTATATTAAATGAGGTGATCCAGACTCAGAAAGACAAATTTCATATGTTCTCTACCACATATGGATCCTAACTGATCATGCTTAATTATATGTATATAGGTGGAGGTTGGTCAGTGGCAGGGGGGCTAGTAAACTAGAAACAAGATCAGAAAAGGAAGAAAGAGGTGCTGAGGAATAGGGACAGGCAATAGGACACAGAAAATTGAATGTGGAAAGGGGATTATGTAGGATGGAGTGGTGTAAAGGAAGATCAGGGCCATGGAGGAGGATGGGAGATCACAAAACAAATTTTCTTTTAAAATGCCATAATAAAACCTGATACTGTATATACGGATATTTAATTAATTCAATTTAAAAAATAAGTAAATGAAATTAAAAGTTTATGATTAATAATAAATGGTTATTAGCCAAGAAACACTTCATTAAGATCAATTAAACAATGAGAGTTTCCCCACTGAAAGAACAGAAGGTAATATCTGAAGGCTGTCCAAATGTTTTGACTATTTTAATTGATGTTCTGTAAATGAATTTTTGAGTCTTTAACTACAATTCATAAGTTTGCTGAGGAGTAGATACGCATTTGATGGCATGAATATTTTGAAGTACAGAAATGTGATTTTCTCCATAAATTTATCTATTCGAAAACTGCATCAAACTGATATGAAAATAAAATTTCAAGCAGCCAGAAGTCAAAATGCATATTTTGTGGACTGTCTCCCTTAAAGCTCTTGATCAAGGGTCCTATAGACCCTCAAAAATACTGGCCATTGGCCCTGTTCCTGGGTACCCACCATAATTTCATGGTAAGACCCTATTGCTAAAGATACTACATACATGAACTGTAGAACAAATAAGGAAAAATCAAGTTGGTTCTGACTTCAGAGCCTCATCTCTGATGGGTAGCTTTTAGAGTGCTGGAAGGTGCTATACAAGTTACCAGAAAGAAAAAAAATAGTCATCAACCTTACCCAGCTGTGAATCCTGTGAACTACAACAACAACTGGCCTGGCAAAATATGCCCACTGGAGCAATAGTGGCATGAATATTATGGAAGTAACCAACTACTTTCTCATTGGATTTAAGATACACTTCATAGGATAGTCTAGGAACCTGAGGCTAGATAGATCACAGGACATGGGGATGAGCCCAATACTAGTTTTCTACTAAATAGTTATAGTATTAAATTGACTTCTAATGAAGTAGAATTTATTTGATTTATTGCTATACCCATAGATTAATACATCTCTCAATCCCTACCAGAGAAGCAGCAGACGTTGAATAATACCAAAACTCACACCTGACTAGTATGTGGAAAACAAGAGGCTACAGGTTGTTTACCCTGAATCAAACGAAGTTTGATATATACACCTATATCAAACTTCAGCCTCCCAAGACTCAGAGATCATTGTGGGAGAAGGGGTGGAAAGATCGTAGGAGCCAGAGGTGATAGACAACCACAAGGAAATAGAGTTTTCCAGACAGTTGGGAGGGAGTGGATAAGAAGCCCCAACTCTACCTGAAGAAGTATTGGCAACTAATGGCTTCTGGAAGGGGAAGAGTCCATCTGTTTAAAGGATGGGAATCTTGGTAGGCTAATGAGGCTCAATGGATGAATTATAGTGAAAGACAATGGGGGCATAAATTAGACTCTGTAAACTTTATTATAGAGAGAGACAGAGATAATATAGGGTACATTAACTTGGGTGGAGGAAGTAAGGGGAAGTGTGGATGGGGAAGGTATCTAAATACAGTTAAATTATATTGTATGAAAATTCCAAAAATTCAATTAAAATTTTTAATACATATTTCGAATGACAGCAATTCTACAGGCTTATAATCACTTCTTTGGCATAGATTTTAAAAAATCTTTATATCTGTGGTTTCATGATTGCACATTTCTGATGCAAATAATTTTTATAAGAAAGATAGCCTCATCTGTGTAAATGTATTTAAATTTTGCTTTGCTGTGAAATATAACCTTGGTAATTGTAGGAATGACTTACAATATGGACAGAATCTGGACTAATGACTTTTACTTAACCTTGCACCAGAAGGCTACCATTTATAATGCAAACAAGTTCACCGAGCCATGTGCTCTAGTGACCTGGGCACCCGACTTTAATTCCTGGGACCCCTCTTTGCCCTCTACCCAAGATAGTGAATGAATGTGCATGTGCTTGAATTAGCATATCAAAGAGCTATAAGTAGCATATTCATATTCGCATCCTCATTGGAAGCTGTGAGAACTGAGAAGTATGCTTGACATTGTGTATATGAGACATTTAAGGCCTAAGGATCAAGATTCTCTGATAAGGGTGGATCCAAGCTTATAGTTCCCCAATTCATGCTGAAGAAACTGTTTGAATAAGAGAAGGGTGCCCATGGAGGCCAGAAGATGGTGTCTATAGGCACTAGCAATTGTGAGCAGCCTTACATGGGTGCTCAGGAACTGTGGAGGGGCAACAAATGTCTTAACTGTTGAGCCATCTCTCCATCCCCCAACAGTATCATTTTAAATCCCTGTAATTCCTAGAGTACCTTTCTATTATTACACAGTACTTGCCAATTTTTTTTTATTTCTTATGTGTATGAATGTACTGTCTGCATGCAGGTCTGTGCACCCATGTCGTGCAATGCTGTGGAGGTCAGAAGAGGGTGTCGGATTCCCCTGGAACTGGAGTTAAAGATGGTTCTCAGCCTCCATGTGGGTGCTGGGGATTGAACCCGTCTACAAGAGCAGTCGGTGCTCTTAACCGCTAGGCCATCTCTCCAGTCCCAGTACTTACCAATTTTGAGTCACATTATAATACAGCTCTGAGTTTAGTATTTATTTTTATATTCTGTCTTCTCTGATACAAAATTGACTTTGAAGCTAATCAAAGTAAGAATTCTCATTGTTGAAGAGGAGTTGAGATGAATCCATTCATTCATTCCTTGTTCTTACTGAATGTCTATCATATGTGGGTTAGGGACCAGTGCTAAGGAAGGAGCATGGCCTCTGCTCTCCTATAGCTTACACCTGGTGAAGGAACAAGGCTTTTAAGTGTACAAATAAATATATACTTTAAGATAAGTGTTGCGAAGGAATATCCTAGAGTGTTAGCTAGAACAGGTCTTCTCTAACTTAGTTTGGAAGGTCAGGGAAAGCCATCTGTGGACTTGATATCTAAGGTAAAGCCAGAAGAAAGAGCTTAAATCACATGTAGTGGCCCATAGCTGTAATCCTAAAACTGGTGGAGGTAAGAGGATCAGAAGTTCAGGGTCATCCTCACCTACACAGAGAATTCAAGGCCACCCTTGGGCTACATGAAACTCAGTTTAAAAAAAAAAAAGCTTCCTGGGTGTGGTGGCACACACCTTCAGTCCCAGCAGGCAGAGGCAGGCAGATTTCTATGATTTCAAGGCCAGCTGGTCTACATAGTGAGTTCCAGGCTAGCTGGGGCTACACAAGGGAGACCCTGTCTCAATGTATTAAAAAAAAATACCTTGAAGCCAGGCTCGGTGACTATGTCTTTAATCCTAGCACTCAGGAGGTAGAAGATCAAGGCCAGCCTGATCTACATTGTGAGTTACAGGCAAGCTGGGACTACAAGAAGACTCTGCTTCAAAAACAAAAAACCTAAAACAAACAAATGACAAAGAGGGAAGGAGGAGGGAGGGAGGAAGAGAGGGAGGGAGGGAAGGAAGGAGGGAGAAAGAGAGAGAGAGAGAAAGAGAGATGGGGCACACTGGGAACAATGAAGTAGACTTTGCTGTTGTCTCCCTTGATGCCACTCACCCAAGGCATTCCTTATTATACTAGCCCTAAGTTTGGTCTGGTACAGAGTGTGCCCTCACCCCATAGATTGGATTGTTAATTGCTCCAGTTAAATCCTCTCACCATATTGATTAGGTCAAAGATAGACTGACCTAGGCCAATCAGCATATGACAGTCTTTACAATTCACAGTTGGGCATATGACCCCAGTTAGATTTCTGTTTGAAGACAAGGAAAGAGCTATTTGGCCTTCCTGAATGTGAATAAGGACTTAATACTCTGGGAGAAGCTGGAGAGATTGCTTAGCCATTAAGAGCACTTCCTGTTCTTCCTGACCTAAATTCAGTTCCCAGCACCCACATCAGGTGGCTCACAACAGCCCTCTTGAAATGCTAGGTCTAGGGAGTCCGACATCCTCTTCTGGCCACCTAGGGAGCCTACACATGACAGACACACAAATACACATGAAGAAAAAAAAAAACCTGGGAGCTGGCAGCAGCCATCTTGCTACCTTAGAGAAAGGCCAGACTTAAAATAAAACCAGTACACAGGAGCTGGCAGAGTCAAGATACTCACAGTGCAGTGAAGCCCTGTGGCATCATGAACTGAAAACTGAGCTTTCCAATTGGAAACAGTTATCAAAAGGACTCTGCCACTGGCGAAGAAGGTTTTAGATAAACAGTGTATGTGAAAATTTCAAAGTAAGAAAGAATGTTGGATTCTGTTTGTCCCCGCAGAGAAACATTCTCTTCGCCTGCTCAAAACACTGAACTCCCAGCAACTCAGAGCTGGACTCATGCTATCATCTCTACGCTGATATCATATCTACTCCAGTCTGCCTGTCAAATCCTTCAATGTATTGTTTAAGTACCTGCTCCAGCCCCACATGCTTTTTCTAACCACTCTTAAGAATAATGAAGCTTCCTTTCTACTACTGACCCTAGTGAATCGTTATTTTAGTGTCTACTATATCACTCAACATCCCAGTCTGCTCTCCACTGTTGTCCTTCTATTTTGATTGAACTTTTCCGTAGGTCATCTGTTAACATTGTTAAATATGTACAATGTTAAAGTTGTACAATGTTAAAGCTGTCATTGTTTAAAATTGTACCATGATACTTATTAAAACATTAATTTAAGTGCATTGCAATATATACAGAAAATGTTACAGAGATTCTTAGGAAAGAAACTCAACTCTGAAAACACTGTAGGCAAGAGGGAATTGATAGCCAAAGAGCAATATGGGGTCAGATAGTAGATAACTAAATACAAGATACTTCTGGATGGACCATATTTGAGCTAAACCAGTCTAATGGCACTCTTGCTGAAGGCAAGTCAGGTTACTCCGTTATCATCTTTGTAATGTTGCACACGCCTTTAATCCTAGCACTTGGGAGGCAGAGGCAGGCGGATCTTTGTGAGTTCAAAGCCAGCCTGGTCTAAAGAGTGAGTTCCAGGACAGCTGAGGCTACAGGGAGACGCTGTCTCAAAAAGACCAAAAAAAAAAAAAAAGTAAGCAGATGAGGAACCTGAGCAGAGATCAAGTGGTGCGACGATAAGGATGGTGTGTGTGTGTGTGTGTGTGTGTGTGTGTGTGTGTGTGTTTGTTTTCTGTTTTGGTTAAACCTACTTTGCAGGGTTTTTCTGGTTTGTTTGTTTGTTTGTTTGTTTGTTTTACCTAAAACTGGATTTTGCCTAAAGGTGCAAAGTCCAGAAGGCTGTCTAAAGTCTGCCCAAGCAAAGAGCCTTTGTCAACATCTCATACATGCTTCAAACATCTATAAAGCCACCTTTCCTTCAAAGTATTTGCCAACTCCTCAACAGGATGTGAGCATGTCTGTATCTATCAGATTGTCCTTTATTAAGAGCAGGGATCATGTTTTATACAACTTTGAATGTCCACAGTAGGCTTGCAACAGAGTAGACATTAGAGACAAATGTTTATTGAATGAATTTGCATGGAAGGATGATGAGTAAATGGGAAGATCATGATAGATAAAGAATATAATATTCTAAGTATAATTTTTAAATGTTTTATTTATTATTTTTATGTGTATATGAGTGTTTTGCCTGCATATATGTAAGTGCACCTGTGTCATGCAATGCCTGTGGAGGTCAGAAGAGGACATCAGATCCCTTGGAACTAGAGTTATGGACAGTTGTTAGCTGCCATGTGGGTGATGGGAATGGAACCCAGGTCCTCTGCAAGAGCACCCATTACCCTTAACAGCCTGTAAATATAAACTCTTTTTTGGGGGGGCTGGGGGTAAATGTTTATTTGGCTTACAGCTCACAGTGCATTATCCAGGGAAACCAAGGCAAGCACTCAGGGCAGGAGGCTGGAGGCAGAAACTGGAGCACAGAGAATGGAGGAGCACAGAGAATGGAGGAGCACAGAGAATGGAGGCGCACAGAGAATGGAGGCGCACAGAGAATGGAGGAGCACAGAGAATGGAGGAGCACAGAGAATGCAGGAGCACAGAGAGAGAATGGAGGAGCACTGCTTACAGGAACATTGCCCCTGGTCTGTGCTCAACCTGTTTTCTTTTTTTTTTTTTTTCAAAGCCAATTTTGTATTGAAGCTTTGCGCATTTCATACAAAATTTCCTATCACATCCAGACCCATTCCCCTTCCTTGCCCTTCCCACCCCACCAGAGCTCATGTATTCTCCCAAACATGTTTTTCATCTTTTTCTCAGTCTCTTTTAAAAAATTTTTTTATAAAATTTTTTTTTAATTTCTTTATTTATGTGTATGAATGTATTGTCTGCGTGTAGGTCTGTGCACCCGTGTCGTGCAATGCCAAAGAGGGCGTCAGATTCCCCTGGAACTGGAGTTCTCCTGGAATTGGAGTTACAGATGGTTCTCAGCTGCCATGTGGGTGCTGGGGATCGAACCCGGGTCCTCTGCAAGAGCAGTCGGTGCTCTTAACCGCTAGGCCATCTCTCCAGCCCCTCTTTTAAAATTTTTGATGCAGAAGTCTACTGTTTCAGGCAGAAGTTCATCGTTTCAGGGGCCAGGCATGGTGGCGCATGCCTTTAATTCTAGCACTTGGGAGGGAGAGGCAGGTGGATCTTTGTGAGTTCAAGGCCCACTGGGACTACAGGGAGACCCTTTCTTGAAAAGACCAAAAAAAAAAAAAAAAGTTCACTGTTTCAGTCAGTTCTTTGACCCAGTCTTTTTGTTGTTGCTGTTGTTCCTTCCAATTTGCATCACTCCAAAATATGCGTATATGCATGCCACACATATATCAAGATTATGACATCATAGGTTTTTAGCATCTTTAGCTTATGATTTCTTTCTTTTTTTCTTTATTAGGCTGAAAGATGAAATGTTTTCCTTAAGGAAGTGTTTGAAGGCTCCTCCTTGGCAAGCCCAAACAACCATCAGTCCTGCCCTTGTGCTCCACAATGGGGTCTTCCAAATGTGGTCCAGTAAGCACCACGTCCTGTCTTGGTCTTCCTGTATAAATTCTTTTTTTTTAATCTTACTTGTTATTTTTATGTGTATGAGTGTACTGTCTGCATGTAGGTAGGTGCACCCGTGTCGTGCAATGCTGCAGAGGTCAGAAGAGGGTGTTGGATTCCCCTGGAACTGGAGTTAAAGACGGTTCTTAGCTGCCACGTGGGTGCTGGGAATCAAACCTGGGTCCTCTGCAAGAACAGTTGGTGCTCTTAACCTCTGAGCCATCTCTCCAGCCCCCCCTGTGTAAATTCTTATTGAAAAAAAACCTAATATCTATTATTTTAATCCCTCCCTACAAATCAGAACATATCTGTATGACATAGAAACTAAATATGGGACTGGAGAGGTGGCTCAGCTGTTAAGAGCACTGACTGCTCCTGCGGAGGAAACAGGTTCCATTCCCAGCACCCACATAGTGGCTAACAACCATCTGTAACTCCAGTTTCAGGGGATTTGATGCCTTCTTCTGACCTCTGTGGGTATTATATGACATGGGTGCACTTACATACATGCAGGCAGTACATTTATACACATAAAATAAAAATAATAAATAAAATATTAATAAAAGAAACTAAATATAAGTATTTACTGCATGAAGAAGAAGCACGTCTGAGATGCTAGAATCTAAAATAATTAGGGTGAAAATTTAAGCAAATCTCTATGGCAACCCTGAGTGAAAAATGAAATACAGGGGGGAATCACCTTACCAGACTTCAAGCTATACTACAGGGCTATAGTCATAAAGACAGCCTGGCACTGGAAAAAAAACAGACCCATTAACCAATGGAAGAAAATTGAAGATCCAAACTGGAGCTCGTACAATTTCAGCCACCTCATATTCCAAAAAGTGAAGTCCTAGCTCTGTAGATGTGGCTCAGTTGCTAGAATGCTTGCCTAATTTTCACGAAGCCCTAGATTTGACCAAGTGAGCTGCCGCTGTCCTGTAATCCCAGCACTCTGGAGGTGGAAGCCCCAGGACCCAGAGTTCAAGGTCACCTTGAGCTGCATAGCAAAGCCATAAGAAGTCTTGGAACTTCCACTTGGTTTCTTGGAATCTTCTCTCTGAAAACCTTGGATGGTCACCTAAGTCTGAATACACAATGTGAAAACTGCAAGAATAAAAATAACCTAAATTTAAAAATGGGAAAAAGCTGCTGGGCGTGGTGGCGCTGTTAATCCTAGCACTCAGGAGGCAGAGGCAGGCAGATCTTTGTGAGTTCAAGGCCAGCCTGGCCTACAAAGCTAGTTCCAGTACAGCTGGGGATACAGGGAGACCCTGTCTCAAAAAAAGATGGGAAAAAGATTTAAATTCACATTTTTGTAAAGACACTAATATTTCTCCAAGGATATAAGTACACAAAAAGATCTTTAAGAGGGAAAGGAAATTCAAAACCACATTCATACCCATCAGAACAGTTATTATCAAAAGGTAGAAAATTAAAAATTTTGGTGAAGATGTGAAATTAGAACTCTCGTACATTGCTGTAGGAAACATAAAAGGGTACAGTTGTGATTAACATTTTAAAAAATGGTAGTTTCTAAAAAAGTTAATGGTATTGAAGACATAACTCAGGGGGTAAGAGCATATGACACACAAGTATGATGACCTGTGTTCAGATCCCAGCACCACATAAAAGCCCAGCATTCCACCCATGCCTGTAACCCCAGAACTGGGAATAGAAGAGGATCACTTGCTGGCCATCAGCCTAACTCCAGGTTCAATGAGAAACTCTCTCAGAAGAACAGCATAGCGTATAAAACAGGAACCGGGCCTCCTCTGGCCTCCACATGTGCACTCTCACACATACATGGCCATATACCACGTACATACATACCGGTGTGCACTCTCACACATGCATGGCCATATACCAAGTACATACATACCGGTGTATGCACTCTCACACATACATGGCCATATACCACGTACATACATACCATATATACAAAAATTGTTTGAATTAATTTAAAAAGGTAAAACTGGGATTAGGGAGATGACTTGCCAGTTAAGAGCACTGGCTCCTCTTGCAGAGGACAGGTATTTAGTTCCTAACACCTACATGGTGGCTAACAACTATCTATAACTCTGGTTCCAGAGGATATGACTCCTTCTTCTGGCCTCTGAGGACATTGCATGCACAAGATGCACTTGCATGCCTACATAACATTCATACACACAAAATAAAAATAAAAATAATTTGATAAGTAAAAAAGTTAAAATAAAAAGTTAAACCTAGCCAGGTGTGGTGGTACATGCCTTTAATCTGAGACCTTTGGAGGTAGAAGCAGGCTGATTTCTGTGAGTTCAAGGCAAGTGTAGTCTATATAGCAAGTTCCAGGATAGTCAGAACTACAGAGTAAGACCTTGTTACAAAAAAAAAAAAAAGCTAAGCCTATTATTACCATATCACTCAGTAATTTACGCAGAGTTATATGCCCAAACAAGAAAAGCCAGAACTGGAACAAATATTTGTTTTATTGTTGTTGTTATTGTTGTTTTATTGCTAAGAATCAATCCTAAGGCCCCTTGCCTATGTCAACCAAATGCTCTACCATTGAGCTACTCTCACTCAGCCTATATTCACGTTCTTAGTAACATTATTCACAATAGCTAAAATGTGGAAACATTCACTTGCCCATCAAAAAAATGAATTCATTAATAAAATATAACTTCTATGGTGGCACATGCCTGTAATTCTAGCACTCAAGAGGCTGAGACCACTGAATTGCCATGAGTGAGAGGCCAACCTGGGCTATATAACTATATAATGAGTGCCAGGCCAGCCAGGGCTACATGGCCTCTCTCTCTCTCTCTCTCTCTCTCTCTCTCTCTCTCTCCTCTCTTCCTCTCTCTTTCTCTCATATGTAATATGTTCATATGCATATGTATGAATAATAATTCAGCCAATAAAAAGGAATGGAATTCTAATGTATCTAGAGCATAAATGAACCTTGACGACATTATGGTAGGTAGAACTAGCCAGACACAAAAGGATGAATGTTCTGTAATTCCACTTACATGCAATAACTAGAATAGGTACAATTTATAGGTAGATTAGAAGTTACCAGTGGCTGCAGGGAAGAGAAATGGACAGTCATTGCATAATGGTTATAGGATTTCTTTGGGGAGGTTGAGACAGATTCTCCCTAAAGCCCCAGCTGGCATGGAGCTCACTTTGTAGACCAGGCTGGCCTTGAATTTATAGAGATCCGCCTGTCTTTGCCTCCCTAGTGCTGGGATTAAAGGCATGCACCTCATGGTTATAGAATTTCTATATAAGCAATGAAAAAGTTTTGAAATAGATGTTTGTATAACATTGTCAATGCAGTTAATGTCATTGATCTGAAACTTAAAAGTTGCTAAGATGGCAAACTTTATATAATGTGTGTTTTAACACAAAATAAAAGAAATACAAGAAGAAATTGGTATGCTACATCACATTTTTTTAAAAAAACAACAAAAATGTCTTAGTATCTTGAGACCAGTGTGCTAGAGAGGCCAAGTGTTGGTGCCACACCCGGTGCAGTACTAGCTGGGCCCCAGCTTCCAGCCCTCCTTACACATTAGGCAGACATGGCCTTTGAATTTTGAAAAAATTCCCCAGTGCACGTGGTACAGCATATGTTCAGTATGCCTGAGTTCTTAAATTCAGCCCTCAAGACTACCAGAAGAAATATATGAGAGGAGCAGGGGACACAAAAGAAAGCAAGGAAATGGGAGACCGACTCCAGTGCTCAGTTTCAGAGATCAGAGGCTTAAAGAAAAGAGTAACTTAAGCCTAAAGGGGGGGGGGATGGCTCAGTGCATAAAGTGCTTGCTAGTTAAGCATTCTAGCATTCCAGAGTCCAGAGAATTGAGTTAGATAAATACTGAATTAAACTGCTTTAAGGGGGCTGTATGGTATCTATCATTGTTTTTATTGTTGTCATAGAAAGAAGCATTAGCCAGGCGTGGTGGCGCACGCCTTCAATCCTAGCACTTGGGAGGCAGAGGCAGGCGTATCTTTGTGAGTTCAAGGCCAGCCTGGTCCACAGAGTGAATTCCAGGACAGTGGGGACTACAGGGAGACCCTGTCTTGAAAAGACCAAAAAAATAAAATAATAAAATAAAAAAATAAAAGCACTGGCTGTTCTTGCTGAGGACCTGGAGTTAGTGAGTTACCAACACCCACATGGCGACCCACAACCTCCTGCAACTCCAGCTCCAGGGGATATGATACCCTTCTGTTTTCCATAGGCACTGCACACACACAGTGCACATTGATATCCTCAGGCACACACATACACAATCAGTCAGCCAATAAAAAGAATGTGTATGCTATGCTGGGCGTGGTGGCGCACGCCTTTAATCCTAGCCCTTGGGAGGCAGAGGCAGGTGGATCTCTGTGAATTCAAGGCCAGCCTGGTCGACATAGAAAGCTCCAGTCCAGCTAGGACTAAAAGGAGATCCTGTCTCAAAAGGACCAAAGGAAAAATGTGTATGCTGGTAGCAGGTAAGATGTACCCTCTTGTACAGCAGTAACACAATTGTAAAGGAATAACCAACCGCTCTCTGGTTGGATTTGAAGCCCACTCCACAGAGAACATTCCATATCTGAAACTATAAACCCACTCAAAAATCACATGATGGAGATCATTGGACCTAGGGAAGAACTTAATTCTGTTGCTGAGCTAAATTGACATGGAATTAAACCACCTCTAAATATACATGTTTGTACCCATAGACAATTTCCACTCTCAGCCTTAATCAAAGAACCCTCTCTTTCCAGCAAAGACAAAGACTTTCGGCTGCATGAGATGCTAAGAATAAGCGATAAGGAGCTGGAGAGATGGCTCAGTAGTTAAGAGCACTGGCTGCTCTTGCAGAGGACCCAGGTTCAATTCCAAGCACCCACATTGCATGTAACAGCAGTCCATAACTCCAGTTCCAGGAGTTCCAAATCGTTTCTCTGACCTCCTTGGGCATTGCATGACACAAGTGCACTCAACACACGTGCAGGCAATACACTCCTACACATAAAAATATGGGGCTGGAGAGATAGCCTCGCAGTTAAGAGCACTGACTGCTCTTGCAGAGGACCCAGGTTCGATCCCCAGCACCCACATGGCGGCTGAGAACTGTTTTTAACTCCAGTTCCGGGGGAATCTGACACCCTCTTCTGACCTCTGAGGCATTGCACGACACAGTGCACAAACCTACATGGAGACAGTACATTCATACACATAAAAAATAAAAATAAATAAAAAATAAATAAAAATAAGACCTGGGTGTGGTGGCACATGACTTTAATCCCACCACTTGGGAGGCAGAGGCAGGTGGATCTCTGTAAGTTCAAGGCCAGCCTACTCTACATAGTGAGCTCTAGGCCAACCTTGTCTACATTGTGAAACCCTATCTCAAAACAACAGCAACAACAACAACAATGACAATAATAATAATAATCTGGTGAGCATTCCAGGAAGACACTCAATGTCATAATAATAATAAACTGGAAAGCATAGAGGACAAGGCCTAATGTCAGTCTCTACTTCCATCCATACCCATACACACACATTAGCACACAAACAGTGTAGCAAACCACTTCATGAAGAGTTAATAAGTCTTGCAACATGATGGCTTATAGAATACTTCCAGGGTCAGTGTTCAATGAAAGAGCAAAAGAACTATGTGGTGTAGGTGAATCCAAACTGAGTTTAGGTATGCATGGGATAGCATTCCAGCCAGCACCTCCCAGGTGCACAAGTAAGAGTCATGGGACCTCCCTGGGTAGGCCCACAATTGGGAGGTGATGATACAAAGTTCTGGGATTGGACCCTGGGAGGTGAGGTCACACTGCCTATATAATCTGTTAATTTTTAATAAAGTGCCATTCTGTATTTGGATTCAATTTACCATGTGTCTGTGTGCTGTGCTTTACCGCATGTGTTTTCTACATGGCTTACAATGGAAATGAATGGGATTGTATTAGACCCTTTTCTGTTACTGTGATAAAACCACCATGACCAAGGGAGCTTATAAAAGGAAAAGTTTATTTGTGCTTACCATTGATGGTTCCATGGAATTAGGGTCCATTGTGACGGGAGACATGGTGGCTGGGGCTGGAGCAGAAAGCCGAGGTTCACATCTCCCATGAGCACCAGAAGCCAAGAGAGAGTCTGGAGACTAGCAAGACTTTTTTTTTTTTTTTTTTATGTGTATGAATGCACTGTCTGCATGTAGGTTTGTGCACCCGTGTTGTGCAGTGCCGCGGAGGTCAGAAGAGGGCGTCGGATTCCCCTGGAACTGGAGTTCTCCTGGAACTGGAGTTACAGACGGTTCTCAGCCACCATGTGGGTGTTGGGGATCGAACCGGGAACCCGGGTCCTCTGCAAGAGCAGTCGGTGTTCTTAACCGCTAGGCCATCTCTCCAGCCCGAGACTAGCAAGGCTTGTTAAACGCACTAAGCCCACCCCCAGTGATATACTTCCTCCAGCATGGCCACACCTATCAAGATCTCCCAAAACAGCACCACCAACTGGAGACAAAATGTCCGAATACTTGAAGCCTGTGGGGGACACTCTCATTCACACCACCACAGGGATGAACCACAATGTGGTCACTGCAAACAGTGCACTCAGAAGGCAAACTGCTGGGGCAAAACATGTGTTCTTAAGTTCTTGAAACACTCTGGTTGGGCTGAAGCTATTCCAAGAAGGAGTCATTTCTGAGGAATGTATAAGTTTAGGTTAGAGTTCACTTTTTCTGATAACACTATCTATATACATCGTATATACATCGATATACATTGTATTCCTTAACTTGCTATTGTATGTCTTATGTGTTCTTGGCACAGTATTTCCTATAAACTCCACTCATCCATTATTTTAGTATTGACTAAAAACTCAGGACTGAAAAGGAACTACATCTGCAGACCATGAGTCTTAGATCTTCTGCTTATAGCTTCATTTGTGTCTTCCCATGCTTTCATGTCTCTGTCCACTCAACTACAATATAGGAAAACACACACACACACACACACACACACACACACACATGCACATGCACACGCACACACACTAAAGAGAAGGAAAAGAAAAATCCCAGTGTGGTGAAGGAAGGCGAATTCCCC
Organism: Rhizomys pruinosus; assembly: GCA_009823505.1. Classification (NCBI taxonomy): domain Eukaryota; kingdom Metazoa; phylum Chordata; class Mammalia; order Rodentia; family Spalacidae; genus Rhizomys; species Rhizomys pruinosus. The sequence goes on from VZQC01005840.1 coordinate 4,997,821, forward strand.
CAACATTTTTCTTGTGTATTCTTCCAATGGAATACACAGCTGGGCCCACCTTACCACATCCAAACTGACACCAGTTTTACAACTTTTCTACTAAAGCCAAACTGGATGTAGTGTAGGCAATGACAGACCATCAGTGTGGCAACTGATTGTGGAGTGGCTGGAATTGAAAAACTGGGGCAGAAGGATCAAGTGATTATAAGGACCACTGAGGGTCCCAGACCAGGATTCCCAGACATGCACAAAGAAGCCCATACATATGGGTATTCAGTAGCTCAACACAAGTGTTACATTACAGCCATAGTGGGCAGAGACCTTAAAGGAATCTAGAAGATACTTGCAGCTCCTGTCATGTACTTCTAACCACAGGTACACTGAACCAATGCCACCTGGTTATGATGCCCTTCAGTTCTAATTCTTTCTTTTAAGATTTTTTATTGAAGTTTTGTACATTTCATACAACATTTCTTAGTCAAATTTAGACCAATTCCCCCTTCCATGCCCCCTACCTCACCAGAGCTTATGAATTCTGCCATACATGTCTTTCATCTCTTTCTCAGTCTTTTTAAAAGATTTCATGCAGAAGTTTACTGTTTCAGTCAGTTCTTTGACTCAGTCTTTTTTGTTGTTGTTTCTTCCAACTTGTATTGCTTCAAAATATACATATGTGCACACCACACATATGCCAAAATTGTGACGTCTGAAAATAAACTATACGTTAATTATAAATTTTCTATTTATCTCTCTCCCTCCCCTCCCTTTCTGTGGGTGTGTGAGTGGATTGACATTTGTGGGGGTGCCATAGTGTGATTTACATTTATGGAGGCGAGAAGAGAGTGTCAGAAGAGAGCAAGGTGGCTGTGAGCTGCTCAACATGGCTGCCTAGAGCTGAACTCCAGTCCTCTACTCTCCAGCAAGAGCTCTTTACTGCTCTATATGGTTTTCTGTTACTGTGATAAACACAATGACTAAAAAGAAACCTGAGGAGAAAAGGGTTTGTCTCATCTTACATCTTATAGTCAATTCTCAAGGCAGGAACTCTACACGAGAACCTGGAACAGAAACCATGGAGGTACTTTGCTTACTAGCCTGCTCCCTCCTGGCTTGTGCTCAACCAGCATTTGTTTGTTAAAATTGTTCATTTCTTTCTTTTTTTGTTTTGAGACAGGGTCTCACTATGTATCCCTGACTTACCTGGAACTCACTCTGTAGACCAGGCTGGCCTTGAAATCACAGAGATCTACCTGCCTCTGCCTCCCTAGTGCTGGGACTAAAGGCATGCCCAACTATGCCCATCTCAGCCAGTGTTCCTTTACAACTCAGCCTCACCTTCCAAGGGGTTGCACTGCTCACAGTGGGCTGGGCCCTCCTCCATCAATTAGCTATTAGTAAAATGTCTTAGACAGCCCCATAGGCCAATCTTGATCTGGAACCTCTTCCTGATTCACTCTTCCCACATGGCAAGGTGACAACTGAAGAAGCTACATAATCATGACAACCACTAAGCCATCTCTCCAGCCCCAAGTTCCAATTCTTATAAGGCAAGGTTCTCCAGTCTTCTTTCAACCAACTTCCTCTGTTGTCAATTCATAAAACACACTATGGCATGAATTTGTATTCTACTCACTCATTTGCTTTATTATGAACTGAGTATACTGAAATGCACACACTTTTGATGGGTTGGGGGGAACAGCTTGTTTTTTGTTTATTTTTTTTAGATGGGGTTTTCCATAGCTACAGCTAGCCTGGAACTCACGATGGAGACCAGGTTAGCCTCTGTCTCACAGAGATCCACCTTCCTCTGCCTCCCAATGCTAGGATTAAAGGTGTGCACCACCACACCCGGAATTTTGAGAGTTATATTTGTTTCATTTCTCTACAAATCTCATTTGGCTCTGTAAAATTTATGGCACAACCACACCTGTAATCGCAGTAGTCAGGAGGCTAAAGTAAGAGGATCACAAGTTCAGGGCCAGCCTAGAGAGTTCAAGGCCAGTCTAGAACAGTCTAGAAGACCCTGTCTCAATCAATTTTATAAGTCAGATGTTCTAAAGGGTGGCTTACATAAGAAAAAGAATCACCAACACCACTTCCAATACAGAACCAAAATTGAAAATTATCTAAATGGAGAAATAAGGCATGGAAAAATCTTAACTTTCCATCTCTCTGGTTGTTTGGTTACATGTGGCTCTTTTGTGGTGCTGAAGATTAAACATATGGTCTTGCACATCAAAGATGCACTCTATCAGCTGTACTGTATCCCCGATCCTAAAATTTCCATAAATCACTAAAAATAAAAAACCTGGAGCAGGAGATATAATTTGGTTAGGATAGGTGCTTACCTAGCTCATATGAAACCTTGAGTTCTAGCCCCAACACCAAATAAACCTGGGTATGGTTGTGCACACTTGTAATCCCAGCATTGAACAGGGAAAGGCAGAAGGATCCAAAGTTCAAAGTCATCCTCAGCTACATAAAGATTCCAAGAGCAGCTTAGGTTACATGAGATCCTGTATCTTAAAAAAATTATATTGTCGGCCGGGTGTGGTGGCACACGCCTTTAATCCTAGCACTTGGGAGGCAGAGGCAGGCAGATCTTTTGTGAGTTCAAGGCCAGCCTGGTCTACACAGTGAGTTCCAGGACAGCTGGGGCTACAGGGAGACCCTGTCTCAAAAAGACAAAAAAATTATATTGTCTAATACTTTCTAAAGTTACATTTCTTCAATAATATTGGTCACATTCTGTGTTCCAAGTACTCTTCTGTACATCAGAAATATCAGAAGTTCAGAATTCTGGACAGTGGGGTATGGAATAGATCACAAAAAATATGGGCATCCTTCACTCTTCATTCAGTGAATGAAATGGAATGATTTAGAGAGTAACATGAGTGATGTCTTCAAGGATCACCTGGCACTGAATAATGGTGAGCAGAAATAGAGGGATATGAAGGAAAGACATTCCTACTTGTCCAATACCTTAGTGTTTAACATCCAAAGTTGCTGAGATATGAAATGGGAACCTTCCTGTTTTGTAATACTCATGAGACACTTTCCTGAAAGAGCTTTGCTTGTGAAGACAGAAATGGCTCAAATGTATTATGAGAATACAGTTAATAACAATTGCTACCAATTATGAGGCACTTTCACAGGGCAGCATTGTGTGAAGCACTTGATATTGGTTGACAATTTCCTTTTCCTTCTTCTTCCTTTTTATTGGGTGGGGACAGGGACAGGATCTCCCTGTAGCCCCAGATAGTAGACCAGGCTTGCCTTGATCTCACAAAGATCCATCTGCCTGTGTCACCCAAGTGCTGGGATTAAAGGTATGTGGCCCTACGTCCCACCAAGTTCATTGTTTTCTAATGACACAAGCGAGCTGCCTTGGAAGATTCAAGGGCTATCCGGGGACAGCTGACATGGACTTGTTCTATGTAACCCAGGCTTAGAGCTAGGATCAATGACCTATAGAGGAGCAGGTTTTGCCTCAATGCAGGAAAATGCAACCATGCAACCAAAATGACTATACAAAGATGGATTGAACTCCTTCTGGACAAAATTTCTCTCTTTTTTTTTTTTTTTTTTTTTTGGTCTTTTTTTGAGACAGGGTCTCCCTTTAGTCCCAACTGGCCTTGAGCTCACTCTGTAGACCAAGTTGGCCTTGAACTCACAGAGGTCCACCTGCCTCTGCCTCATGAGTGCTGGGATTAAAGGTGTGTGCCACCATGCTGGGCTCAAAGTTTCCCTCTTCTTTTGGGGGGTGGGTCTTTTGGAGACAGGGTCTACCTGTAGCCCCAGCTGTCCTGGAACTCACTCTGTAGACCAGGCTGGCCTTGAACTCACAAAGATCCACCTGCCTCTGCTTCCCAAGTGCTAGGATTAAAGGCGTGTGCCACCATGCCTGGCTAGTTTCCCTCTTTTTAACACTGCAACACTTCACTTTATAATGTACAAATCTGACCCGAGAACCTCACAAAACTCTGAGATCAATATGGTACTTGAAGTTGCTCCAGGGGATACAACTGACTCAGTTTATAGTCTTTTCTTCTGTTCATAGAGTGAGATGGTGCCCACACTGCTGGTTCCAGCCGGGAGCCCCTTGTCAGGGTGGGTTCTTGGCCCCTGTCATCCACCTATGGCATCTACCAATGCATTTTCTTCTACTCTCAGCCCCTTGCTTTGACAGATGGTTTTAACTTCAAATTACAAATAATTTTCTCTCTTGGTACTGTCTCAGTCCCCAACTTATACTTAACATTTTAGGTAATCACTTGCTGCTCATCATCTTAAGCAACTTTTAAAAGTTTAAACTTATAGTGTCTGGTTGGTTGTGTGAGCATCTATAATAAACATATGTGTTCTCATTCAAATAACTCCCCACTTCATAATTTTCACACACAACATCCCAAACCAGAAGATAGTAGAGAAGACAAAGTCTCCAGGAAGCTGCAGAGCTCCCTTTCTCTATCATCATTACGGCATGCTTCAAAGATTCCATGCTCCTCAACTTGAAGCAATGTTGAAAGGTCTCCAACTGTCATGTGGGTAGTTGAGTTAAATTACCTGTAATTGTTTTCCCAAGTCTGAGAATTTGAGGCTGACAATTAACTTCAATGGAAATCAGCCTTCAAATGGGACCATTTCCCATATCTATCTTTCAGTCACAAGTTATAAATCATCCTGGCTGGCCTCCTGAGATCAGTGACAGGGGAGAAAATGGAAAAAAATCAGAACACAATGAAGTCTTTGATTGTTTGGTTGCCGCCAGGATACCAAAATGAGTGAGACTTAATCCTGTGCTCAGAAAGTTCATTGTCCAGTGGGAGAATGGAGCCATCCCAGAACATTTCAGAATATTGTGGCAAGCAAAGTAATAGAGGAAGATATGCCCAGAGTGTCATAGGACCACAGAGGAAGGACATGCAGGCTATTTGGGGTGGGTATGCCATGTAGGACTTGAAAATCATCTACAGAAAGTAATTACTATGATAACCCTTAAAATAACAGGCTTGGGCCAGTGAGATTGTGCAGTGGGTAAAAACACCTGCCACACAAGCCTGAAGACTTGACTTCAGTGCCCCAAACCCACAAAGAGAGAGTCAACTCATTCCCTAAAGCTGTCCTCTGACCTCCTGGTACACCATCGCATGCTCACCCATACCCAGTATCACACACACACACACACACACACACACACACACACATATATACACACACATCATACATAATAATAACAAATAATTTTTTTTTCTTTTTAGTTTTATCCTTTTTTGGTATTTTTGAGACAGGGTCTCCCTTTTAGTACCAGCTGTCCTGGAGCTCGCTCTGTAGACCAGGCTGGCCTTGAACCCACAGAGATCCGCCTACCTCTGCCTCCCGAGTGCTGGGATTAAAGGCATGCGCCACCACACCTGGCACAAATAAAAATTTTTAATAAAAGTTATAGGACTCACGCTGCCATAAACAGGGAGGTGTGAGCACTCTGGACAGTGTTGTGTATGAGGGAAATTCCACTTGGAGGCAAAGACACAGGGCCAGTGTAGCTACATACACATTCTTGTTAAAATCTTCTTAGGACAGGGCAGGGGATACAACTTGGTGGTTGAGTACACACCTGGCATGTACACTCAGTTCAGTTGCCAGCACTGAAAAGAAAAAAAAAACAATGTCTGGATTATAGGATGATATATGTTTAACATTATAGAGAACTTCCAGCTTCTAAAAGTGGCATATGATTATGCACGTCCATCAGCAATGAACAGACCTACAATGGCTTTGTAGCCTCCCCAATATAAATGTCAATCCTTTTCAAATTAGTTTAATCAGAAGTCAAACAAATACATAACATGTTGAAACATTCTATTACTAGGGAAACCTTCAAACACTTATTAATGCACTAGATGGACCCATCATGCAGCTTTTATAATTATCAGTCTGTACCAGTCTGCTTTCATCTCTATGCCCATCTATCCTTTCTCTTGAATTAATTTGAAGAAAGTCTCAGTGTTCAGGTCATTTCATCAATAAATATTTCTGTACATATAATTAACATACAAGAACTGTAGGCTGGGCGTGCTACTATACTTGTGTAATCCTAGAACTCAGGAGGCTAAGGCAGGGGAATTGCAAGTTTGTAGCCAACCTGGGCTTTGCAGTAGCCAACCTGGGCTTTTAAGACTCTGTATTAATTTGGCTTTAAAAGCCAACCTGGGCTTTTAAGACTCTATATTAATTTAAAAAGAGAGAGAGTTCTTTGTAAAAATCTAACTATTTAATCCTGGCATGGGGGGGGCAGAGGCAGATGGATCTCTGTGAGTTCAAGGCCAGCCTGGTCTACATAGTGAGTTCCAGGCCTGCTGGGGCTACAGGGAGACCCTGTCTCGAAAAAAAATCTAAAAAAAAACAACTAAAATGCCATTATATTTATATAAAAACTAATATATTAATGCCACTAACTATTAAGTCTGCAAATTTCTAATATCTCAATAATAACATAAATTCATGTGCAGCTATGTCCTCATCATTTATTTATTTATTCATTTATTTTAATTTTGAGACAGGGGTCTCACTACATTGTTCAGGGTGGCCTTGAACTCACTCTCAATTAGAAACTTCATCTCTGTTTATTTGCATTCATAGCGCTGGACAACTGCCATGCAAGCAGCTCTAGAGGGGTCCCCAATTGTCTTCTTTGGCAATGTCTTTGCTACAAGCAAGATATACCCCCTGATGTAACAGTGATATGACTTTTGTACGGTAACCAACTGAATTCTGATTGAATTTAAAGCCCACTCCAAGGGAAGGAAATACAGACCTTGTACTGTAAACCTGGTCAAAAGCTGGGGACATCAAAGAACCTAGGAGGGAAATTATTACTGATGTTTCGCTAAATAGGCATGTAGTCAAGCTGCTTCTGAATGTGAATGTTTGTGCCATAGACTACTGCTCATCCAGTCTTGATTAAAAAAGCCTCCTTTGCAGTGAAGGATGATAAATGTAGAAATGCATGACTGGTCAAATTGCTGAGAATGAGTGACTGTTGGGTGGTCAACCCTAAATGGGACAGCGACATCACCCCTTCTAAGGCCTAGTGAATATTGAGGAAGATGAGATGGAAATGTTGTAAAAAAAAAAAAAGCTGAAGGATGGAGAAGAGTCCCATGAAACGCTGTCTACTGGACGTGACATGGTCATTGCCATCATGAGGTCACAGCAGCTGGGGCTATCTGCACAAGACCTACACATACAAAAGATAGGAAAGTAAGAAGAATGGGAATTTGGAACAAGAAGGGGTCATCTGGAGGGAGGGGGCATAAGAAAGGGTAATAGGGAGTGAGCATGATCACAGTGCATTGTATACGTGTCATTGTATACATGTCATAGGGAGTGAGCATGATCACAATGCACTGTATACGTGTCTTTGTATACATGTCATAGGGAGTGAGCATGAGCACAGTGCACTGTATACGTGTCATTGTGTACATGCCATAGGGAGTGAGCATGATCACAGTGCACTGTATACGTGTCATTGTGCACATGTCATAGGGAGTGAGCATGATCACAGTGCATTGTATACATGTCTTGTCGAATACAAAAATTTAAAAACCGGGGCTGGAGAGATGGCCTATCAGTTAAGAGCACCGACTGCTCTTGCAGAGAACCCAGGTTCGATTCCCAGCACCCACATGGCGGCTGAGAGCCATCTTTAACTCCAGTTTCAGGGGAATCCAACACCCTCTTCTGACCTCCATGGCATTGCACGACCCTGGTGCACAAACCTACATGCAGACAGTACATTCATACACATAAAAAAAATAAAAATAAAATTTAAAAAAACGTTTAAAAACCTCTTTTTTTCTTTTTGATCTTTTCGAGACAGGGTCTCTCTGTAGCCCCAGCTGTCCTGGAACTCACTCTGTAGACCAGGCTGGCCTTGAACTCACAAAGATCCACCTGCCTCTGCCTCCCAAGTGCTAGGATTAAAGATGTGCGCCACCATGCCTGGCTAAAAACCTCTTTTTAAAACCAGCATGGGGGCTAGAGAGATGGTTCAGCAGTTAAGAGCACTGGCTGCTCTTGCAGAGGACCTAGGTTCAATTCCCAGCACCCACCTGGTGGTTGACCACAATCTATAACTCCAGTTCCAGGAGATCTGACATTTTCTTCTGATTTCCACACAGGAGTAGATCTTGATACTTCACAATGGAAACAATACCCAAGCCAATAAAACCATAGCCCCTGAGCTAAAACCAACCCGCACTGGGCCATCTCCATAGGACCTTTTCCAGTCTGCCTGGGATGGCTTCCTTGGTGCTAGCAGGGGGCAGGCAGGAGCTGAGACTGTGCCTCTGGCTCAGCTGGGGGTAAAATATTTTTAAAAGAGCAATATGAGCTCTTAACCACTGAGCCACCTCTCCAGCCCCTTAAAATTTTTAAGCTCATATAAATTCTTAATTCTTTTTTTTTAATTTTATTTATTTTTATGTATATGAATGTACTGTCTTCATATAGGTTTGTGCACCCCTGTCGTGCAATGCCACGAAGGTGAGAAGAGGGTGTCGGATTCCCCTGGAACTGGAATTAAAGATGGTTCTCAGCAGCCATGTGGGTTCTGGGAAACTAACCCGGGTCCTGTGCAAGAGCAGTAGGCGCTCTTAACCGCTAGGCCATCTCTCCAGCCCCTCTTAATTCTTTTTTACTTACCAATTTGTAAAATAATGAGTTCTTTAACATTTTTCTATGGTGATCAATTAATGTGGGGATCTTTTGTATCAGAAAAAAACTCAGCCGGGCGTGGTGATGCATGCCTTTAATCCTAGCACTTAGGAGGCAGAGGCTGGCAGATCTCTGTGAGTTCAAGGCCGGCCTGGTCTACAGAGTGAGTGCTAGCCCAGCTGGGGCTACAGGGAGACCTTGTCTCAAAAAGACCAAAAAAAAAAAAAAAGGAAAAAACTCACCTATTTAGATGTATTTGACATGTTTCAATCCATTGCAGTTATCATTTTTACTCCATTTATTTATATATTGGGGGGGCTTGTAGATACATGTGTGTCACAGTATACATGTGGAGAGAACAACTTGTGGGTGTTGGTTCTCTCCTCCCACTACCTAGGTCCCAGCAATCAAACTTGAGTCATAAGACTTGGCAGCAAGTGCCTTTACCCACTGAGCCATCTCACTGGTCCTTTTATCATTTTTAATGACAATTCTTTTCTACCAATCATTCTTTAATCATTGAAAAATAGTCTTGAAAAGATATTAATACATTTGAATGTTTTATTTTCAATATCACATGTAACTGCCTTTGTAATTCACATAGCTACATAGAATACAGCAGCACTGGGAGGGAGCAAGATCTTTACAACAGTATCACAACGCACAGAGAACAGAACCAGCCTCTTCTGTAAGCTTGTCAGGAGAGCCCATGTGGCCATAGACTTAGCTCGTGCAATTCTGTGCACAGCAGGGATTCCCTGAAAGCTACTAGATGGTGGGCAGCAAAGCAGGGTGCCTATTTTATCAGAGTCCCTAAACCTAATTGCTTGAGTTCAAATCCTGGTCCTACAAGTCAAACTTGGTGAAGGTTCCTACGTCTTTCTGCCTCATTTTCCCCACTGCAAAACAGAGCCTCAAAAGGATGTTACGATGTTATGATGATAAATGAGCCACCCCGTGCAAGCACCATTTGCCTGGCATATGGTGAGCACTCAATAAATGTAAGCAGTTATTACTGCTCTCATCATTCAAGCTGATCCTGTATTTCTTTTATGGCTCCCAACTCTACCAGTGAGGGGTGAGACCTCAGATGCATGTAGGAGGCCATGACCTCTAGTCTCTACTAAGAAGAAAAACACAGCCATTAGGTGCATGAGCGAGAGACAGTTGGACCATGACATGCACTTGCCTACATAATTCACAGGAGGGAAAAAAAGAGCTGTGGCTCTCACAATTTGTACCTGATTAGTTTTAATCTCTTCACTCAATTTTCCTAAAGGCTTCTTTTGTGCAAAATTGGAAAGATCTACTTAAAAAAAAAAGACTTTGTAACTTTGGAGAACATCTCCACCTGCATTATCTCAGTTGATCCCCTTATGCTCTTGGATGAAAGCATATTCTATTATGCTGATGGGACAAACAATGGAGTCGGTGGTAACTTGCCCATGATCAAGGAGCAAGTTTAATGACACACAATTTAATGACACATATAATTTAAAGGAACCAATACCTTCTTATGTTTTTTTCTTTTTTTATTTATTTATACATATATTTTTTTATCAAATCTAGACCCGTGCCCCCCACCCCTCCAGAGCTCATGCATTCTGCCAAACATGCTATTCATCTCTTTCTCAGTTTTCTCAATATTCTCCATGGGGAAGTTGACTGTTTTGAGCAGAAGTTCACTGTTTCAGTCAGTTCTTTGATGCAGTCCTTTCTGTTGTTGTTGTTGTTGTTGTTGTTGTTGTTGTTTCCAATATGCATCACTCCCAACTGCTTTGGACAAAAGCTCAAGGGGCCATGCACAGGAAATGCTGGGTATTTGGCACTAGCATCCACAGATGAGGGATACCATTCGTCGTTTGTTTTTCTGGGACTGTGTTACTTCACTCAGAATGATGTCCTCTAGCTCCAGCCATTTTCCTGCAAAGCTCATGATGTCGTCTTTCTTTACTGCTGCATAGAACTCCATTGTGTAGATGTACCACATTTTCTCTATCCACTCATCAGTTGAGGGGCATTTGGGTTGGTTCCAGCTCTTTGCTATTGTGAAGAGAGTGGAAATAAACATGGCCATGCATGTATCTCTGCGGTGGGGTGAGTCTTGGAGGTACATGCCTAGGAGTGGTATGGCTGGATCGGGTGGCAAGTTCATTCCAGGTCTTCCAAGGGGAACCAATACCTTCTGACTTCAATGACAACTTACTCTTTTCATAACCATGATTGCATTCCTTCCCAATTAATTTATTCATCAATAACTCTTTATTGAGCATGCATTCATTTGATAGCCCGGTTCTATAACTAGCAAATTGTTACTATGACAGTGGATTGATTCAGTAGTGAGGTAAAGAAGTTCACATAGACAAAAATTTCTGCTTCATGGAGTTTGCAGTCTAGTGAGAGAATACCCAAACCAAACAAATAAAAACATAGCATGTCAGATACCTATCAGTGCTATGGAAAAACAGGAGTGTAACAGATTGAGTTAGTAAAAGGGAAGTGTTATGGCTTTTGACTGGTTGGTAAACACCTTACTGAGAAGGTGACATTTAAGTTGAATAAAGAAAGAGGAGGGGCTGGAGAGATGGCTCAGTGGTTAAGATCACTGGTTGCTCTTGCAGAGGACCTGGGTTCTGTTCCCAGCACTCACATGGTGGCTAACAACAGCAACTCCAGTTTCAGGGGGTCTAACACCTTATTCTGACCTCCAGGGGCATTGCACACACAGGTATGCTTATATACATGCAAGAGAAAGTGAACATAACATTTTTAAAATAAATTTTGTTAAAAGAAGCAAAGGGGAATGAGGGACATTACATATGTAAATGTCACTTGATGAGCCAGAAAGAGAAGTGTCAAAGCTTGATGCGCCCAAGGAACACCACAGAGGGAGTTATATAGGAGGGAAGGCAGTAAGAAAGAGATTGTGTTGGAACGAAATTGTTTAGGTTGTTATAATTGTTAGGCCATTAGTTTTGATTTTGAGTTAGGTGGGCTACCATCAGAGAAAGTAAAGTCCCTCTTGGGAACTAAAATAAGTAATAATATATGGTAATTCAAGAATAGGCCAGGAATTTCAAACATAAGTATTATCATCACCAGAAAAGGGGGGGGGGGAGCAAAATACATTTACCAAATATTTATGGCAGTGTTATTCAAGATGCTCCCAAAATAAATATAAATCAAAAGTTAAACAATGGAAGAACAGAAGGAAGTTAAAAGATAGCTACATATTGGAAACTATTCAACAACAAGAACAAACCACAATTTACGACAGCATGGAAAAATATCCGAAGCATAATGTTGGACTGACGAGATGCTTCATCAGGTAAAAGCTCATAGAAACATTTGCCATGCATATCTGATGACTTGAATTTGATCCTTCGGAACTGTACACGCATACCATGGCATGTGTGAGTCCATACAATGACAATAATTAAAATATATTTTATTAATTTTTTGAGAATTTCATACATGCATAAATGTATTTTGATAACATTCATTTCCCAGTCCTTCCTCTAACACCTTCCAGATTCACCTTCACCTCCCTACCCCTCCCAATTCTGTGTCCTCTTTTTATTTTTTAACCCACTGACTCCAGGGTATGCTATTCATATCCTCATCAGTGTGGGGCCATTCACTAAAGCATGATCATCCTACCAGAGACCAATCCCTAAAGAAAATTGACCCTCCTTTCCCCAACAGCCATCAACTGGCAATAGCTCCTTAGCTAGGAGAGAGCTTACAAGCCCCTCATGGCTCTGTGCTGAAATACTAATTGGCTTGATCTTGTGCAGGTCTTGTGTAGACAACCACAGTTGCTGTGGGTCCATAAGCTGTAATGGTCTAGTCCTCCCAAGTTATTTCTCTTACATTCTTTTTATCACCTCTTCCAAAATGGCTCCTGAGCCTTTGGGAGAGAAGGGTAATATAGACCTCTCATTGATAGCTGAGAACTCCACAGACACTTATTCTCTGCCCTTTGACCAGTTGTTAGTTTCTGCATTAAACAACATCTATTGCACAAAGACACTTCTCTGATAAGATCTGATAGCTGCACTAATCTATTGGTAGAGAGACACAAATTTAGAGGGTACTTTGATACTATGTCAATTTAGCAAAATATTAGTAGTAGGCCCTTTGGGGCCTTTGAGCTCCCTAGCCATGGGTTCTTGGCCAGGTTTACAGTACCAGCATGCATTTCCTCCTGCGGAGCATACCTTAATCCAATTAGAAAGTGGTTGGTTACCCCCATAATATTCTTTTTTTATTTTTTTTAATTTTATTTATTTCTGTATGTGTATGAATGTACTGTCTGCATGCAAGTTTGTGCACCCGTGTCATGCAATACCACGGAGGTCAGAAGAGGGTGTCGGATTCCCCTGGAACTGGAATTGGAGTTTCAGACGGTTCTCGGCCGCCATGTGGGTGCTGGGGATCAAACCCGGGTCCTCTGTAAGAGCGGTCGGCACTCTTAACCACTAGGCCATCTCTCCAGTGCCCCCCATAATATTCTTGTCACTATTTCACACATGGGCATATCTCGCCATGCTGTTTTAATAAATAAAGAATAAATGTTTATATAAATATTTTATAAAAAATAAAAAAGTAATAAAGAATAAATGTTAAGTAAATAAAGAATAAATGTTTATATAAATATTTTATAAAAAATAAAAAAGTAATAAAGAATAAATGTTAAGTAAATAAAGAATAAATGTTTTAAGTAAAAAAAATAGCATGTTGCAGAAAAGAAATAGTCACAAAATGGTATGTACTTGATTGTTCAACTTACATAAAATTTTAAAACAGCAGAAAGTTGGCCGGGCGTGGTGGCGCATGCCTTTAATCCCAGCACTCAGGAGGAAGAGGCAGGCAGATCTTTGTGAGTTCAAGGCCAGCCTGGTCTACAGAGTGAGCTCAGGCCAGCTGGGACTAAAAGGGAGACCCTGTCTCAAAAATACCAAAAAAAATAAAATAAAATAAAGCATGAGAAAGTAATCCAGCATAGGAGGAGTTAGTGTGCCAATTACCTTTGGGCAGTAATAATTGGAAGCAGAAACTGGGGTAAAGCTCAGTGGTAGGTCAGTTACCTAGCACAAAGCACTAGATTAGATCTCCAGCATTGAAAAAAAATTAAAATAAGAACCCCTAGTCAGAAGGAGTGGTTTATCCCTGTATTCCTAGCACTCTGGAGACTGAAGCAAGATGATCACTTGAGGTGAAGATTTGCAGACCAGCCTAGGAAACATAGTAAGACCCTGTCTCAAAAAAAAGAAAGAAAAGAAAGAAAAACGAGGATTTGAAGGAAGGGAGAGGGAGAGAGAGAGAGAGAGAGAGAGAGAGAGAGAGAGAGAGATACAATGATGGAGAGGGAGAGGGAGAGGGAGACTGACAATGGGCACAAGGGACCATTCTAAGATGGCGTTAATGTCTTACATTGAGCTGGATGGTGGTTACAAGGGTGGATTGTGTGCGGGCGCTCGCGTTTGTGCGCGCGCGCGCGCGCGCGCGCGTGTGTGTGTGTGTGTGTGTGTGTGTGTGTGTGTGTGTGTGACATTCCACCAAGCTGTGTTTTGGTTTGTGCACTTTTTTATGTATTTTAAATGTTAATGAAATTTATTAAATAAATAATGTAAGAAAACAAAATATGTAAAATCCCTACCTATGCACAACTATCGAACACCTCCTACTTCAAAGCACTGTTAGTCACTGTCAACTTGTTATTCAAGGCACAATAAATCTTTAAGGAAGGAGCCTTAGTTCTCTTAATAAAGTGGCAGCAATTTCACTGGCTGAAAAGAAGAGGCTTAGGATAAACAAGTCCTCCCTTCTGTGCCCCAATAGCCAGGCAATGAGCGTGGGGGAATCCCAAAGTAAACATTTAGTGCTGTAATGATACTCCAAACTCACTGAAGCTCTTAACAAAGGCTGTCACTGCAGCACACCTGCATGGTACATCATTATCAAAAATTATAATCAGCGAAATAAATGGCATGTGACTACAATAAGACATGCTTTCCATGTAAGGAATTTCCAGTTCTCTTAAATGAGAGTGGGCTAGCTTACGAAAAAAAGTCACATTTCCTCCACTAATCTAAAGTCAAATATTTGTGCCTTTTCACAGACTTGCTGTCCCATCTGGCATTTAAAACCCCTGTTATGAAAAAACAAACTGATATGGTGGGTCTTTTGTATTTTAAGATAAGGATCTACAGAGCAAGTCATTACAACCATGCCTATTAAAGTCAGGATGCATTAAGACCAAATTATTTTAAGTATATATAGCATGCTTTACAGTTATGTTCTGCATCTCTTTTACGTGAATATTTGCAGAGGTCAATAAGGTGTGTATTATGATGTCCAGAACTTCTGCTCCTGAATCCAAGAAGAGTTCCAAGGCCAAAATGGACACTCAGATGAGTCAGAGAAAAAAAAACAAAAAAAAAACAGAAATGATTCTGGAAAATGACACTCAGAGCTTAAAGCAAACTATTAACCATTTCTAATTCTGAAATAATAGTGGAGAACACCTGCTTACCAGTTAAACACACTGCCATTTGCATGAGTGACTACATTTAATGGACAAAGCACTAAGATCACTGAAGGGTGACATGTGTTGTTTGCAGTAATGTGTGACTGCACAGCCTTTCCAGCCAGTGTTCATTTCTAACATAACAGAGTAGTCTTGTCAGCCCCCTCCCATTAAGTCAAAATCTCACTGTTGAAATCTGTGCCTGGCCAATAAAGAAGTTGCTCTGTGTCCAGTGTTCATATTGTAAGTTCCAGGTTGGCAGAGCAAGTAGAAGACTCTCCCTAGAGAAATTTAACACAGAGACACCACAGAGTCTAAAACCTCGAAAAGTGTTTAATAACTCTGAGGTTTTATGGTTATTTCAGTCATCATGTAAAAAGAAATAGAACTGGAGAGAAGTTTCCTAAGCACCTTGGCTAATAAACTGTCAGTTTTTAAACAACAATCACATCATGAAATGGGAATTAGCTGTTATGATCAAACCATATGGCTAATATAATTGATTGGTTCATACTTTTGAGAAAATGAAGATCACAACTCAATGAATAACTGAATAGATTTTGCAAAATTAACTACAGAGGATAAGTTATCTTTTATTGGGGAGGTTGTAGGGGCTTTTATTTGAGAAAGGAAGAAATATCTTTGTTATTCCAAGTTTTAATGTAAAGTGAATAAAAATGTTTTCATTAACTTTTTCTTGCGGTTCTTATCCTCAGCCTTTAACCACTGCGCTATCCCCACAGCCCAACTTTTTAAAGCCTCACAGGCAATGGCAAATGTATATCCAAGTGTATGTATGTGTACGGCAAAGAGACTCTGACATGAGAAGCTATGAAACTATCTTTTTCTGTAGTTGATACCATGAAAAAAATGGTTCTAGGTTTCCCCCCCATTTTAGAAGCACATGTCAGCGTATGTGGCATAACTGCAGTCATAGGGTGGTCTGGCCATGTCTTATCCGGAGTTCTCTAGTATACGGCAGCTTTCCACACTGATACTGGAGACACTAACATCTGTTTGCAGGAAAATATATCCAGGCTTGATGGAGACATGACTAGAGTCTTAGAGTGGAAAGATGGAAAGATGGGCACAGTTGTGCCTTAACCAAACACTCTGAACCCCTCTCTAAAACTCATATTGGGCCATTTGTCTGGGTTAAATCTCGTCTGAGGAAATTGTGTTCTGTTGTGGTTGTTTTTTTTTTTTGGTCTTTGAGACAGGGTCTCCCTGAGCTCCAACACTGTCACTGGACTCACCTCTCTAAGATCCGCCTGCCTCTGCCTCCCAAGTGCTAGAATTAAAGGTGTGCGCCACCAAGCCCGGCACTCTTCTGATAATTTCAAAAGGGCCTCAGTAACCTGCATTGAAAATGTCTATCCTGCCAGGCATGGTGGCACACGCCTTTAATCCTAGCACTTGGGAGGCAGAGGCAGGCGGATCTTTGTGAGTTCAAGGCCAGCCTGGTCTACAGAGTGAGTTCCAGGACAGCTGGGGCTACAGGAAGACCCTGTCTCAAAAAGACCAAAAAAAAAAAAAAAAAAAAATGTCTATCCTTTGGGGTTCCTCTGATTTGTTTAGGTTGTGTTTGTTAGATTGTTTTTTTTGTTTTTTTTTTTTTTCTGTTTTCATAAATTGTTGGTTCTTTTCTCCTTTATTGGCAGCTGCTAGCACTTCAGCAGGTTGTTTCTGTTAAACTTCCAGAAATATCTATCCAAAGAGGCATTATTATCACCGCCCCCATTTTACAGATAAGGAAATTAAGACTCAGACATGATAGTGGATTTGCTCTTCCAGAGCTCCAGAGACCAATGGAAGCATCAGGTGTCTCCTATTTGGAAGCTCAAATTCTTTTCCCTGAGCCATATGCAAAAATGTGTTCACAGTATTTCTTTGTTTTTGAAATATGTTTCTGGAAGGAGAAAGTGGCTAATAGCATCTTCCTTGTTATTTTAAAGAGGTTTTTCATGCCAAATAAGGAGCAGAAGGTGTTTATCTGGGCCCTTTAGCTACAGATGTAGAAGGGATTTCCATTATTGCAGCTTTCCTAATATTTTTAGGATTTAATTGTATGAGTTACAAGTTGAGTGTGACGATACACACACACACACACACACACACACGCACGCATATAGTGTATGATGAGCAGATCAGGGTATTTTAACTTTCAATTTTTTATATTTATTTTTTAATTTTATTTATTCATTTTTTAAATTTTTTTATTAATTTTTATTTATTTCTGTATGTGTATGAATGTACTGTCTGCATGCAGCTGCGCACCCGTGTCGTGCAACGCCGCGGAGGTCAGAAGAGGGTCTGGGATTCCCTGGGAACTGGAGTTCTCCTGGAATTGGAGTTTCAGACGGTTTCTCAGCCGCCATGTGGGTGCTGGGGATCGAACCCGGTCCTCTGTAAGAGCGGTCGCGCTCCTTAACTGCGGCCATCTCTCCAGCCCCTTATTTATTCATTTTTTATGTGTATGAATGTACTGTCTGCATGTAGGTTGGTGCACCCATGTCATGCAATGCCTCGGAGGTTAGAAGAGGGTGTTGGATTCCCCTGGAACTGGAGTTAAAGATGGTTCTCAGCTGCCCACGTGGGTGCTGGGAATGGAGCCCAGGTCCTTGGCAAGAGCAGTCAGGGCTCTTATCCGCTAGGGCCATCTCTCTAGCCCCTTAACTTTAATTTTTTTTTAACAATTTGTTTTTGTTTGTTTTCTTTTTTTAATTTTTTTGTAATTTTTATTTATTTTTGTATGTGTATGAATGTACTGTCTGCATGTAGGTCTGTGGACCCGTGTCGTGCAATGCCGCGGAGGTCAGAAGAGGGTCTCGGATTCCCCTGGAACTGGAGTTCTCCTGGAATTGGAGTTTCAGACGGTTCTCGGCCGCCATGTGGGTGCTGGGGATCGAACCTGGGTCCTCTGCAAGAGCAGTCGGTGCTCTTAACCGCTAGGCTATCTCTCCAGCCCAACTTTGAATTTTTTTATTAACACATACATTTGTACATATTTACGAGGCACAGTTGCATATTTCAATATGTGCATAAAGAATGTTCTTATTAAATCAAGGCAATTAATGTTTCTTATCATTGCTTTGTGTTTGAAGCCTTTGAGCTTCTCTGAGCCTGCTATTCCTAAAGTATGTAACAAGTTGCTATGAACTATAGTTCACCCTCTTCCTGCCATCTTTAAATCCTTGGTCTAACTTTGGTCACCCCATCTGCAGAGCTCACACCAGCAGAACCAGAGTCCACAGCAGCTCATGCTGGCTGCATGTGTGAACGCAGGAGAGAGAGGTTTGGGTTTGCCTTAACACGTACGTAAAGGATGACATCACTTAGGAAGTTCTTCCTACAAGGAAGGCACTACTTACTGTATGACAAAAATCATGAAATTCTTACAGTCCATCTTTGAGGCAGGACTACTATTTCTCCTCATTATTCAAAGAGGTATACTCAGGTACAGAAGGGTTACTTGGGTAACCTGGGAGAGGTCTCAGAGCAAATAAATAACTCAGGTTAATTATTTTCCAGACTTAAGGGTGCCCTCGCTGCAGGCCATCCTCAGCCCAATCCACCCTCAAAAGGTAGGCTCCACCACCACTCTCTGCTTCACTAAAACGGTGAAGTGTTAGCCTAACTTGGTACTAGGACCCCACTGTAGCAGCTGATGACCCCACAAAGGCTAGGGAAGGAGGGTGGAGGAGTTGTCCAAGTCTTACCCTGTCTCTCTTAAGGACTTGAGCTCCACAGTCCAAGTCCACATTTACTGACAAATTTCAAAACGCAGCTAGAGAAAACACTAGGCACAAGGGCCTGGGCTTTGAGCCCTTTCGCTGTTGGATCCAAGGGCGTCACGCCTGCTCCCCGGAGCAGCTTGCTGAAAGCAGACACTTCAAAGACGTGCACACCTTTTCAGAAAACCTCCTCGTGCTTCCTGGAGGTCCCAGGGAAGCTTCCCCAGCGCAGGGGTTCTGTGCCTGGAAACTGGGCATGCGTGCATGGACATAGCAGCTAAGATCTCTGTGTTCTCAGCGGCTAAAACATCGCCTGAGCTCCTGGCCCCGCTAAGTATATGTATCCTCGTGGCTTCTTGGACCTTCACAGCCCACCCAACTGGTAGCTGCAAAAGCAGAAATTCTTCATCCTCACCCAAAGTCTGCCTGTCCAGGGCTTCTCCCTGCCAGCCCACTGCTGCCTGAGGGCATAAGGTGGCAGATCCCACTAGACATTCTCTGGTTGACCCCGCAGTTTTAACATTGTTTGGCTTCTGTTTAAAAAAAAAAAAAAAAGAGGTGCTGGAGAGATGGCCTAGCGGTTAAGAGCGCCGACCACTCTTGCAGAGGACCCGGGTTCAATCTCCAGCACCCACATGGCAGGTGAGAACCGTCTTTAACTCCAGTTCCAGGGAAATCCGACACCTTCTTCTGACCTCCGCAGCACTGCACAACATGGGTGCACAAACCTGCATGCAGACAGTACATTCATACACATACAAGAATAAATAAAATTAAAAAAAGAACAGACCAGGAACCCAAGGTGGTGGTGAATCCAAGGGGTCCACAGCCCCAAGAACAGCACTTCATTTTTTTTTCTTTACTCTTAACTACAGAAAACAAAACTCCCCATCCTACAAAGCCACTACCACCCAGCATCCAGTGCTACTGGGGATGCTCCAGTGACTTCCACCTGAGCCAGAATCTGGAAACCTGTAAAGGACAGCAGGGGTGTTCCTTGACCTGAGGCATCTGGCAGAGCCACAGACCCTGAGGTGCTGTGCATGTTCCTGGTGATTGTGTACTCCAAACCAGAATGAGAGGCCATCTGGGGACCAAGATATAGCCCCTTGCCACTCTTGGGAGCAGTCTCAGAGGGCCTAGCCTGTGTTCCTTTCCCACCCACCGTCTGGCTTGTTCCCCAGTAACCACTCCAGACCTCAGGAGCTGGAGGGAAAGGTCAGGAGTGGGAAGGACCTTAGGCTGCAGGAACTGCCATACCCCAGGTGATGATCGATGCCACTGTTCACTTTTGAAAGTGTGGAAGTAATGTTAGAGAAAGCCATCAGGGAGGGAAACTTTTGGAGGACTTCAAAGGGGAGATATAGAAGGTGCCGTGGAGAAACTCAGCACACACTCACTCACTGGGCACAGCGGCTGTCCCTAGGCTCCAGGGTCAGACGCTGGGCAGCATCTGAATGGATTTCTCCTCCCACCCACCAGTCAGCAGTTGTCCTAGTCCTGAGCTCCAGATTAGGCCCTTTGAGAGTGTTCTGCCAGTCAGGGAGCAATGAGGTTCCAAGCCGCAGACACCTTGCGGCTAGGACTTCCCATCGTGTTTTTTTTTTTTTTTTTTGTCTTTTCGAGACAGGGTCTCCCTGTAGCCCCAGCTGTCCTGGAACTCACTCTGTAGACCAGGCTGGCCTTGAACTCACAAAGATCCACCTGCCTCTGCCTCCCAAGTGCTAGGATTAAAGGCGTGCGCCACCACGCCCAGCTCCCATCGTGTTTTAAGGTCACTGTCACTTTGCTGTCTGAGAAGGCCGGCAGTCCACAGCCCCTGTAGCCACTGAGTGCACTGACTTGATCCCTTCTTGTGTCCATCCCTTGGCTTCTGAAGGGCTCAGGCAAGGAACAGACATGAGCAGCTACACAATTGCTTTTACTCAAACAAACCTCCTGCCTAGAAGGCTTTCTCTGCCACCTGTGGAGCTGGGAACTATTGACTTCAAGCAAAGTTTTAAAAGATGTCTTCTACAAGCCTTATAAGAACATAATGAGGGACTGGAGAGATAGCCTAGCGGTTAAGAGCACCGACGCTCTTCCAGAGGACCCGGGTTCGATCCCCAGCACCCACATGGCGGCTAAGAACCGTCTGTAACTCCAATTCCAGGGGAATCCAACACCCTCTTCTGATCTCTGCGGCATTGCACGACACAGGTGCACAGACCTGCATGCAGACAATACATTCATACACATACAAAGATAAATAATAATAAAAAAATTAAAAAAAGAACATAATGAAACAGGCTCTCATTTTTTACCCATTTTACAGATGAGAAAGCTGAGGTGCAAAAAGGTAAGTAATACACATACAAAAGTCCTGGTCAGAAAGAGCCCAGCATCCTCCTGCTTTAATTCTGAAGGGAGGCAAGTGGAGCTGGTGGTAAGGAAGGCAGAATGCGCCTCAGCTGGATCGCCTTATCCTTCCCATCTCCAAAATCACCCACCAAACCAACTGGACAGCGCCATTGGTTGAGGGAGAAAGGGGAAAAAAACAGGATCCGGCAGAAGATCTTGAAGCAGGGCCAGGTTCATCAAATCTGGATTGGAATCTTGGTTCTAGATGTTCCAGCTGTACAGCCTTGGACAACATGCTTAATTCCTCTTGGATTCTGTTTTCTTAGTTAAAACCCCTGAAATAATCCGTAAACTAGAAAGGCAGCTCTTAAGATCCTGGTGAGGATTAAATGAGAGAATTTACTTCATCCTCATGTGTTTTCCCTCTCAGTTTCCACCTGCTTAGTCCAGTGCCCTGAACATAATAAATGCTCAATTAAGGTATTTTCTTCCCTACACATGACCCCTCCCACCTTGCCTTACCCACAGGCAACATATAAGCAAGCAATGGGCCTTTTCTCTCTGACCTCAAGCCTAAACCAATCAGACTCTAGCACACTGCCTTCATCTCTAGAGATTCTGAAAGCCTCAGGTAAGGAATAAAGAGGGTAATGGAACATGGGAACAGGACCAGCTTGGGAAACACATCCCTCTTTCCTAGTGATTAGAAGGACTAACCACAGAATTCCCTCTAAAGCCAGGTCTTAATGTGAACTTTACATGTTTGACTTCAAATTCCCAACAATCCATTTTACAAATGAGGAAACAGTCACAGAAAGGACCAGTAACTGCACCGTAGTCACACCAAAAGGAACAGCTTCAAAGCAGGAAGCTATTCCATTTAGAGTATAGCTACTGTGGGAGAGGAAGGTGCACCCTTAGAAGATAACAGGGCCTAGCCACACTCGGAATCTGCAAGATCTGGCTAAGCCTGGCTCTCTAGGTCAGAGGACTTCAGACAAGGCACTTGGGCTATGGATGTAGCTCAACTGGTAGAGCGCTTACCTGGCATGCAGGAAGCCCAGATTCAATCTCTAGTACTTCATAAAACCAAGTGTGGTGGCCCATGCACTCAGGAAGTTGACTCAGGAAGCTCATAAGTTCAAGGTCATCCTTAGCTGTGTAGCAAGTACAAGGCCAGACTATGACTCCAAGTGGCCCTCTCTGCACATGCGTGGGCTTTCCTACCCCACCCCACCTTCACCGCTTGACCTGGAGTTTCCACTCCATCTCCAAACTTGAGACTAAGATTGTCCTCTCTTTGGTCTTTCCCTCCACCCATCTCTGAGTTACCTCCATTATCACTCTGTCACCCTCCCACAAACTCTCAGTGTCCTTGGGGGCCTCTTTAGGTACAGATCTTTCCACTAACCATTTAAAGATCTGATTGGATTCCCAGAAAACCTGTTCTCCACTCCATTTTTCTCTTCTGGAGACACTGTGGAAGCCCAAGAGCTTGTACCATCTCTGGACCTTTTCCACATTTATTTGGACTTTGCTATTTTGGTGTTGTTGCTTAATTTTTTTGTCTTTTTTTTTTTAAGACAGGGTCTCCCTGTAGCCCCAACTGTCCTAGACCAGGCTGGCCTTGACTCACAGAAATTTGCCTGCCTCTGCCTCTCAAATGCTGGGATTAAAGGCATGCACCACCATGCCCAGGCTGATTTTTGTTTATTTTTTATGTGAATAACTGTTTTACCTGCATGTATGTAAGTGCACCACAGATCCCCTGGAACTGTAGTTACAGATGGTTGTTAATTGCCATGTGAGTGCTGGGAACTGAACCTAGGTCTTCTGCAAGTGGACCAGTCAGAGCTCTTAACCTCTGAGCCATTTCTCCAGCTTTGTTTTTTGATGAATCTAAAAGTGACAGTGAATTTGGGGCTCCCAACAATTGATATGGTCAGAACCAGACCCAAGAAAGAACTCAGTTGCCCCCAGCACTTGGACAACCCCTAACCAGCACTTATCCTCACGAGAAACCACATACAACCAAAAACTAAGCACCAGCTACTGTCCGAGATCCTCTTCATCTCCCCCTTTCAGGCTAAGGATGGTGGTTACGGCAGTGGTTTCAGGACTTAAGGGCTCTCCTTCCCTAAATGGAGACCCTATAGATGGCCTTATCAGCTGTGTCTGAGGTCACCCTTCCAGCGTCAGCCCTAGGCTCTTCTGGGGTCTTTGGTCTCTCTTCTGTCCCCATCCGTTATTCATTTGTTCAGTGAACAAGCATTATCGAGCCTCCACTGTGATGCAGACCGGAGATCCCCAGCAAGACCTACGGTTTACTTGCTTACCCCTCTCCTGCCACTAACGATCAGTTGAGGGAAGGGGGGAATGGAAGAGGTACAATCAAGGAAGGTTTGCGGAGACCTGGACTCAGCTGGACGAGGAGATAGGGGACCAGGAAAGCTCAGTACTCTGGACTTTGCTTCCACGTTTCCCAGAAGAGCCTGGTAAGTCGGAGTCAGCTCCAGCCCTTCCCAGTCTTATGACCCTAAATTCCTCACTTTACACAGTTTGGAGACTCCCGCGTTTTGGCCAAGCAAGGTTCAGTTCAAAGGTGCCATCCTGGAATCAGACATGGCCTGCTCCTCACCACAACCGACCTCATATATCTGAGTACGGGAATAGGCTTCTCAAAGCATTAATTCCCCCATCTCAGAAGACTGGGATAGTCAGAACCGGGGAGAAGCACTGTCCAGACATAGGCAGTGAGCAGTAGATCATGAAGGCTCTGGGCCAACCTTCGCTACCGAGATTCGCCTTCAAGCCTTTTTCTCTTCTGCATCTCTTAGCTTTTTCCTCCCCTCTGACTCTTAGGGGCACTGTATCTCCAGGTTGACGCAGGCAGCGGAGGGAAGCTCCCAAGCGGACCAGGAAGAGAAACCTGGTCCTGAGGCCTCCTGCCTTAGCCCGAGGAATGTGGACCCCAGCGGGTTCTTCCGGGAACCAGGCTTAACTTTGGCCTCCGAAGTGCCTGAGAGTTCAGCGCTGAGACCGCAGAACCGCCCCGCCAGCTGGGTGCGGGATGCAGGGGAAGGCGTCTCCTGGCTCCGAGCCGGGAGAGGCAGGCCAGGGCGCTATCGGAGAAAGCAGAGTGCTTGAGCTCCAAGCGACCACCCAGGCAGCTGTCCACGGAACTGAACCGTCCAAAGGAAGGGAGGGAAATGCCTACAAGGGGCCCCAAAATGTAGCGCTGTGAAGGGACGGACAGTCCTGCATGCCCAGCCGCAGCTGTCTGAATTGCTGCCTTCTGACAGCCCAAGAGATGGAACTGCTCAGGACCAAGCCAAGGTCTTGCTCCAGTCTGGTTCACACAAACTCAAATCTAACCCTACGTTTGACAAAGACTCAGGATCTGGATAGTAATACTGGCCTCTGGTTCTGCATTTAGAAAAAGTGTTCATCCCACAACCAGTTTACATCTCTGTGAAATGGAGGTCTGACAGAAACTACCTCCTAAAAGTGTGGCTTGAATTAAATGAATTAATATCTCTACCTTTGACAACACCTGGCAAATTGAAAGCGCCACGCTTTAACTGGCTACTTCTGAACAAGATTTCTTAAATGAGACTGGACTGGATAGGAAGGTCCTGATGGAACTCTTTATCGCTTCACGCTCTCCACCCCCATGCACCCCACCTTTTGCCCAAGGCCTCGACCTGATTTTCCAAGAAAAACCTCAACCAAGCCCCAGGATCAGGGTGGGTAAACCACCGCAGCTTGAGATGGGGAAGGCTAGGGTGTCAGCGTCCTGTCTTCATCTAGCAATGGAACTTGAGCTACACCTCCTCAAACCCAGAGACCTCCAGAGTTCGCCACCAGTCTTAGTGTGGGGGTGGAAAAAGAGAGTCGCTGCTGTCTAGCTCAGGTTCTGCCTAAGCCCAGTGTTAGGACCAAGTCGTCTCAGGGTCTGGTTTGGAGGGACTGAGCAACGCAGGAGGTTGCCTGCAGTGCCAATCAGCCCATCAACGGAGTCCTAGAGTTCGGAAATGCTACACGGCTACAGAGTTTCCCTGAAGAGCACAGCCCGAACCCAAGACTAACTTTGTGGTGCCCCCCCCCCCCCACAAAAAGTCAAAGCCCTGGGGCTGGTGAGTTGGCTGACCCCGGCTTCCTACCAAGCCGCTGGGCTGGTGGGTTCTCTCTCTCTCTCTCTCTCTCTCTCTCTCTCTCTCTCTCTCTCTCTCGGAGGTGGGTCCCTGTTTATCTACCCTTGCGCCCCGCCGGCCCCTTTCTTTGGTAAACACTCTAAACAAATAGCCCATCCGCTCTGTTATTGCCAAAGCTGCTCAGAGCTTTAATAAAAGCCCAGGGAAGATCAGAACCCGCGTCCAAGGCTGCTGGTTAATCCAATGAAGGCAATTTCCGAGGATAATTGCGAACATGTTTTAATGCATATGCATGAAAAAGGATTTTTTTCCGAGAGACCGACTTTACATGCTTATGTAATTGATTGAGGCGCTGACCCGCTATTCAAAATGTTATTTGAGAACCATCAGAATGCGTAAACTTGCAAATTGCCCAGCTTGTATCTGAATTAATACCTCATTCATCATCATTATGGGTTGATAAGTTAATTTAACCATTTCATTCTGCCTTAATGAGCTATAGTTAAATTAATGCCACATAATATATGAAAGTAACATTTAAATAGAAGCACTGGGCTGAGACAAGCCGAGGCTGCTGCTATTTGGGCTGAAATAAGGTGACATAAATCTTTTCTTCATTACAGGACCCAGTCTGCTCCACCAGCAGTTATGAAGTATTTATTCATTCACTTTCTTTTGCGAAGTTGCTTTGCCAAATAGCGTAGGTAAATTATGTGGGCTTGTAAATAATGCCTGAGGATGTATTTATTTAAGTAAGATGAGAGTGGGTTAGAGGAATTTACAAAAAGGCATTTTACAGGGTGCTTACCCTACATCCCAGGAAAAGCAGGGCCCAGGTGCCAGGTGCCAGTGCCCCACAGCTTAGATCAGTGTGCCCTCCAGGGACTGGCAGCCACTGGGTTCACTCCTGAGTGTTGCCTGTTCTGAGTGCAAACCTCAGAAGGACTAGTCTGGCCCTTTTCTCATTTGCAAACTGGAATAGTT
>VZQC01005840.1:5029273-5154945 GCA_009823505.1 Rhizomys pruinosus
TACAGCCCTACCGGTCTGGCTCACACAGTGAAGCACATCAGGGGCACACCAGCAGGTCCCGCACTCTTTCTGCCCGCCTTCTGGCCTTCTCACACTTCCATTCTCCTGCTCCCCTCGGACAAAGCCCCCTAGCAAGGTGAAACAGAAAACCTGCTTCCTCCTTCCACCCTCAAGTGAAGAAAAGAAAGGAAGGCTATTAGAAAAGAGCAGCAGCATCCATCTCAGGGGTGCCTCCCCTCGCCCAGGCGCTAGCGCACACCATGCCAGCTCGGCCCCGGTTCCCCGCTGCTCCTAGTCACCTAGTACACCGAGTGACGCCCCCCCCCCCAAGACTAGTGTCAGGGTAGGGGACGTCTTCCCGCAGACAGAGGAGGGAAGGGAGGCCTGCAAAGCGGGAAACATCTAGACGAGGGAAAAGGGGAGCCAGCTAGGCGGAAAATACAAAAATAGAAATAATTTGGGGGGACGCTCGCCAGGCTTGCGCGCCGGCTCCTTCCCCCCAATTCGCCGCAGGTTTCTTTCCACCTCCAGAGCCCGGGCCGCCCCCTAGCGGCAGCGGTAGCAGCGGGCGGCGGGCGCGGGGCGCACAGGGACTCCCGGGGCCAGGCGCGGAGGCAGGCGCGGCCCCTGGCGGCCGCGTAGTTATCTGGTGAGCGGCGCCTCATCCCTCTGGTCCGGCGGGCTAACGGCCGTCTTGCTGAGCACCGCAGCCGAGTAGGGCAGGAAGCCGCTCTCGGAGCGCGGCGCCGCGGCGCTGCAGCCGAAGTCCGAGGCCCCCGCGGCCCCAGCGCCGCCCCCGCCGCCGCCGCCGCCGCCGCCCCCGCCACCTCTGGAGCCCAAGGCTGCCGCGGCGGCGGCGGCGGCGGCGGCGGCCGACTGGCTGCTGTGGCAACTGAGGCACGAGCAGGGCGCGGAGCCGCCGCTGGGGGGCGCCCCGGCCGCCGCCGCCGAGGACGCCGCCGCCGCCGCCGCTGCCGCCGCCGCTGCCGCCGAGGCCGCGCTGTTGAGCCCCGCGGCGGCCGCGGGCGCCTGGTAGAGCCCAGGGTGGCGGAAGCTGCAGAGCAGCTCGGGCCGCGAGTAGGGATGCGAGAGCGCGCGGAAGGTGTCCAGCGGGCGGATGGAGGTGGCGAAGGGCGACGAGGCCGCCGCCGCCGCACCCGAGGCCGCCGCCGCCGCCGCCGCCGCGGTGACGCCCACGTGTGGGTAGTAGTGCAGCGGCACGTGCGAGTGGAAAGGGTAGGGCAGGCTTCCGGTGGCCGCCGCGTGCGTCATCATGTAGGTGTAGAAGCTGGGGTCGGCCGGATGAGGCCACGACATGGCCAGGCGCTGCCGCTTGTCCTTCATCCGCCGGTTCTGGAACCACACCTGCGGAGACAGCCACGCCACCCGGTTAAGCCGCGCGCCCTGTTCTCCCGCCCTCCCGGGCCTCTGGTGGCCTGGCCCACGCCCCCGACCCTGGGCTCCCGGTCCCCTCTGCGCTCCCAGCGGGCATGCTGTGGACAGCAAGCGTGGGCCGCCGTTGGCACAGCCTCCGCCGTCTCGCGCGTGGTGTGGCTCCTCGGACTTTTGCTCACGCCTGCCGCATTTTCTGGTCCCCAAATCAACCTTTTATCTGCCTCCCTCCACCCACCCACCGGGGCCCAGGCTCTCAGAACACCGGTCTGTCAATCCCAGGATTTGCACGGGGATTTTGGGCAGCCTTGCTAGAGAAGCTGTCTCTCAGATCTTCTGAGAGATAGCAGTGCGAGGTCTTGAGCCCTCCTAGCTGCAAGGACCTGTCCCTAGGGGCTTGGGTCCGAATAGGGTATTGAAAGGATAATTTTGTTGGAGTCATTTGCTTCAAATGAGTGGCGAAAGCTATGTGCCCATAGCCTGGAAAGGGGACTTTTCTACCCCTCCTGGCATAGAAAGACATCATTCGTCACAACACTAAATGAAAGAAAAGCCCGCTCAAACTGGAGGAGAACTTCCATGGCCCCTCTTATCCCAGGGGGTGTCTTCTCGAAGGCTCTGTGAAGGGCTCCCCAAACCTACCTAGTTCCCAGCTGTCTCTTCCTAAAGCATAATAAAAATTAACCCAAATAGACGTATAACTAAGGACAATTTCGTTGTTTCTTCGGTTACCGAAGAGAAAAGTGTTCAGGACTACGTTCTCAGCCCAATCGAGTTCTTAAATACAGTATCCCTTTCTTCGGGTAATAACGATTTATGCGGAAAATAAATCACGATCAAGAGTAAATGAAAAGTTTCATCTCGGGTTCGTGCCAGAGGAACAAAGACTACCTGACTTTGCCGCTGAGGGCAGAGGAGGGCCTTGGACCTGAGCGAGGGACTCCTGGGCAGCCGCTGGGCAGAATTGAGCAGGGGCAGGAGCGGGTCTGAAAGATCAGCCTCGCCGTTGGTGCGTCTTCCCGGGTTGGCCAGGCCTGCCAACCGACTGGGACTCAGCACCGCAGAAATAAACAAGCCAACTGCTTTGGTGGCTAACCGGGGTGGATCTCCTCACCTAACTCTCACCACCCAGAAAGGCGAAAGGGGAGGGGGGAAGAATCAAATCCCTTCGAGGGAGGCCTGAGCAGGGGCGCGCCTGAGTCGATACCTTGATGGTGGTTTCGGGCAGGTTGAGCGCGGCGGCCAGCTCGCAGCGGCGGGGCCGGGACACGTAGTTCTCCCGGTAGAACTCTTTTTCCAGGCGCGCGATCTGCTCCCGGGTGAACGCCGTGCGGTATCGCCGCACCTGATCCGCGCCGGAGCCGGAGCCGCCCAACGCCGAGCTCCCGCTGCCACCGCCGCCGCCGCCTCCATGCAGACTGCCGAGGCCCGAGCCCGAAGCCGACGTGGCGGTGCCCGAGGCTGAGCCGGTCTCCGCGTAGCCTGGCAAAAACAGTTCAGAGCGCGTCAGTCGCTGCAGGGGCCGAGTACCCAGACCCGAGTACCCGTGACTGCTAGCGACTGGCAGAGTCGCTCTGGAAGGAAAGTCGCTGTCAGAATTGATGGGTTTGGTCATGCTTACAAATTGTTGTCGTTAATTGAATCAATAAAGTTTGGGGAGCCCTTCATAACCCAATAATAGAAACGGAATTTGGGGAGGTTGTTCTTTTTCAATAATTAGAAATTTTCCAGTGGGCTGGAAAAGTAGCCGAGGGAAAATGCCTACCTCGGGCGCAGTTTGTGGGTTTACCGTGGTCTGGAGCCACCTTGCAGCTTTCTCTCCGGCCTCTAACCTTTCATTGACAGCCTTTGGAGTTTAGTTTCAGACATTTAATATTTTTTTTCAAGGGAACAGCAGTTCAAACCCAAGCCTTTTAAGGGGGAGAGCTGGTGGGGGCATAGAATGGACCCTTCATCTCTTTCTCCCGCTGCCCTAAGTGGTCCAGCAGAGGTGCCAGACCAGGCTGTCTTAGACTAGCCCAGAATCAAGCCCCCTCCACCCGACCCTGAGGGCTCCAGAGGCAGCTGAGTTCAGAGCTACCCAGGACACCTTCTGCTGGAGCAATTCGGCAGCGGGCTAGCGATGTGTCCACTTGCCCTAGTTCTTAGATCGCCGCGAAAAATCCCGTTCTCCGACTCAGAAGTGGGGCCTGGTGCCCCAGGCCGGGCAGGCCAGCGGCATGCTTACCACCTCCAGGAGCAGAGCTAGAGGGTCGGGTCCCTAGCGTGCGTCCCGCCCCTGCCCCTGCCAGCTCTGGGAAGCGTGCTAGCTGAGACCCAGAGTCCCACCAAGCACAGAAAGGTCTAGCCAGCGCCGCGGAGGATGGGGCAGGGGAGGCGCTGGCTGCGCGCTTACCTTTGGCATTGTTTTCCTTGAGCGGCGCGGCTCCCAGGCCGCCGGGGGAGCGCAGCGCCGAGCAGCCCACCTCCACGTCGCTGCTCATGTCGGCCTCGGAGGCCGCCTCGGAATAGTGACTCGGCTTCTTTCGGCTCTCGTTGGCGGAGGCGATTTCGGAGGAGACGGTGCTTTCACTGCTCGGGTGCTGCAGGTTGAACAAAGTGTCTATTTCGAATTTGCCCTTGGCGGGGAGGTCTCCCAGAGCGCTGTGCAGGGGGGCGGACGGTAGGCGCGGGCTGAGGCGAGCCGGGTGCTGCGAATTTTCCAGGGCCTCCAGTACAGCACTGCCAGCCGAATCGGACAAATTGGAGAACCTTTTGCCCGGTGTCGGGCTATGGAGTCCTCTCTCCATCAGAATCATCTCTTTTCTTATTCTTTCCATCATCCCAGCTTTCTAAAAAAAATGTCACAGTGGCCTGGCTGTCCCGTCTTAACGCTGGGCTGAGCCTAGGGCTAATTCTCATTCAGCCCCAGCAAGCGGCTCTAAATATTATTATCTCTTTTGGAGGGAGGAGGAAAAATTGTGGGATGCCAGAGCGAGGGAATGACTGGTCAAAATGACCCATACATCCTTCCGAGCCCGAGATGTCATTCATCAAAAAGTAGCGCCCGTTCGTCATTAAGGTACGAATGACGCCATTCGAATAATCATTTATTGTAACAGGTTTATAAGCAAATAAATACACGCTCCTGTCAGTGGGTAATGAAGGCGGCTTCAGGGCAGACAAATAGATCCAGGTAGAAGATGAGAAGACACGAGAAGTGAAGAAGAAAGCTCCAGTCCTTTGCCCGCTCGGAGCCAGTTCTGCTCGCCCGGGGGTTTGGCCTCGGGGGTGAAATTGACAGTCTGATTAATAGAGCGCGGCGCGGCACATTTCCCCCTTCATTTAGGGGCATCATTAGGCTCTCAGTTTGCTGGGTTGCCCCTTAGGTCCTAATCATGCAGCGCCTTCCTCATTTTTCCACGGACACAGATACGTGTTAAATAATAGATAATGCTTTGATTTTCCAGAGTGGGTCCTTGGGAAGTTTTGTTTTGTTTTGTTTTAACATTTACAAGCCGGGGGCGTAAGGGGGGCGGGTAAGGGGAGGGTACAGGAAGAGTTGCGTAAGGAAAAGACCTTGCACGCTGTCAGGATTGCTTATCTTTCTGTTTTCAGTACCAAATATTAATAAGTATTTTATTTAACAAATAGAGCCCTGAATTCCTCCCCTCCCTATTTCATCCTGTCAGTCTGGATGCTCCCTCCCATGGGGGGGGGCGGGGGGAAGAAGGGAGGAAGAGAGAGGAATTTTGTAGTTTTGAAAACGTTCTTTCTTGCTACGTGGCTGGGGAGGTGCGTTGGGCCCGCGCTTCCAAACGGAAATCATTACATCTTCTCTGATTTTCTAACACTGTTTGCAGAGCGAACTCTGATCTTAAAGTCCCTTGTTTTTACTTTTATAATCCTGTTGATGGATAAGCTTCTCGCCCACGCATTTTCCCCTAGGGGACATGAACTAGACCTGGACGGTTTGATAGTAGAATTCGACAGCTAACTTGAACACAATCGCGATTTATAGCGCCATTGGGGCCGCTCCGAATCCACTTTTTGAATTGCCGGCTCTTCCCTCCCCCTCCTCAAATAGGTATCTGTGACAAAGCAACGGAGTTTTGAGGTCACCGTGGAGGGAAAGGAGCCTCAGTCCTGCCTAACGTCCCTCCGCCCTGCCCTCCCTTTTCCTCTGCTGTCCCCGCTTCTTCCTCGTCCTCCTCCGCCCTAGCCTCTTACCTGTGGTCCCCGGTGCTCCTGCTGCTGAGGGGCGGCACAGAGATTCGCCCACCAGCCTCGATGCTTCTCCTTACTGCCTGAGGTTGGAGGCTGAGCCTCTTGGCGATAACTTTGATAGTCATAATGACGCCGGTGGCAACCATTTTAAGGAAGATCAATCTTCACTCAAGTCCGCTCCTCATCTTCTCCCGGCGCTTGCGCCCCACCCTGACCCGACTTCGGTGCTTTATGACTGCTCTCTCTGTTTGCCGCCGCAGGAGAGGGAGAGATTCGCCCACACTGGCAGGGACCACAGAAGACCCGGACAGGACATGGTGGTCCAGCCTCTGAGCTACCGAAGCAGCCGCAAGACCCTGGCAAGCTAGGCGCTGGGCGCGGGTTCTGCATCCCCACCGCCGCAACGCCAACTCAGACCCTAACCCCAGCCCCCTCCTTCCCTCTCTCGGACACACCCAGCACATCTGGGTGTGTTGGGGGCAATCCTCGAGTTTAATTGCCCATCTGTCTGTTGGCGCTTTCTTTTTAACCTTGGACCCTTTGGGGGCGCGTCAGGAATGTAAAGGGAGGTGAGGTGTGAAGTATATTTATATACATATACACACATATATAGTCAATGCCAAAAGTTTCTCTCCTCTCCCCCTTGGCGCCAATGTATTTCAACAAGCAAGCTTTGCTGAGAAAAATCAATTCCATCTCTGTAAAGTCATAAACGAAAGCTCTACAGGCAGGCTCCAAGTCGGGCGAAGCAGCTGGGCCCCAGTTGAGGACTCGTCCCAGCACCCACCTTTCCCCTGTCCTGGTGGTCATCAGGCCCTAGTGCTCACCCAGCCACTAGCACTTTGCGTTTTCCTAGGCTAGCTTTGGGCTAGGAGCCCAGCCCTGCCCAAGCTCCCACCTGCTCCTCAGCTGGGATGCCCAGCTCCACCAGTATTGGCAGCCAGTGACGCAGGAAAGGTCCCCTACCCAATCCCCGCTTACCCTAGGGACTAAACGGGCCACTTTGGTCCACGCTCAGCTTGGGGGGTGGGGGGCAAGGCCCTGGCAACAAGAAGTCCCCCAGCCCGGGCGGAAAACCGCCAATACCTTTACTGCTGTCATTTGGCGCCCCCATCTGTTTTCCTCGCGGTTTCGGCGGCTATGAGCTGCTTTGGAGTCGCAGAAGGCTCAGGTCCCAGCTGGGGCTCCAAGTGACCCCTTCCTCTATCGCCCCGGCCTGGGGTCGCCCACTTCCTGTCTTCTATAATTAGGCCCCTCTGGTTCCAAACTCTGCACCAAACCCGACTACGGTCTGTTAAAAGGGGAAAACAGCGTTTCTCAGCGACACCTTCATTCCTTAATGGTTTTGAAAACTATTTTGCACCTTTTAAATAACACTAATGTTGCATCTCTAGCATGCTTATTACGGCAAGTATACTTGAGACCATGACAGGGAAACTACTCATAGTAAAAGACGTATAATTTTTCAATGACTTTGGCAGACAATAACGTTTTGCAGTGAACATTCTATTTCAATATTTAATGTCCTTTTAGATGCAGTACTCTCTACTAAAGTAATATTGACTTAGTTACATAAAGCCCTTACTGTGAAATTACAAGTGTTTTTTACATGTTTTATTCCTTCCAAATACCAGAATAACCCTTTGAAATTAAAAAAAAATTGAAACAGGGTCTCACTGGCTGGCCTTGAACTCTCTATGTAGAGCAAGCTGAACTTGAATTCACAGAGACCTGCCTGCCCCTGCTTCCCAAGTGTTGGGACTAAAGTCAAACACGGCAAGTACCAGGCTTGTGTGAAATCAATTTTATTATCCATTTTCAGGAATGAGAAATCTTTCATATAGAGAAGTTCAGTGATTTGTTCATGACTTAAAGTTATCTTCAATAAGATACAAGTCATAGTTCACAGTTTTACATAGCATTTTTTCTCGTGTTACATGTATTATTTTAAAATCAGACCTAACTCCAAAACTTTGAACCTATGTGGAGGATAGAGAAAGCAGCACTGCTATGTTCATTTAAATATATGGGGCTGGAGAGATGGCCTAGTAGTTAAGAGCACCGACTGCTCTTGCAGAGGACCCGGGTTCAATCCCCAGCACCCACATGGCAGTTGAGAACCATCTTTAACTCCAATTCCAGGGGAATCCGACTCCCTCTTCTGACCTCCACGGCATTGTACGACATGGATGCCCAAACCTACATGCAGACAGTACATTCATACACATAAATAAAATAATATATACATATATATTAACCTCTTCTAAAATGGAGAGGCTGAGGCTGGAAAATGATTGTCCCAGTTTTCACCCACTCAATTAACTAAGTCAAGAAGGTAACCCCGGTCCCATGAATTGAAAGGAATTTAAGATGGAGAGAGTGAGGTGATATGCTGGTAAGATTTTCTCCTTATTGTTCAAAAAGCACTTTTTGCTGGAAAGGAAGAAAGACATACAGGAAGAATGAAACTTTTATTTTAGCCTTCCAGACTAAATATTTGTTTCTTGTGAGCAGCGGGTCCTAGGAGGTGAAGTGGTAAACGCTTTTGGCCTGAGACTTCAGGTCGTAAAAACCTGTCAGAGTGCAGAGGGGAAGATGCAGAGTAAAGCCCAAGGGGGGCTGCGCTAAGTCACCACCATTGCGGAGGCTTGCTATCATCTTCCCATTGGAGGGCTCCAGTCGCCAGGGGCACCAGTCCCCAGACCGCAGTAAGTTTCAAGATCACAGGAGAGTTTGGACTGTAGTGTGGTGGGTGGGACACCAGGACCTCCGGAATCTCCAGGCAAGTTCTCTTTATGCTAAGTGAAGTTTCAGGACTGGAGTTTCAGTTTATTGGGGGCGGGGGGGGGTGAAGGTTGGACTAACCAGGTCTGATTTGGCACTGGCCACTTCAAGATCCCCAAGCAAGTCAGTCTCCCCCCCCCCCGTCTGGTTGCTTCAGTCTTTCTGTCTTCTCCCCCTGCAATCCCACCCCTATCCTAGAAGGGTTATGGATGAGGAGTTGGGTAGGTCGTTTTGTTCCTGGACCCTGAAGCTACTCAGACTTGCCTTCCGCCTGCAGCTTAAGTGCTTCGTAGGAGACCTGAGAAGTTGCAGGGACATCTAGCGTCAGGCTAGAGGAATTGCTAGATGGCCGGCGGGGACCAGGAGCCGGCGGCTGGCGTCCTTCTCCTCTAGCCTATCCTTCCTGGATAAGCACTTCCCTACCCTTCACCTCTCAGACTTGCTGGTAACCACAAAGTAGATTTCCCATAGAGAATTTGAACCTTTGAAATGGCTTAGATTTCAATTTACCTAAAGCCAACTATAGTTCTGCTAGAAAAGTGTGTTTCTAGGATAATCCTCCACTTTAAAATCTCAAACAAAACAGTAAAATGCAACCTTAATTTTAATATTTTTACGCAGAAAGTTATCAGATCCTCCAACTTTGGCTCTAGCCCCAGGGCACCTTTCCCACTCAGGTTAGTACTTCTTTGAGAGAGAGAGAGAGAGAGAGAGAGAGAGAGAGAGAGAGAGCATGTTTAATACCCCTAGGGCTAGCATTCTGTCTTGAATAAGGGCCCAGTGTACTGTGAGAGAGGTACTTGGTGCTTGTTTATTTGTTTGTTAAAAAAAAACATTTGATGTTTGGAGAGAGACCTTTGTCGTTGTTCTTGCAAATTATATTCATTTAACAAAGACTAATTTTGTTGCTAAACCGAAAAAAGCTTCCATCTCAAGATACAGAACTGCCCAAACACAGGCTTCCATCTACTGGCTGTGGCTAGAGCCTCCTTACCACACCAGAAGCTGGGGTTTCTCTGTTTTTGTTTTCTTTATTTATTTGTTCTTTTGATATTTCCAGCCTGAGTGAAACTGGTTATTAGCTGGAAAGGGAAAATCAGCTCCAGAGTTAGCAGGACACAGATATGGTTAAGAACACTGTCCAGCCAGTTCTACTGGACTTAAGACTTTGCTTTGGAACTGAGACTCTTTCTACTGAACCTTTGGTTTCTCACAAGTTAGTTAGTTAGGAGGTGTCCTGTGCTTCCCAGTTGTGAGCATCAAGGTCGATTTCTCTCTAATGAATCTCTAGAACCCCACTTGGGTAGGACTCTGGCATCTTAGTTTTAGTAGCCTCTGAGTATGTAGTTAGTTGAGCTTGTCTCAGCAGGTAGAAAACCTTCAGTAAATTCACTTTGCAGCCTGCTGAATTTTCCAATTCAGAACTGAAGCAGGCAAGGTTGGCTACAAGGAAGAACAGAGAGGGTATTACTTCCAGAACAGATTCAAGTTTCTGAAAGGTGCTTTGTGGAGGGAAGGATGAAAGAGGAGCCGATGAAAGAGAAAGAGAAATGGACTTTCAGTAAGAAAATACATCATGGTTTTCACCCAAATCAGAAAATGTAGCGCCAAAATTCACTAAATAATAGTTGTCATCACAAAATTCTTTCACTTAACAAAACTTATTTATTTTGTTAAGATAAAAAAAAAAAACATATCCCCCACACAAAAATAGTAGTCATCCTCTGCTCCTAAATAGTTCATACCTATAATCCTAGCACTTTAAAAGTTCCAGGCCAGCCTGAAATATATAATGTTTTTTTCAGCCCAGCCTGGGCTACAGTGAGTCTGTGGGGGGGAGGGGAAGAGCTTAAAAGCTTGCAGTTAAGTTTAAACATGAAGTCAATTTGGACACAAGATAAGCAAGCTAAATGAAAATCTTTCTGCCAGTTCAGCCTCAGAATTCCGCTCATACTTCTCAATCCACCTTGGAAACTATGGACCTCATTAATTCACATGCAGAGAGAGCACTCATTAGTTCACATATAGACTGCCTAGTATTCAACCACAACTCTGGTCCAATAGCAGCAACTCCCCTGAGGAGCTGAGATTTAGGGTTCCACCCATGGGGCCTCTCAAGTCCTTTTTCTATAGTAACCTACTTCTGTATGCCTAGGACTTGAAAGAATGTTGAAGCTAGGGAAACTCTTGGGGTTGCAAAAGGCAAAGCTCATTAAAAACTTCCTTTATCTCTGAATATCCTTTGACATTGGCAGAGAAATCCTAAGTTCTGCAAGGGCATCATGGAGCATTTTTTGGAAGCAAGGCCATATTGAAAGTTTCAATCTGAGCATTACTTCAAAATTTCCTCCCAGTCAGATACAACTTCAATTGCTGCATGAAAATTAAGCCAAATCAAAGAATGGACTGGAATCACAGAACTTGACAAATTCTTCTCTCCTATTTTCATTTCATGTTCTTCATTTTATTATATTTATAATGCTTATTAAGATATTTGACAGATAGAAAATGGAACTATGGTACTGCATCCCAAAGAGCACAAAACTACCAAAATATTTACTTTTAGGAGACTGAAACTTCGTTGGTTCCAGTTATTTTTATTTTAAAAATACTTCAGCAATTTTTTAAGTCATAGAAAAATTATAAAGCATCTCATTGTTCTTCTGAGTAAAGAAAAGGAAACAGGGGCTGAAGAGATAGCCTAGCAGTTAAGAGCACCGACTGCTCTTGCAGAGGACCCGGGTTCGATCCCCAGCACCCACATGGCGGCTAAGAACCGTCTGTAACTCCAATTCCAGGAGAACTCCAGCTCCAGGGGAATCCGAGATCCTCTTCTGACCTCCGAGGCATTGCACGACATGGGTGCACAAACCTACATGCAGACAGTACATTTATACACATACAAAAATAAATAAAAAAAGAAAAGGAAACAAAGAAAAAAAAGCAATAGCATCTGAGTCACCTTCAGTTAGTGGTGATTTGGTCCTGAAATTGTTAATCCTCTTCAAAATGTTCTGAACTCTGTCATCTGACCCTTAAGTGCAATGTAGCTTGCATTGCTAACTTCTGCCTTCTTTCAAGTAGACAAAATTGTCCTGATCAACTAACTTCTATTCATTACAATTCTGCAAAGCTTTGACCCCAACACACTCACACTTGACCATGAACATGTCTAAGACTTTTAAAAGTCAAACAAATTCTCTTGCTTTTCTCTTCCAGTACCTCTCATAACTTTCCCCTTTATTTGAGCCTTTTATGGTTACTGTGTTTTTCCGTGTCAACACTCCCTACACTGTCAGCCCACCCTGCAATGCCAGGCCAGACCCAGGAGGGCCTAGTCACTCCTTTTCTTCACCCTCAGATCCTATCTTCAATCAGGGAATCAGGGCTGGGGGCTGGGTGACAAGCTGGCCTAACCATCACAGGCTAGGGGTGCGAGGATGATTTTCTTAAGAGACAAACTGGCCTGAAGGGTTGATACTACTGAGCCAAACCGACTTGCTCTGAGTCTCCAACACCCACCCCAGCAGTCTTGGTTTACCAAATGTAGTATTGCTCCTGAGAGACCTAAACTCACCACAGGACTCACAAGGGCTTCCCATAAATTGCTAAAAATCCCAGGATGGCTGTGCTGAGGCAGAAGGATGGCAAGACAGGTACAGAGGGTCATCATCCCTAACAACCTGGCAGTCATACCCCCAAACTGGGATTAGCCCTTGTACTGCCAGGGAATCCACCCTACCCTTTGTAGTCAGACCTGCGTGCTCTTGCTGCTATTACCAACTCTCATTACTTGAAAAACAAAACAAAAACATCTTTTTAACTTGCCCCCCCCCCAATTCTCTGCAGTTGTCAACATGGAAAAAGAAGGGAAACAAACATCCCCGGAAAAGTGAAATTTTCAATTAATTGGTGTGAATAACAGGCACGCGGAGGGGGGGGGGGCTGCAAAATGCTAGAGGCGGTAGGCTGTGGGCCAGGCATAGAAGCTGCGGTCTGCAGAAGAGTGGTTCTCCTTGCATGCTGGTCATAGGATCTTTCTGCCGCCGAGCCAGGAAGAGGCCGTGCAGGGACTCCGGGACTCCGGGACTCCAAGGCTAGCCTTCAAGGTAGCTAGAGAGTAGAGACGTGGGCCAGGCATATGTTGATGTGCTGGCTGTGCGGATTGTCACTTGCCTTTTGGAGATGTTTCTTGGGTATTTTCTGGTCTGAAAGTGGTGTCTGTAGGTTTGTTTGTGTGTGCAAGGAGGATCCACTCCTGCTGATCTTCCCTGTGTGAAATGCCTTTACCCGTTAGGTATGTTCAAGGTACGAAAAATTAGCTAGCTCAAATTTTGGGTTTACAGGTTGACTAACAAAACATTAAGCAACAGGTTAAAAAACAAGATCGATCTGTTTTCATGTCATCCTGACCATCTCTGTCCTTCACTCTCATTTTGAGCAGCTCAAGAAGGCGAAAAAGAGGTGGCCCAAACTGCCTAGCAGAGAAAGGGCGCAGGCCTCGCAGCCCGCCTCGGTCGCAGACAGGCCTAGGATGGGCTTGTCGCGCGTAATCAACTGGAGAGGGTGGCTGCAGAGCAAACTCCGGGTCTGGGGAGGGCGGGAATGGGAGGTGGGCCCAGCAAGGGTGGGGGCCGTGTGGGTGGGTCCAGCCAGGCCTGGGCCCAGAGCCAGGCTCCCCCGCGCCCCCACCCCACGTGGCCCTGCGGAGCCAATGGCACGGTCCCCGGCAGGCGCCCTCGGGGCGGGAGGCGGCCCCCCGACCGGCCCAGGCCCCCTCCCAACCTGAACTTCGTTTTTATAAACGCCCCACGAT
This sequence comes from Rhizomys pruinosus, assembly GCA_009823505.1. Taxonomy (NCBI): domain Eukaryota; kingdom Metazoa; phylum Chordata; class Mammalia; order Rodentia; family Spalacidae; genus Rhizomys; species Rhizomys pruinosus. The sequence goes on from VZQC01005840.1 coordinate 5,042,472, forward strand.
GAGCTAACCTGTTGGAGGGCGGGAGTGCGGGCAGGAGGGAGGCGGGAGACTCGCAGAGGGAGAGAGAAGCGGTGGAAGAGGGCGGGAGCTAGCGCCGCGGAGAGAAAAGAGAAGAGGGAGGAGGCGCACCGCGCCATGGTGTCCAGCGCGGGGCCAAAGCCAGGCCCCGGGCCGGGCCAGGCCGGGCCATGAGCCGCGAGGGGACCTGGAACATGGACGGGCTGCGGGCGGACAGTGGGGCCGCTGGGGCCGCCTCGGCCTCCTCCTCTTCCTCGGTGGCGGCTGCGGCTGCGCCGGGCCAGTGCCGCGGCTTCCTCTCCGCACCCGTGTTCGCGGGGACCCACTCCGGGCGCGCGGCGGCGGCGGCGGCGGCAGCGGCGGCGGCGGCGGCGGCGGCCTCCAGCTTCGGGTACCCCGGGACCTCGGAGCGCACAGGCTCCGCCTCGTCGTCGTCATCTTCGGCCGTGATCGCTGCGCGCCCGGAGGCTTCGGCAACCAAAGAGTGTCCAGCGCCCGCGCCCGCCGCCACGGCTGCAGCGCCACCGGGGGCTCCGGCTCTGGGCTACGGCTACCACTTCGGCAACGGCTATTACAGCTGCCGCATGTCGCATGGCGTGGGCTTACAGCAGAATGCTCTCAAGTCGTCGCCCCACGCCTCTCTCGGAGGTTTCCCGGTGGAGAAGTACATGGACGTGTCCGGTCTGGCGAGTGGCAGCGTATCGACCAACGAGGTGCCCGCACGAGCCAAGGAAGTGTCCTTCTACCAGGGCTACACGAGTCCCTATCAACACGTGCCCGGGTACATCGATATGGTGTCCACCTTCGGTTCTGGGGAACCTCGGCATGAGGCGTACATCTCTATGGAGGGCTACCAGTCCTGGACGCTAGCCAACGGGTGGAACAGCCAGGTGTACTGTGCCAAGGACCAGCCACAGGGGTCTCATTTTTGGAAATCATCTTTTCCAGGTAGGGGCAATGGAGAAAAGAGAAGTGCACGCGGGAAGAGGGGAGAAAAAGAAAAGCTAAGAGTGTAACCCTCTATTTGGGAGTGGGTGTGTATTCTCCAGGCCTGACCAGGTTTAACCCACCCCCACCGGGAAAGTTTATCGTCTAGTTTCTGTATAATCTATAAATTTCCCGATTTAAATTGCCCCTACAATCCTGTCCTCCCCTGTATACTACAGGTGCATATTTCTCCTAAAGTTGAGGGTCTTTGGTTCTCTCTCTCTCTCTCTCTCTCTCTCTCTCTCTCTCTCTCTCTCTCTCCTTCCCTCTCTCTTTCTCTTTCTCTTTCTCCTCCCCCTCCTAATTGAAGACTTTTCAAGTGGGGTTCCAGTGACCTATAAAGCTTCTTAGAACCATAAAGCTCCAAACCTAGGAACACAGAGAGGTTAAAGCTTGAATTTAAAAAATCTGAATTTTTAAGCTGGGCTTGGTGGCGCATGCCTTTAATCCTAGCACTTGGGAGGCAGAGGCAGGCAGATCTCTGTGAGTTCAAGGCCCTCCTGGTCTACATAGTGAGCTCCAGGCCAGCTGGGACTAAAGGGAGACCCTGACTCAAAAAGACAAAAAATAAATAAATCTGAATTTGTATGCCTCTACATGGGGTGTGTGTGTGTGTGTGTGTGTGTGTGTGTGTGTCTGTCTGTCTGTCTGTCTGAATGTATCCAACTGGCAACTTCAGAAACAACCCTTAAGAGCTTCCTCCAATAACCGGACCATAAAATCACAAGCTTGTTAAGATGCCGGTTTGAAAAATCATGATGATCCATCAAATTAGCCTTTGTTTTGAAGTGCAAATAGTCTTTCTTTAATAATGTGCAAATAATATGTCTGTGTAAATAATAATAAAGTGTAAACAGTCTGGTATTCCTTATTCTCTAAGCTCCTTCAAGCACTAATGCACACAAAGACACAGACACACCACACAGTTTTCAGCATAGGTGCTTCAAGTACCTCAGTCTAATTTTTCTCATGCTGTTGTTTGTGCTAGGGGATGTGGCTTTAAATCAGCCGGATATGTGTGTCTACCGACGAGGAAGGAAAAAAAGAGTCCCTTACACCAAACTGCAACTCAAAGAACTGGAGAACGAGTATGCCATTAACAAGTTCATTAACAAGGACAAGCGGCGGCGGATTTCAGCAGCCACGAACCTATCTGAGAGACAAGTAACCATTTGGTTTCAGAATCGAAGAGTGAAGGACAAGAAAATTGTCTCCAAGCTCAAAGATACTGTCTCCTGATGTGGGCCAGGTTGGCCACAGACAATTTAAATCCTTTCACTCCTCTCCAAAAAGACCTTTGGAAAGACTTGAAAATGTATTTAATTCCCCCTCCCTTCCCTGCCGCCAAAGGCAAATGTTGTGAATTGTTTCTCTCTCTTGAGATCCTTATCTGGTTTTAAAACTTTTTGCTGCCAAATCTGACTTTGTAATTCTGTTTCTTACCTGCCTGTTATTAGTTCTGTTCTTGTCTAGGTTTATTTTTTATAATGTTTTTTAAAATTGTGTTTCTCCAGGCCAGTATAAAAAACTTAAAGTATTTTTGAATAATCCTCCAAAATGAATTTCAGAAGTGCTCATTGGATTTAAGGGTTTTATTTTTTAATATGACCTTTATATACATTTCCAGCACTGATTATATTCATAATCCATTAGGCCAGAACCGTTTTCAGTCATTTTTACCCCGTGATTGTGTATTCAAATCATTACCTTTCAGAAGTTTCCCTGAGGCAAGTAAATGGAAACTGCTCTAGGCACTCAATGATTTGAGGTTACTGGGAAAGTCTGAAAACTTGAGGCACATGAAGGTTGTAAAAGCAGCTACCTTATTAATAATTACATGAAGACAATCTTCCCGTGTTTGGGTTTCTCACTTGCTGTTTTAGTTATGTATTTGTGACATACCTTTCAGATTTGGCTTTTGTAATCTTTTAATTTGAAAGCAATATGTCCTTATTGATGCCTTCATCTCTCCAATCTGCAATTGGCAGAATGACTCCTAGATGGTAGAGATTCACCCCTTTTCAAGTCCTTGGATCGGTGGGAATGGAATTGAGGACATTTCCTCAATCCCTAGAAAGAGACTGAGCCAATGTGGCCATGGATGAGCTGCTGTCCAGAGCCTAATTAAGAAGTTAACTTTGAACAAAAGCATGGGCCTCTCAGAGCTTTAAACATCAAACATATTTTTTTAAATGTGGAGCTCTAAGAATCAAGAAGGGAAAAAGGGTGCTCCTGAACTTGACACTAAACTACTTTCAAAGTGCTGCGTATTTGTTCAACTGAAAGATTATTTTTGTAGACACAATGTCTGTGAGCAGGGATATGTGAGCAGTGCTTCAAGCATTTTTAAAAGTCACTTTTTCCTCCTAGGGAGATACAAATAAAGAGAACTCTTGGTTCAATTGAGTCTTTCTACTTTTTTTTTCCAAGCTTGTGCTGCTTCTAGAAACTGTTCTTATTTATCAAATCTTACTATCCTGAACACCTCTTGATGAAGAACACACAACACCAGTTCTGGGCTCTGAAACCTTGTATTCTACTCTTCACTTCCACCCCCTCCCCCTCCCCCCAATGCAAGTAGTAATGTTTTAAAATAAGGATATCATTTTCGATGTCTAAAATAATTTTTATTAGAGTAATTAATTTAAAAATCATTAAAAATTTATTTCTCTTTCAATATTATTGATTTATTTAACAAATTTATTTACTTTTTGAATCAGTACAATGTTGTGTCTGGGTGTAGGAAAACTCATGGAGAAGTTTTTGGCCTACAGAGTTCCGTTTTAAATGCCTTCACTAGGAAGATTTTGAAATTAGAAAGGGATATCCATATTTGGCAATCAAAGAAGAAACATTTCAGGCTTATTCCACAACACATTATTTGGACAGTCTGCGCGCAGCAATTGACAGCTGAAGCCATGATTACACAGCTTAGCCGCTAGACACACATTTTAGGCCTTGAACTTTGAGTCCTCTTTGCTACTCTAGGAAACGGCTGCAGAGAAAGGGGCTCCTTCTTGCTGACTCTGCCACAACTCGGGGCTTGCTAACTTTTGTATGCAAGTTAGTTAAACACAGATTTCTAAAATCTCACACAGCATGCAACGTCTTCAGGGAGGGAGCTCCCTTGGGATTCTGTGAGAAGGCGAAGGGGCCTGAAATTGGAGACTACTTTCATTTTCTCTGACCCAGCTTGACTTGTTTCATATCTTACTGCAGAGGGCCAATTTCGTTTTTGAAATAGAATTAAACAGAGATAGAGAAACACAGATATAGAACTCGATTAATCTATTGAGGATAATTCCTGAAAATGGGGCCACACCGTGCCCAACGTTACACTTTGGAAGGATCATCAATAGCTTTGATATTCTCTTACAAGATGTTTTATCAAAAAATAGGCCGAATTTTCTTTCTTCCAACTGCCGTTTCCTCCTCCTCCGACTCCTCCTCCTCCTCCTCCTCCTCCTCCTCCTCCTCCTCCTCCTCCTCCTTTTGTCGGTTCCAGCGTCTCAGGCCACTCACATCTTCCAGGTCCATTTCTCGGGTTTCCCATATTGGGAAGAGGGAATTGCCTTGAGGGTTTCCTTTCATCTGTAGTTTGCTCTTCAGTTTCGCTGCGTTTAGGAGAAACGGGAGGTTTGCAGAAGATTAAAACTCTGCTCAAAAGCTCTCTGGTGGTATTTGGATTGAAGGCTAAATCAGTAACAGATGAAGGCTTTGTTATTTATATGTGTTCCTTTTATATTCGGAATTGCGGGAGGAGGAGAGGAGGTAAGTGGCGCAGGCCCTAGAAGCGAGGCCTCGGGGAGCCGGGAAAGCAAAGGGAGTTTCCTTCAGTAGGCTGAGAAGCCGCTGGAAGAGCTGCCCCGAAACCTGGCAGATTATAAACTCTGTGGATAGAGGACGTAGATCCGCATATCCATTAGTGTGTGGTTCAAGAGAGGAAGGAAGAGTTGGGTCCCGGAGGCAAGGCCAAACAAAGACACAGCTACGACACCTCCTCACTTCTGGTCCCTTGGCTCCGCTGTCCGGGTCAGCCTCGCCGTCAGTCACGATCCCTGGCTTTGCGAGAGTGTCCGGAGAGCCTTGGCAGCGGGCCGTGACCGAGAGGGCAGGCGACCCCAAGGCCGCCCCACTGCCCTTCACTGTTGATCTTGACCGCGGCGGCGTCTCGCCAGGCATGGAGCGCGCTCGCCATCTCCTGGGCGGTCGGCGGCATTGGCAGATCTCATAGTTGAGCTCGGTGCCAGACGCGCCTTTCCCAGCCTCAGCTAATCCTCCTCCTCCTCCTCCTCCTCCTCCTCCTCCTCCTCCTCCTCCTTCCCCCCACCTCCTCCTCCCCTTTCCCTCCCTCCCGGTCTCCAGCTCTCAGCTTCAGCTCCCAGTTTCTCGCAAAGACTGCCTACCAGACCTCGAAAGTTATAAAGTTGGGAGATGAAGTGGGTCTATTTAGCAAGAAACAATGGAGAAAGTCCAGCTGCTTTCTTCATTTATTTCCTTTATGTATTTAATTCTGAGAGGCAAACAAGACTGGAAGGCAGCCAAAGAATGTTAGGGAGGCATCACTAGGCTTGGAACTACAGAGGGAATCCCTGTGCTTTGAGGGGGAGAGGCATCAAGGATTCGAGGACTCCTAGGACTGAGCTCTCTGGCCAGAGGTTGCTGCTACGGAGAAAGGCGAGTTCCCCCAAAGAAAGCCATCAGGTACCTAAGGCCTGGGTTCCCTTGGGCCTCTAGGAACGGATTTGAAGTTTATGCCTACTACAACCTCCCAGGAAAGAATGAGCAACTGAGTGCTTCTCCCAAGGCTTGAACCCCTGAGGAAAACTCTGGCAGTGCCCCTCCCCAGGAGCCCTAGACTTCCCCCACCCCCACCCTACCCCTGCCCCAGAGCTGGAGGAAGAGACTGATTGCGTCCCGAGAGCCGTCCAATTGGTCGCCATAATTCACACAATAAAGTCTCAGCGAGGTGGTCAGCCTTGCCCTCCGGCGGCGCCTGTGTGGTCTCCTTACCAGAGCTGGAGGACTAACCAATTCCAGCTTGGCTCAGGGACCGTGGGTTCTGCTGAAGGCTAGGAAGGACGCCCATCACGCAGTAACAGGAAAAGAAGAGCCCTAGTCCGCTGGACTACCCAGGAAGGCCTGCGGCAGGGGCTGAGCATACCATTGTCCAAGAGGAACAAGTACCTAGGTTTCCCTGCTCTGCTCTTTGCCAAGCCAGTGAACCCTCCAGACGCCTGCACGCCTGCACTCCTGCAGGCAGAGACAAGGACTGCTGCTAGCTGGGTGCCTCGGTAGCCTGCTCTTCCTCAGCCAGGTGGCTCTGGCTATTCTGCCCTTCCACACTCAGGCGGGAGTTTGTCCTGTTTGGTAAGCCACAGCGTGGACAGACACCTCAGAGTTCTGGTTTCTAGGAGTAAATAAAAGGACTGTAGCTTTGGAGCAAGACTGGCCCTGGAACTCCTGGATTACCTGGCAACCTGCATAACAGCTCTAGGAGCAAAGTTCCTGGGCACAAACACCAGGACTAGTGTGGCCAAGCTTTCCTAGGTGCCAAACGTGGGCAGCTTGCCATGCTTTTGTCTGTGATTTGGTTATGTCTCTTCTTGGGTTGGGGTCTAAGACCTGGGACTCTAGGTTCATGCAGTGAGTGGCGTTTTGCTGGCAGCGACTTCCCGAGAGGTCCTTTAGGTAAAGGGATTTGTGTAGTAGTGTAATTGTTTAGATTCCGGGGACAGAGTTGGTGGCCCTGCCACACCTTCTCCAGTTAAACACAGAGGCACCCTTACCGAAAAAAAATGTCTAAGCTGCAAATTAAAGAAGCAAGTCTGGCCCAGATCGTACACAAAGCCAATCTAGACCCAGAAAAGTCCCAAGGGACACTTGGGCAAAGGAACTCAGCAAGGTGCTATCAGCTCCTGAAACTGGCCGGGGAAACTCCCAAAGGGTTCACCTTCCCTCAACAGGCTTTGGCTCTCCTTGGCCTACGAACACTGCGGGTGTTATCATAATACCCCCGAAGGGGGGGGAGGAATCGGGTTGGGGGGGATGTAGGCGGTGCTGAAATGACCGGCTTTGAAGAACCTGCAGGCAAAGTTTCGTCCAATCGTCTGAGCCTGTCCTCTTATTCCGGGTTGTAACTAAATACTGTTGCGAGCGCAGCCGAGGCTCTTTGTTGGAGATGTGTGAGCGCAGTCTCTACAGAGCGAGCTATGTGGGCTCGCTTCTGAATCTGCAGTCGCCGGACTCTTTCTACTTTTCCAACCTGCGGCCCAATGCCAGCCAGCTGGCCTCGCTTCCACCCATCTCATACCCGCGTGGCGCGCTGTCCTGGGCTGCCTCGCCTGCCTCCTGCGCCCCTGCGCAGCCTGCCAGCGCCACTGCCTTTGGAGGCTTCTCCCAGCCCTATCTGGCGGGGTCTGGGCCTCTTGGCCTGCAGTCTCCAGGCTCCAAGGACGGACCCGAAGAACAGGTCAAATTCTATACGCCAGATGCGGCCACAGGGTCTGAAGACCGCGGCCGTATCAGGCCGGCCTTCGCGCCCGAGTCAGGTCTGGCTCCCTCCGGTGTTGCTCTCAAAGCTGCAAAGTATGACTACGGGGGTGTGGGCCGGGCGGCGCCAGGCTCTGCGACCCTGCTCCAGGGGGGGCCCTGCACCTCCAGCTTCAAAGAAGATACAAAAGGCCCGCTCAACTTGAACATGACAGTGCAAGTGGCGGGTGTAGCCTCTTGTCTGCGATCTTCGATGCCGGACGGTAAACGGTGCCCATGCTCCCCAGGCTGGTTTGGGCAGGGACGGGAGGTGGGATGCAAGGGAAAGATGTACGGGGGGGCAGGGGGGGGGACTCGCCCGCAGTGGCGAAGCGCTGAGGGTGGGCAGTTGATCCTACGAGGGTTGACAGGGGTGGGGGCTCTGTTTCAGGCTTGCCATGGGGGGCGGCCCCAGGGAGGGCCCGCAAGAAGAGAAAACCATATACCAAGCAGCAGATTGCCGAGCTGGAGAACGAATTCCTGGTCAATGAATTCATCAACCGGCAGAAGCGCAAGGAATTGTCCAACAGGCTGAATCTCAGTGACCAGCAGGTCAAGATCTGGTTCCAGAACCGGCGTATGAAGAAGAAGCGTGTGGTGCAGCGGGAGCAGGCGCTGGCGCTTTATTAGCGGCCAGCCCAGCGGCGGCAGAGCAGAGCCTGCCCTTTTGGACCTAGGCCTAGCTACGGAGGAGGTGCTAGGCCTGCAGCTTTTTTTTTTTTCTCCTCCGCTGGCCCCGGGTACAGTCCAAGTCGGTATGCCAGCAGGGGATTTGATGATGAGGCCTGTTAGATCCCTCTGCTTACAGTTCTCTTTAAGAAGCTCCTAAGAGGTGTTCGTGAATTTCAATCTAACACTGGCTTTAAGCACTCCACACAGGGCCTGGAATCACCTGTCCTTGTGGTCTGGGACATTTGCATCCTGGGCTCACTACTGAACCATTGTATTTTGATTTTGTACTTTTCAACCTGTTAGTTCTGTTTTTCTCTCTCTATCCAGATCATTTGCATTTAACCGGAGCCTAGCTAGCCCTCGGAGATGGTGTGCGTGCTTGTAGGAAGACTCTGGGACCTAGTTGCAGTGTAAAGGGCTGTGGATAACTTCAGTCTCTTTGCAGCAGTGGAAGCCCTTTGTGGCAAAGCCAGGGTCTCCATTCTGGAGGGGAAAAAAGGGCCTAATGCACATACACACACACACACACACACACACACACACACACACACACACAAGATCTGAATGACTTGGGAGGACAAAAGCTGTCCTAGACCTTAAGATTAACGAAAGGACAGAGGAGAGTCCCTTGGAACCCCAGCTCTGTAAAGGCTCTCCATCTAAGTAGAATGGGCTGGAAGGCTTCCTTCTCAGAGATAGGATGAGACAGACTGAAGCTCCAGCACAAATCACAATCTCCAGATAAGACTGGCAAAATTCCTCTACTCCAGCCACACATATGCCTGAGCCAAGCCCATGCTCTCTGTAACTGGACCCCTAGAAGTGAGCTTTGGTGAGGGGAGCTGCTGGTCTGTTTTGAGGCTTGGCTGCACTCGGAGGAGGGAAAGATATGCAGGGAGAGGAAAGGGGAGTAATGGAGGGAGGAGGGGATTCTACACTTATCCTGTAAGTATAGCTTTTCTCTTGAAGTGGGTGAAGGTTTCCCCATGTCTGTCTTTCTTGAATTACCTTAGTTAGCCTCCACAAGAAGAGGTGAAACCTCCTCCTCAAAAGTAACATGATAGAAAAAAGAGACCTCTCAGATTCTCAGCCTGTGGTTGGTACTCTTAAAGAGCAGAGAAAATCTCTCACCTCTTCACCACAGATCAACTCCTTCAAAGCCCAGCTAGTGTGTCCTTTCTGAAGCTTGCTTGGCCAGGCCCTGTAAAGATTTTAAAGCCTGAGTCCTGTCAGGTTTGCCTTGTGGAGGAGGCTAGGGCTCCAGAAGAGTGGCTGGAGTTGGTCTTTTTGCTACTAGACTCAGCCTTCTCAGTGAATACAACAGAGAGAGAGAGAGAGAGAGAGAGAGAGAGAGAGAGAGAGAGAGAGGATTCCTGCCTCTTTTTCTGAGATTTACTACCCTACTTCTTCAAGCAAGATGCACAACAACCCAATGGTTCGGGTTCATGAGTCCTTTCCAAATGGCTCCTCTTCAGTGAAGGGCCAGCACTTGGACCTGGAAGTCACTTCACAAGGATGCTTGAGCCTCACCCCAGCTGACCTCAGTTAGTGTTTAAAATAATTTCACTTTCTGTGCTAACAGTTACATGCATATTTTGTTTTGATTTTATCCAAAAATTTTCTTGTATATATTAGACGCATAGTGGAAATAAATATCCAGGTCTCAGCCAAGTTGATAGGGGGTGATGTTGATGTTTGAAGATGCTTTAGATTCCTTTGTAATGATTTTAAGGTCACCAAATTTGTTTTTGTTTTTCCCTGGTTGTGGGCTTCATCCCCAGTGTTGGCTGCTCATTAAATGAGAAAATGGCTTCCCAGGCAGTCAGGAAACTGTATATTAAAAACTATAGACAAAATATATGTGAACCACTCAAAAGGGGGGGTGTCCTTGGGCAGATTTGAATCTATTTCAAACACCAAGAGAACTCTCAACTTGATGTAAGTTGAGGATTCTCTGATTTGCTTAAAATACAAAAAAAAAAGAAAAAAGAAAAAATAAATTCTCAAACTTTAAAGCTTGCTATTATTGGTGGGGGAAGAGCCAGTCAAGATTTGAGACTCCTCCGATTTCAAAACAAAGCATCTCCCTGCCAAGTTTTGGTCAGAGGATTTTCTGGGACAAACTATGTCCTATACAGGTCCCTAGGTTCTTCCACAAAGAGAAGCAGGCACCCTTGAGAAGTCCAGCCTCGAGACCCTATGCCGTTGGAGCCTAGAGCTCAGTTAAGTAAAGCTAGGGCCTGCTTAGTACTAACTTCTTTCAAAATTCTGACTTCTAACTCATGGAGGTGGCCATTAGTTTCTAACTAAAGGAAGATAAGCAAAAGCAATACATTTGTAATACTGAAAAGTCAACATTCCAATTCTCTTTCTGGGAAACAAATTTGATTTATATGCAAAAGTATATGTTATTTGTCTTTCTTACTTAAAAATATATACATATACACAATGGGAGGGTAAAAGGCTAGAGGTTGCTATCCAGTAGATAGACTATTTCCCCATCTGACTAATCAAATATGCAGGGGTGCTGTGCCATGTTTCTGGAGTCTGAGTCTGTATTAAGAGGTTTTCCTCCTCAAAAGCAACTGAACAAAGGCAGAAGCTATGTTGAGACCTTGTGTCCAGAAGGCTAATGATAGGAAGAAGAAACTGGACTTACTCAAACCCAGGCCCTAAAACAATACATGTAGGCTATTTCATACATGTATGTATATAATATTACATATACGATTTAATGTTCCTTTATATGTATATGAAGGAACACTAAATCATAGTGTTCCTTCTCTTTAATCCGAGGTGGAGAAAACATTCCTAAAGGCCAACCCCAAAAGAAAATTAAATGATCCTAAGTATAAGATCTTATCTGTCCGTGGTCCATCGGTGTTTTCCAAACGTATCCCCTTCACTTATCCACACAAATTAAAAAACCACGGTGTGTCCTTCCCTAGCCAAAGTCCCCGCAGAAATTTGGAACCAGAAGGAAAAACAAATGCCAGAGAGAAATGATGCTGAAATCTGAGTGCTCTACATTCCCTCGTAGAAAGATAAATGTCTCTTCTGAAATGCAGCAATACACCCAAGGCCTCATGACTGAGGAAAAAAGGTTTTAAAATGAGGAAATAAAGGTTTATCCTGGTATTCAGTCCTTTGGTCATTCAGAAGGCCGAAAAGGGGAAGCTTTTAAAGCCTGGGGGTTCTCCCTTTGGGAGGCGAAATAGGGAGGCTTCCAGGACTCCCTGCCAGAGGAGGAGAAATCCAGAATCGTTGTAAATATTCATGTCTGGTGGTGGGGGAGGGAGATGTATGTGTGCACCATCACTGGCCTCTCTCAGCCGCATCCACTCCCACCCCCCAGTGGTGGGGGGGGGCACAGCGCCCATTCAACTGTCCTAGGACAAAGGTGATCTCCCCACATTTTGTTTTCCAATCTCCCGACTTAGGAAGTCTTTTCCGAAGGCTCTGCAGGGAAGGGACTGGCTGAGTGCCCCCCTCCCCTCTTTTCTCTTCTTTCGTTTCCTAAAAGAGCATAAATAATTAAAGTTTGGCAGGGAGGAAAAGCTTTCTTGCAGAACTGTAGTGGCAATAAATGAAATGACTCAGAATCCCTTCCCCAGTCAGCTTTTACGAGAGCTGCCAGACAGTGTCTGTTCACGTTCTCCAGATACCAGGGGCTCCCTGACAAAGTTAAGGTCAAGTTAGTGTCTTATCTTGGGTGGCTCAAAATTACCGCATCGCGTCTATGCGCTGCGCAGAAAGCTATCATCATTCTCAGAGCTGTTTGCCGAGCCCCGAAGGCCTTGTTTGCTCCCTGAGATTCGGGTGGGGCCGCCGAAGCCTGTACAAGGACACAGAGCCCGGATCTTCACGGTAGGTTCTCTAGCGGAACGCGCGGGTCCAGAGGCTGTGGATTTTCCTGGGTTTTTCGGGGTGATGACCAAGCAGAGAGCTGGGGCCAAGCAGCGAAGCGGACTAGGCCAGGATTAAATACCGTAGGTGGTGTGTGGGGGCGACCGTACACGCAAAAGCGTGGAGGGGGGGCCGGTTGCCCCTTCCCCTGTCCGACCGCGCGTCTCTGCAGATGGCGCACCCTCCCCTGCCAAAGCTCGGCTCCCGCAGGAGCTGCCGTCGCCATGTCGTTGAACTTGAATGGTTCCTCCTCTCCATTTCCCTTTTCGGCGGGCAGCAGGCTTCACTTTGAGGGTGAGGGTCTGCCTTGCAACCCATTCGGTGGGGTGAGCGAAGGAAGGTGCGGTAAATTTTTGCACCCCAAGACATGGGAAGACTGGGGCCCCCGGCCTCTGCCTTCGGTCCTGAGCAACCCCAGAACAGTGTCTGGGGAGCCATTTTAGGAGACCGATCCAGGGGCGTCGACCAGGAGGCAAGAGAAAGGGAGAGGTTTGGGACTGGGATGGAGATAGGGACGCAGATAAATATGCCTGGGGTCTGGGCTAGAAGAAAGGCTAGCAAGAATCTGGGCCGGGCCGGGGGTGCCGGCTGCGGGAGGGGTCACAGAGGATGCACAGCTGGGTGGGAGAGGGCTTGGTGAGCTCCAGTCGCCCCTGCTACAGATTAGTTTGTGCAGTGTTGGGGGAGGGAAGCAGATGTGAGAGGAGTGAAGGAACGAGAGGAAGGGAGAAAAGGAGGAGAAAAAGAGAAAGGAGGGTGGAAAGACATCAGCTAGAAAATAGATACTAACTCGGACCACCCTCCTTCTCTCTGTCCACAGAGAGCACAGGACAGCAGAGCAGGAGCCTGGGGACTCGGGGGGAACCAGCATCACAGCTAACTCTGCCTGCCCAGGGCATAAGGCTGAGGCCCAGGCCTCGGTGCTGGGTTGCCTGGGCAGAAGAATCCTGGGGAAGGAGGCAGGCCGCCGCCTTTGGTTCTGGGATTTGGATTTGGGGGACCGGTTTACCTTTGGAAAGGGCCTGGTCTTCTGGAGATGAGAGTCCAGGCCTCGCCTTGACTCCAGAGCTAGGAGAGGGTTGCTGCAGCCAGAAGAGAATGAGCAAGTGGATGCAGTCCTGAAAAGTCAGCCTCAGAGCCAGGTAGTGTGGCTGGACTGTAGTGTGGACGCTGGCACTATGGAGAACCCCTAGAGAACCAGCACATCTCCCATGCAGACCAGAGCTGCGGAGTCTTGGGGACAGGCTGGGAGATTGTTCTGGCCTTAGCGGGCTCCACACAGTGAAAGGTGGGGGACCTAAAACAGAGGGGCTGAGGAAGGCGGCGCCAGGGGTTTGTCCCTCCTAGGGGGTGAGTAGGGGTCTGGAATGCTTGAGAGTAGGACTTTAGATCCTTTTGTTCACCAGATCCCAAGGTTTGAGGGTGTCTGTGTTGGCCAATCTCCCTTCTTTTAGGAGAGAGAGAGAGAGAGAGAGAGAGAGAGAGAGAGAGAGAGAGAGAGAGAGAATATGAAGGGACGGAGAGACGGGGTTGAAAGGAAAGAAGTAGGAAGGCAAGGAAAGAAAAGAAGAGAAGAGAGCGAAGGGAGAGCTCTGAAGATTAAAGGATGGAAAGGAGAACCCGGGTGGAGATGGAAATCAGAAAGGAAGAAAGAGGGTCGAGTGGGCACTGAGGCCCAGGCCAAGGCTGACGCCCGGGAGGCGTTTTGTCTGCGTTTCTTCGGCGTCCGGGGTGTCAGAACCCGGGAGAGCCGTGTTACTACAAGACGAACTCACTGGGCAGAGAAATATGTAAATCAGGGCTCCCTGAGCCCTGGAGAGTGGCGTAATTACGCCCCTTGAACAAGAAGCAACAAGCTCCCGGCGGGTGAGCTGCAGTGGGTGGCAGCGTTGTCACAGGGGAGGGAAGGCTGCAGGAAAGGGGGTGGGGGTGGGAACCTCACACCCTCACACCTAATCCCCAGTGCCAGGGCTGGGGCTCCCCCCTCCGCTCGCCGCTTTTCTCCCTTCCCCCTTCCTCCCCCTTCTTCCCCCTCCCTCCTCCTCCCCTCCGGCCTAGGTCCGCGTACTTAAAGCAGCGCGGGCGGGCGAAGGCGGGCGGGCGGGCGGCCCAGTCGAGTGGTGGCAGATGCGCCCAGCGGTGGTAGCCGCCGGCGGCGCGCAGGTGACCGGCCTGCAGCTCAGCCTGGTCAGGGAGCGCCCAGGGAGAGCTGGCGGGAGAGCGAGGCCGATCCGCCCCCAGCGTGCGCGCGTCTCGGCGCCAGGAGCCGTCCCGGGGCGTGTTGGCTAGCTCTGATATAGATATAAGGACATTTCTCTCCATGGCGTCACGTGACATAATTACCACCAGAATCAATCAAGATGAATTGCACGTCAGCGCCCGGTGGGGATTTTTGCTTAGTTGATCCTGGCCCAAGCCTCTTGTGCAATCGATGGCTCAGGTTGGCGGCGCGGGGAGCGGCCCGAGGCTTGCCGGCGTGCATGCCGCGGAGCCATGAACGACTTTGACGAGTGCGGCCCGAGCGCAGCCAGCATGTACCTGCCGGGCTGCGCCTACTATGTGGCCCCATCGGACTTCGCTAGCAAGCCGTCGTTCCTCTCGCAGCCGTCCTCCTGCCAGATGACTTTCCCCTACTCTTCCAACCTGGCGCCCCACGTCCAGCCCGTGCGCGAAGTGGCCTTTCGCGACTATGGCTTGGAGCGCGCCAAGTGGCCGTACCGCGGTGGCGGCGGCGGCGGCGCGGGGGGCGGCGGCGGCGGAGGTGGCCCTGGCGGGGGCGGCGGCAGCTCCGGGGGCTACGCGCCCTACTACGCGGCGGCGGCGGCGGCAGCGGCGGCGGCGGCGGCTGCCGAAGAAGCAGCGATGCAGCGGGAGCTGCTCCCGGCCGCGGGTCGCCGGCCAGACGTGCTGTTCAAGGCGCCGGAGCCGGTGTGCGCTGCTCCCGGGACGCCGCACGGCCCGGCGGGCGCCGCCTCCAACTTCTACAGCGCGGTGGGCCGCAATGGCATCCTGCCCCAGGGCTTCGACCAGTTCTATGAGGCTGCTCCGGGACCCCCGTTCGCCGGCCCGCAACCCCCGCCAGTGCCTGCACCGCCGCAGCCCGAAAGCGCTCCTGACAAGGGCGAACCCAAGTCCGGGGCTAGTGGCGGCGGGGGCAGTCCTTGCGCCAAGACGACCCCCGGCTCGGAGCCCAAAGGGGCAGCGGAAGGTGGTGGTGGTGGCGGCGACGGTGAGGGCCCTCCGGGGGAGACGGGGGCCGAGAAGAGCAGCGGCGCAGGTAGGCACGGGGCGCCGACAGAGGGGCTGGCCCGGGTGGCAGGGGGGTGGGGTGGGGGCGGGGGCCTCCCTCTGCTCGCGCCGTTTTATGTGCTACTTTATAAGCATTCGAAGGGGTTTATACATCCTATAAGATTTCCCGGGTCGTTGTAAAGCGTGTTTATGATAGGAAACCAATTTAGGTGGGCTTAAGGTAGACTTCGAGCTGCAGAGAGCTTTTCCTCTCTTTGGGTGGGGGTGGGTGATTGAGGACCATAGAGGAGAGAAGCGCATTTGGAGCCAGTTGGTGAGTGGGAACACCGGAGCCTTCTGTTTTGAAGGGAGGGGGTGGGTGATCTTCGCACTGGAGTTTATCCAAGCCACTGGCTGACGTGCGCCGCTACAGTTGAGCAGATGCCCCGGCAGGCGCTCTAGTCTCTCTCCCTTGGGTTCCAGTTCAGAGCCTGCCTCACCCTCCTCTTCCCTATCTCAGAGCCAAGCTGTGTGTGTGTGTGTGTGTGTGTGTGTGCGCGCGCGCGCGCGCGCGTGTGTGTCCGGGCGAGAACACATGTCCACGCCCGCACTCTCCTGTGCCCGCCCATATATCATCCCCCACGACGCAGGCAGGGCCTTTCAACTGTGGCTGGGGAAGTCCCTAACCCGGTCAGGGCCTGGCCCTAGCTTACTGGCCTGAGCTGGCAGGCAGGGGCAAGCAACACTCTCTCTCAACCTTTGGTTTCTTTGCTTTGCAGTGCCCCCCCAGAGGTCCCGGAAAAAGCGCTGTCCCTACACCAAGTACCAGATCCGGGAACTGGAACGCGAGTTTTTCTTTAACGTATACATAAACAAAGAGAAAAGACTCCAACTCTCTCGGATGCTCAACCTCACTGATCGGCAAGTCAAAATCTGGTTCCAGAATCGCAGGATGAAAGAAAAGAAACTGAACAGAGACCGTCTGCAATATTTCACTGGAAACCCCTTATTCTGAGAGCTCCAGGAAGCGCCCCCTCCCCCGAGCCCCACTCACCCACCCTCCTCCCCACCAGCCTGCCCTTCGCAGGCCCAATGTCCTTGGGTTCAATGACGCCTCTTCTCTGTGGAACTTCACGATTCCTTCCCACGGTCAACTCGGGACCTCCCAGCGACCACTGCAGCCTGAGGACGAGGCCGGGACTTGGCCAAGCGGATCCTAATGAGGGGAAAATGGTAAATGCAAACGTCCCTTTACAATTTTACCGCCAATGTGCTGTTGTTCTTCCTTCCCCTCTCTCCAAGTCCTCGTGGGGACGTGGCGGGATCTGTAGGGAGTTAGGCCAAGGGGCTAGAAGGAGCTGGTGTTTTGTTCCGAGCTTGAGAGATTCCTTTCTTCCCCCTCAGTGAACGCTGATTATTTAAACTCTGGGAAATGTACCTTTGGGCATGAGTCACTGTCTTTTTGTGTGTGAATAAATGGTTTCTAGCAAAATGGAGGTTACAGCTTCAATACACTGCATGGATTTTCCTCTTTGAAGAAGTTGTTTAGTGACTGGTTAGGATATCTTAGTGACCAGAATCCTGTGCCCCATGCACCTGAAAATCCACTGAAACACTTTTTTTTTTTTTCGTTGTAGTAGGAGTTGTTCCTTCACACCCCCTCTAGGCCACACTGGCCTTAACAATACCGTTAGTGATACATTTCTGAATTGATGGTGTGAGCTAGCAATGCTAGTTTCTGTCTTTTCCAGGCAATAAGGCTGAATCCTTAGGAGCCCAAGAAGCAAATCCCCATCCTCCCCCACCTCCCCTCTTGGTCTAATGAACTTGGAATTTTTGGAAATTCAAAACAATTGTTTTGATTACTTAGAAGAACCAAATTAGCTCTTAACCAGGAAACAAGGAGCCAGAGTTCCTTAAAAGAAGAAACAACCAATATAGAATACTTCATGGAGGAGGGAAGTTTGCAAAAAAGAAGTTAGTGGGTGCAGAGAGCTTGGGGTACCTGCTGATGTTGAGTGAGTATGGCTCAGGGAATGGAAGCCCCCCCCTCACTGAACTAGGGCTAGGGGCTGCAGCACTTATCGCTTTAACTTAAAGAATGTGGTGAGGGCTGCACTGCACTTTATGTCGCAGGGCCAGGCCAGGCTGTTTACAAAACCTTGAACTGTCTAGACAACACCATAAAAGCCAAAGTTCTAAACAGCTTAATTGGGTTATATTATACACCTTCTGGTGGAACCAAAAGAGATTTCCGCAATGTGCAATAAACTGGAGAAGTGAGAAAAGCTTCTTTCTCTGAAAAGAGTGAAGTGGATCTTATGACTCTCAACCTCCCAGAAGCCCAAAGTTAAAATATAAATCCAGAAGATGCACAGCACCTCAGGCATGCTCTGAGGAAGTATGCATTTTGAAATATAAATTTTTTTAATTGTTAAGGCTTTGGGGGGGAAGAAAAACATAAGTGCATAAGTGTATGCCTTTGAACTTCCAAAATGTCAAGGTCATCACCTTTAACCTCTCTGAATAATTAGGCGCCTTAAGGTTCCTCTGTGATTTTCCACCGCCACCCACTCTCATAACACATGCGCACACATCCAGACCCATACACATATTTATGACCACACAGAATCATACTGGGGGCTCACCATAAATCTAAGAAAATTCCTAATTTCAGCCGGGCGTGGTGGCCCACTCCTTTAATCCTAGCACTCAGGAGGCAGAGGCAGGCGGATCTTTGTGAGTTCAAGGCCAGCCTGGTCTACAGAGCGAGTTCCAGGACAGCTGGGGCTATAGGGAGACCCTGTCTCAAAAAGACCAAAAAAAAAAAAAAAAAAAAAGAAAATTCTTAATTTCAAGATCAATAATTTTAATTTACCTCCAAACATTTGAGTAATTCAATAGCAATTGGCTTAAAAAAAACTGCTTAGGTTAAAATGCCTTTTAGCTATTACTATAGCTAGGATGTGCTGAGAATTTGGGAGGATCTTAGAAAGTGATTCTCTTTGCTCTAATGAAGAACTGCAGTTTTAAAGAAGGCATTTGAAAATGTAAGTTCTGATCAGACTTACAATCTTCTAGTATTTGATAGCAATTTTTCATCGTGCTTACAAATTGTGGTACATCCTAAGGTACAAAACAATTTAAAATATATTTATATTGTTTTTGAAAGCACCTCTCAACCTTTAGTGAAAGATGCTATAGAAACAAAGCAATCAAATTATTTCGTTCCGAAGGGGATTATTTTGTTTAGAACTCTGGACTTTTGGTTTGAATGTTAATGTACTAGTAGTGTGATCTCTCCAGGATATTGAAACTGGCGTGTTTCTTTCTCTCTTCAACTTTCTTCTTTTAACTACATCTAAAGGTACAAGCTGTGTGCCAACCACCATACACAAGGCGAATGCTAGAAACACCATTTCCCGTTTGTAGGGGCTTAGACAGCCACACGAGGGCGCACTCAGGTTCCAGAAACCTCATTTGCCAGGAGGCTGTGGCACCTTATTTTTCCAATACTAGATTCTAATAAGGGATCTTGGCTGGTCCGTTAGAAACTGGCGGCACCTAAGGTGTTTGCAGTTTGTTTGTTCTAAGGAGCCATGAAATGTAAGAAGCTGTAGAGAGACAGAGAAAGGAGTCTGTGAGACTCCTGAAGCAGGAGATCGGCTAACCGTTTTTTCCTTAAAGATAAAGCTGCTGCATAGAATACTTTGGTGTATAACCTGGTGGTGTTGAGAAAAGATTTTTTAAAGACAAATATCTGTGGTTTGAAATACGTCTTAGCCACTTCGAATTAGTTAAACTAGAGGAAATCTATTTTCTTGTTGGTTTGACTGTGGAGAGTGATGACAATCATAGGCTGCCTCCTCCCCGGTTCCCCAAAACCGCACGCGTTTTGTGAGCTTTCAGACCGCTGGGATGATTAAAAGGCTTTTGTTTAAAACAGATTAGGGCGTTGGCAACTTAGCTGAGGCTGTATTTAGAAAAAGCAAAACGCTTAGAGGACCGTGAGTGTCATTCTAGGATAAGGTTTTAGGTCCACGCATGGCACGGTGTTACCCCTGGTGACCCCGAGAGGCGAATGAGGCTAGGAATTGGGGTGCTTTTGCCAGATTGGACTGATGCGGCTGCCGGAGACAGGAGGCTCTCACGTGGGGACGTTTATACTTCAAAATATTGGGAATGGGAATGTCTTTGAAGTAACCGAGCTTTGTATTAGACAGAATCCGGCCACCCTTCCTAGCAGCGGCTGACCTTGAGGTGCGCAGTTGGCTTTTAGCACTGGCTTTCATAGTTAAATTCCCTCGCCCTGCAAAAAACCGGACATTGGGAAATGCCAACGCCCCCTCCTCTTGCGTCCTTGTCCGCAGTCCAAAAGGGAAAGGACAGGGCTCCTGGACACGGGCCACTCTGGAGAGAGGATGGAGACTCCCTTTTCCCCTGAAGTTCCCTGTAAAAAGCCAGCAGCACTGGGATCTGCACTGGTTTCTGTCTCCCGCCAACAATTCTCTGGACCTCATTCTTTGGGGAGCGCCCGTCCGCTAGCTCGCCTGCCACGGAAAGCTGGCATTGGCTTGAGGGAGGTTGGGGCGCCAAGCCTCCCGGCGAGGCGCCAGCGAGAGGCGTGGGTGTTCCCCGCGGGTATACCCGGCTCCGCCTGTCTGGCCACCAGTCCAGCTTAGCTTTTATAAAGCGACCTTTCTTAGGGCCTAACCCGGGCTTTAGTCTGTGGGGTGAGACCTCCCTCCCCAAAAGTCGTTGTGTTCTTCTGTAGTCGGCCCCATCCGCCGCCCTGCATCTGGCTGTGCGAGGGCCCCTTGGCCTTGGCTGGCAGTCGCCGGCAGACCACTGCTGCTTAGCGGTCTGCAGTGCCTTTCCTCCGGATGGCGCCCAACACAGGCCTGATTAGGGCCAGGGGATGGGACCAGAAGCTCTGGGGCTGAAGATCTCCCCTTCTTGGGCCATTCTGGGCGCGTGGGGCTCGTTGATGGGCTACGGCGCTAAGGTCTCAGATTCTGAAGTAGAGGGGGGAAATGCGCGAAGTAGGAGTCTTTTGTGTCTGTATAGAAAGAGGCCACGGTCCCTTTCCCTGGAATGTTTCTGCAGAGCCCTATCGCGTCCGGTGGTAATCTCGTTGCTTGCCCCCTCTATTACTTTTCACCTCGTGTCGGATGGTGCACAGTGCAACCTAGAGGGGCGCCCTGGGGAGGCAGCTTTTAAATTGTCCCTACCCACAGTATCTCCAAAGACTGACATAGTCCAAAGGCGGCTTTCAGCTCTAATTCAGGGCGACTCTAGGTCCTCTTAGGCCTAGGGCTTTCTTTCTTCTTCCCTGAAACAGAGAGAGATGCACAAACAAGTTTCTTTTTATTACAAATGCTAATTTCTTGCAAAGGCAACCTTTTGAATTTTCTCTGGAAAGGACTGTGCCAGGGAGATGGGCGTCTTGATACAGATATGGGTATTCATCTCTTTTATGGTGCAATATTGACTTATTATTAACATCAACTGCTCCAACTGCTCTAAAGATGATCAAAACCAGCCACTACATTAAATACGCTAGGCTACTCTAAGCAAAATAAAAGTTGGCCTTTTATTGCTGCCCTTTTATCCATTTGCTTCATGCTAGCCCTGAAGTCTTAAGGCACACTATCCTCCTTTGTAGTATTTTCTCTTTGCTCTTGTTTTAAAAGATAGAAATCTAAAATATTGACAATCTTTGGCCACACAAAATTGGTCTGAGAGCAGAAATTCACTAGAAAAATTATATAATTTTGTAAGACTAGATTCCATTTTAATCTGATATACACATTTTCTCCTGTGAATGAAGACCTATTTAAAATGTAATCCAATATGAGATCACTTTGAGCCATGGGGCACTAAAACAGAAAGTACTCCCCCCACAATACAGAAGGCAGACCCTGCCTGTCCTATTTCACTGAAGACTTACTGGATTTGCAAGGACTCGCTTGGTTTTAGCCTGGATGTTTTCTTCCTGTATAAATAAAGGTTATGAAAGGGCATTTGATGGGCATAAAATTCCTGATTAGATTGAACAGTCCTGCCTCACTTGTGTTTGGGAAAATTGGGCAGTAGAGTTCTGGGCAGATCTCCTGGCAGAGATGCAGGGCAACAGAAAGCTAAAGCGCCAAGCTGGCGTCAGGGCGACTGCTGAGAGCACTGCATCGGGCACTTTATTCTGCCCTGGGCACATTTAACTGTAGACCAGAATATGATCTCCACAAAGTGAAAAGGGAAATTCTGAGGTGCTAATCAGAGGCTGTTAGTTTTAATCAGGATCTTAGCAACCTAGACTCAAAAGGCTCCCCCCACACACACTTGCCTTAACACCCTACTCCCCCAGCTTAAAAATAACCACCTCTATGGAAAGGTAATGTTTAAACCCAGGCGACACCATCACGGTGAAGCAGCCAGAGCAGTTAGAGGCGCCAGGCTTTTAACCTGACAATGATGTTGTATTTGAACAGCTGCGTGCAGGTTTAAAAGGTCTGTCTCATTGCCACCGCGGAGTTTTTTAAAAGGGGTTATTGTTTGGGGAGAGGGCACTGAGGGGCACTAGCCAATCGGTCCCAAGGCCGAAAATAATGTTCAGCGCCTGTTTTCATCAGGCCAGGAGAAATTCCTTTAGAGGAGTGGGGGACAAGGGATTTTTTAAATATTTTTTTGAAAATGTTTTTGTGAAGGAGCAGGCAACCGACTAGGTCCCCCAGAAGGCTGAATCCTCTTAATGATCATCGGACCCCAAAGAAATGTTCTGTTGAGGCGGAAACCAGATTTACCCACAAGTTCAGTCTCTGGGCCTGAAATCCAAGGCCAGTCCATGCCTGAGTGAATGCGGGAGAATACAAATTCCTTCTTGGACAGAGAATTGGTTCACGGTCAGTTTCCGGGGTCCATTTTACTTTTTTTTTTTTTTCTTTTTTTTTTTTTTTTTTTTTTTTTTTTGCCTGCTGGGAAAGGGACCTAGCAGGCCTAAGGACGGTTCCTTCGCACTGGCCGGGCAGTGGCCCAGGGCAGTCTTTGGAAATCAAGGTTAAAGCTCCCCGCTGCTGTCCTGAGGCCCCGGCTTCCGAAGGGCGGCTCACTGCCTGCCACCAGAGAAGGAAGGAGGAAGTTGTTCAAGTTTCTCATAAAACTCTGAGTTTCCACTGTGGTAGTAGTGGTGGTTGTTCTTTAATGAGCTGGACCACAACCCCAGACCATATCCTCTTTACAGAACTTTCCCTCACCAGGAAACATGGGACCAGGACTACCCCCCCCCCATCTCCGTCTCTCTCTTACCCAAGTAAAACCTTGTCAAATAATTTTAGGGATTGTTCAAAACTATAAAACTCAACTTCTGACAAAAGTATAGCTTTTAATATTTGACGATTTGTGTTAAAACAAAAATTGACCTCCCCGGTTAGCAGTGAAGGGAAAAAATCAATAGTATAATTTTCAATAATTCATAAAGTGAACGCCATTATGCTAAATCTTAACTATTAATCTTATCCTTTACAAAGTCTCGATTGATTTGTTAATAAAATATCTTCCCGTTTGTGGCAACAGCGAGTATAACTCTTTAAAAACCTTCAGAAGCAAGAAAATTACCAAGTAGCCCAAGAATGTAGATGAGAATTTTATTGATCGCCCTGATTCTTCTTAATATGTATGAATAAATTCCACAACCTTTTGTACCTTGCACTTGTCAGAAACCAATGCTTTTACAAAATCCATAAAAGGAAAACACATTTTTCTTCGCAGAAGAACCAAATGACACCTTTGTATTTCTCTTTTCCCTGGCCCGGTTTTCTAAAACTTCTGGAGTTGGAGGGTCAGAGTTTCCCCCCTTCTTTTGAAAATTATTTTACTTTTCCCTTCCTTCTTTTCTCCTCTGTGTTAGAAGGCTTTGTGGGGAAGAAAATCTTGGTTTAGTTCTCTCTGGTAGCCTGAGAGATGCTGGCGAAGGATTGTCTTCAGGCTGGAAGCTTCCAGAGCCCGTCCCTCAAAGGTCCGGGTGTGGTTCCTCTGAGAGCCAAGACTCCAGTAACTCCTGGGGTGCGGAGCGGCTCCGAGTCCGGGCCAAAGGGCCTAAGGAGAGGGTGACTGCGGGCTGCAGCCATCCTCCAGGCTCCGGGTGTGCCCGGCTGCTTGGCCTCTCGGCCCTCGCGGCCCTTTTCGCTAGCGCTTCCTGGGACACTTTGGCTGTATCTTTGCAACGGATGTTTTTCCTTAGGAGGGATGTCTGAGAACCAGGGAAATCGACTCTCACCTTCCCGGCTGCCCAATACTAAATTAACCAGCCCGCGCCCCTACCCCTTGCCCGGGATCGGCCCTTTTGGGTGCGTTCTGCCTGGTGTGTGTAGGGAAATGCTTCTGTGAGCAGGCACCACCGCGCTCTGGCTTCCCTCGGTGTGCGTGTCCTCCCGGAGGCCCCTCCGACCAAGCCTTTCCTTCCGCCGGCGGGGCCCGGTAGCCCGGGCGGGGGATTCTGTGGAGCAGGCAGGCCGAGCAAGCCCCGGGAGACCGGCTGGCCAGTAGCGCAGAGCTCTGGGCCGGTTGTCTCCAGCGCGCACTATCACCGGCGCGTAGTAGATGTCGCTGTTGTCCGTGCTTACGAGGCCGGCCAGCCGAGCTCTGGAACACGTGATCTGCAAGGAGGCTGCGGCTCAAGGCCATTTTCAAATCTCATTGGCTTGGTTGTCATGTGGTCGGCAGAGGCATCCACAATTACACGGGGAATGTTTTCCTAGAGATGTCAGCCTACAAAGGACACAATCTCTCTTCTTCAAATTCCTCCCCAAAATGTCCTTTCCCAACAGCTCTCCTGCTGCTAATACTTTTTTAGTAGATTCCTTGATCAGTGCCTGCAGGAGTGACAGTTTTTATTCGAGCAGCGCCAGCATGTACATGCCACCACCTAGCGCAGACATGGGGACCTATGGAATGCAAACCTGTGGACTGCTCCCGTCTCTGGCCAAAAGAGAAGTGAACCACCAAAATATGGGTATGAATGTGCATCCTTATATACCTCAAGTAGACAGTTGGACAGACCCGAACAGATCGTGTCGAATAGAACAACCTGTTACACAGCAAGTCCCCACTTGCTCCTTCACCACCAATATTAAAGAAGAATCCAATTGCTGCATGTATTCTGATAAGCGCAACAAACTCATTTCTGCCGAGGTCCCTTCTTACCAGAGGCTGGTCCCTGAGTCCTGTCCCGTTGAGAACCCTGAGGTTCCAGTCCCTGGATATTTTAGACTGAGTCAGACCTACGCCACCGGGAAAACCCAAGAGTACAATAACAGCCCCGAAGGCAGCTCCACTGTCATGCTCCAGCTCAACCCTCGTGGCGCGGCCAAGCCGCAGCTCTCGGCTGCCCAGCTGCAGATGGAAAAGAAGATGAACGAAACCGCCAGCGGCCAGGAGCCCACCAAAGTCTCCCAAGTGGAGAGCCCCGAGGCCAAAGGCGGCCTTCCAGAAGAGAGGAGCTGCCTAGCTGAGGTCTCTGTGTCCAGTCCCGAAGTGCAGGAGAAGGAAAGCAAAGGTCGGTATGAACAGAGTTGCCACCCCAGCGGGGTGCGCAGTCCGGTAAACCCGCGGAAAGGGAGCGCTTGGGATGCCCATCTTGGAGCCCAGGCAGCGGAGCCCAGCGCCAGACTTGGCAGGTGCTGCTCCACCCCGCTTTTAGAGGGGAGATCTCAGCCCGAGATAGTCCCGGCTTCTCTCCCGCTGCCCTGGCCCTCCCAGCCAGTTCTGGCTCGATGCTGATGGCGCCTGATCAGAGGAAGGGCTGGCCGGGTTTATCTTTCCTGGGCCAGACCTGAAATGCAACAAAAGAGCTGAAAGGAGGGCTGTGGCTGGTAAACAGTGCTCCATACCCTCCATTCTGTTGCTCCAGTGATCATTTTAAGGTGGCTTAAGGCATCGTGTTTGTTTTCAAGGGTTTGCACCCCGCATCATGCGAGCTACCTAGCTACCAGGGGAAGGAGAAGGTTCGGTGGGTTGGTGCTTGGGTGTGGAAACAGAGGGCTTCCTGCCTTTGCGGGGCTAGGTAACCTTGGCTTTGTCTGGGGAAAGTGCCGCAAGCTTTGCAATCTTCTACAAAGAGGGCAAAAGGCGGAGGGGGCGAGAATGGATCTGCATTGCCCACTTAGGACTGGTGTAGGGCAAAGAACCAGGATCTGGGTTTCTAAAAAGGAATCTTGTCCCCCTGAGCCTTTCCCGTAGAGGGCTGGGCCACAGCCGGGGCTCATTTCTGGGGAGAACGCTTTTGTGTGGGGGCAAAAGGCATGTGAAAACTCGGGAATTTCTGGGGGGAAATAAATGCAAAGATGCCTAAACTAAACGGGGCAGAGAAGGCATTCCTGGCTTCCTCGTTTATCTCTTGAAAGACAGTGGGCACCTATAAACCTGGCTGTGGGGCTCCCTGTCTGCCTAAGAGAGGTGGGTAAGAAGCGGCAGAGTTGGGGCCATGAAGCAGCAGTGAGATTGGTAGGCTGGCCAAGCTGTGGCTCCTTCTATTCCTGCCCTATCATGAAAATAGCACTTAGAGTTTTGCTGGGTAAATCCTGGAAAGTTTACTGTTATACTAATGTTTTTTACAAGTCAGAAAGTTGTGTGTGTGTATGAGAGAGAGAGAGAGAGAGAGACCCCTAATACAGAGTGTTCACCCCTCCAGTTAGTTTAAGCATTTAGTTGTAATTTGGTATCAATTTAGAGTCCCTCTGAGGTCCACCTTTGTAATGTTTAATACCAGCATTGTCTAAAGCAGGCTGCCTGCCAGCAGGGTCATGGCCAAGGGTATATATTTGAACAGACTGAGAGAAAAAAAAAATTCTTGATTTTTTTTCTTCTCCCTTTAATTTTGTTAGAGGAAATCAAGTCTGATACTCCAACCAGCAATTGGCTCACTGCAAAGAGTGGCAGAAAGAAGAGGTGCCCTTACACTAAGCACCAAACGCTGGAATTAGAAAAAGAGTTCTTGTTCAATATGTACCTCACCCGCGAGCGCCGCCTAGAGATCAGTAAGAGCGTTAACCTCACCGACAGGCAGGTCAAGATTTGGTTTCAAAACCGCCGAATGAAACTCAAGAAGATGAGCCGAGAGAATCGGATCCGAGAACTGACCGCCAACCTCACCTTTTCTTAGGTCTGCGGCCCATGGGAGGCCATGATCCGAGAGGGGGCACCGTGTTCCAGGCCCAAGTGCTGGAGGACTGGGAAGGCGGAAACAAAAACCTTCATTGCTCTTTGTTTTTTGTTTTGTTTTGTTCTATTTTCCTGCTAGAATGTGACTTTGGGGTCATTCTGTTCGTGCTGCAAGTGATCTGTAATCCCTATGAGTATATATATATATATATATATATATATATATATATTAAAAAACTTAGCACGTGTAATTTATTTTTTCATCGTAATGCAGGGTAACTATTACTGCACATTTTCATTTGGGTCTTAACTTATTAGAACTGTAGAACATCCATCTAACCATCCATCCATCCATCCATCTATCCATCCATCTATCCAACCAGCAATGTGACTTTTTCATGTTTTCCTAACACAAGAGTTCTCTGTGTGTGGTTAGCTCATGAACTCATGGCATTTCGAAACATCCACTACTTTAAAAATTACATATATATTTAAAAAGAGATTAAGACAACCCACAAGCTTTGGGGGGAGGGGGACTTTAAAAGCACATTACAATGTATCTTTTCACAAATGAACTTAGCAATTGTCCTTGGTGAAATGCAGCATTGATGACCATGCCTTGTAGCTTTTCCCTTGTGGTGCATCTGTGGTTTGGTAGAAATACAGCAGCAACCTGTCTTTTCTGTGCATGTTCTGGTCGCATGTATAATGCAATAAACTCTGGAAACGAGTTTGTTCCTTCTGCTTTCTGAAATGGAAATATGGAACAGTGGGAATGAAAGCCTTTGGGGAGGGTATGAGTTGGCTAACCAGTCTCTTTGGGGCAGTTGGGAGGGGAAGTTTTTAAAGGGCAGGCAAAAGGAGATGGGAGAAAAAACCTGGAGAGGGCTTAGGGTGTTAGAATTTGGCAATGATGGGCCAAGAGAGTGATAATTCAAGCTGGCAGTTCAGTTTTCATAGCTGAGAGGGGGAAAAAAAAAGTCTTCTCTTCTCTCCCACCCCCAATCCTGATAATATAATTGCATTCTCAATGGGGGCGAGCTTCCCTCTAGCCTCAGCCTGGTAAGCAAGACAGCTTCTTCCTCTCTGCTTCCCACTTGTGTTTGCCTCTCTTTGGTTTTGGTTATGTTATTTTTAATGTTTTCAGTGGGATCTTGATGACTTCTGGCTGGGGATCCATCGTCAGGGGTTAGGCTGAAACTAGTCTGCCCACCTGGAACCTGACGGGCCTCTGTTACAGGAAACAGGAGAAGCCACAGCTTAGCGTGGCGTCGGACACAATCGTGTCGCCCTTTTGCTCATCCTCACCCCAAGCTCAGGACAGCAGGCCATCGAAGCCAAGGTTGGGTGAGTTTTTCTACTTTACCTTGGATTCCTTCTGAAAGGATTTTCTCCTCAGCCATTACCTTTCAGTGGCCCACATGAAATTCTTTTAAGGAAGAAATGAAAATATTGTCCTTAGTCAAATCTCTCACCATTTATTACAGAATGCTTGTTCAAGAAAAGGAAGAGAATTTGCAAGTGAGCATGACTTTTCATGAGGTCCAAAGATCCTTTCACATCCATAGTTTGGAAAATTCTCTACAACTTCTGCAGAATCCCCATAAAGAGCCCGGATTTATCTGGTCTTGCCAGAGAAAAGGGGGAAGGGGATTCTGGGGGAAAGAGCTGACAGAATTCGTTACCCCCCAGGTCCTTTCTGTGGTTTCAGAGGGTCTTCAATACTTCAAGGAGTTTTACAAAACAGTTTTACACACACACACACACACACACACTTTTCCCTCTTAAAGAACAGCCCATTTAGTCCCCCTGAGCTTCAGGGTCCTCTTCAGAGAGTCTTTGGAAACAGTATTTATTGTTCTAAACTTCCCCTCCTAAACCAGAAACCTTCCCAAGTTCCAGGACACATCCCTTTAGGGGCATATTTCCTGGGGCTGGTAGAGAGAGGGCTCTGACTCAATAGTAGCTGAGAACATTGGAGTAAAGTTGCCCCAGACTTAACTTGGTTGTGCAAAAGAAGTAGTGTCATTTTAACCTCGGCGGCTTTTCTCCCAGCTTGCGGGGAGTGCCATTAGTTGCTGATGGGGGGGAAACCTGTGCTACAGGAAAGGGCAGTCCCTCTGGAACAAAATCAGAAAGCCATTCCCAAAGGCAATCAATCAGGCCATAAGTAGCAATTTACCCCCTTTCTTTGCGGGGCTGGAGGTGGGCTGGGAGCCCTCCAAGTGTGCGCTGGGCAACTTGTAGAGGGAGGAATATGTCCTCCCAGCCAGCGGCGTGCGGCTTTTGTCTCGGCTCCCAGCCAGGCTTCTGAGGCTTTGTACCATGGATTTGGGAGTGACAATGGGCATTTCTCTCATATTCAAGGCTGCCCAGCCTTACCTCTGGAGGCAAGGGGGGAAAATTGGAAAGAGAGTAGCCCAAAGGACCTGTCCAGTTCTCTAGATTTTGCAGATATCTTCGGAATACGCTTGCAGGCCTCTCAGTGCAAAAGGCCCTGGGAGATGCGGTTCCCCGCAGGCCTCACCGAGGCAGGCCCAGCGCAGCGAGTGGGAGTGGGCCCAGGCTGGCGTTTGGGTTTCTCCCTCTGTGGCATGTTTTCTTGCAGGGCCATCCAACAGCCCGGGAGAAGAGGAAGCACCCTGACTGTCCCTGTGTGCACCGCGTGGACTCCATCCCAGCCCCTCTGCGGCTGGTCCTGGCCCTGGAACCGGGATGCCCCAGCTCGCCCCAAGGGCCAGGGCGTGTGCCTAGCCTCACGTCGAGGGTGTGTGTGGCTGCGCGGGCGTGTGTGAGTGTGGTAGAGGGAGGGGGCCCTCCGAGCTGCTCCATCCGTCCGTTTTATTAGGGACACATTAATCTATAATCAAATACACCTCATAAAATTTTTATTGAAAGGCATAATATCATTACAGAGGTCTTCCACCTGTTTTAAACAACACGACAAGCTGTGAGAGAGCGTGTGTGGGTATGTGCTGCGGGGAGGGGTGGCTTTAGGTAAGAAAACAGGAAAGGGGGAACAACTCCCCTTGGGCGCCAGGGGGCCGCCCTTCCAGACCCGCATGCCCTGGGCAGCACCCGGCCGGCCCTGGGCGCCGTGGATGCCCGGGCTCTGAAGAAGCGCTTATGTGTGTTCAGGGTGCCTGGCGCACGCCTCGAAGCCCAGGATCTGAGGAATCTCAGCACAGGTGGAGACTGCAAGATCCAGAGCCGCGAAAAGAGCGGAACAAATAGTCCCCAGCGCCTCCTGCGGCAGCAGCGAGGCGGGCGCTTCCAAGCTCTGCCCGGCCGCGCTGGGCCCGGCCAGGCGGAGCGGGCGCATGAACCTGGGCCCGCGGGCTCTAATTGCAACGCTCATGTTGATGATTTTTTTTTTTTTTAAATCACAGCAGCCCCCAGTTTAGCGGACTGATTTACTCCCGGTATTGGTAAATATGATCACGTGGGCCGCGCGACCAATGGTGGAGGCTGCAGCCTGCGAACTAGTCGGCGGCACGGGAGCCGGCGGGGAGCGGCTCGGCGGCGGGCAGTGTAACCTTGGGTGGGAGCGCGCAGCGCCTCAAAATGTCGTCCAGTGGCACTCTCAGCAACTACTACGTGGACTCGCTCATAGGCCATGAGGGCGACGAGGTGTTCGCGGCGCGCTTCGGGCCGCCGGGGCCCACAGCGCAGGGCCGGCCTGCAGGTGTGGCCGACAGCCCGGCCGCCGCCGCCGAGTTCGCCTCGTGTAGTTTTGCCCCCAAATCGGCCGTGTTCTCCGCCTCGTGGTCCGCAGTGCCCGCCCAGCCCCCGGCGGCGGCGGCGATGAGCGGCCTCTACCACCCGTACGTGCCCCCGCCGCCCCTGGCCGCCGCCGCCTCCGAGCCCGGCCGCTTCGTGCGCTCCTGGATGGAGCCGCTGCCCGGCTTCCCCGGCGGCGCGGGCGGCGGCGGCGGAGGAGGCGGCGGCCCGGGCCCAGGTCCCAGCCCGGGCCCCGGCGGCCCAGCCAACGGGCGCCACTACGGGATTAAGCCTGAAACCGGAGCGCCCCAGGCCCCCGCCGCCGCCTCCACCTCCTCCTCCACTTCCTCGTCCTCCTCCTCCAAACGGACTGAGTGCTCTGCGGCCCGCGAGTCCCAGGGGAGCGGCGGCCCCGAGTTCTCGTGCAACTCGTTCCTGCGGGACAAGGCGGCGGCGGCGGCCGCGGCGGCAGGGGGAAGCGGGCCCGGGGTGGGGATCGGGGCCGGGCCTGGGGCTGGCGGCTCGTCGGAGCCCTCGGCTTGCAGCGATCACCCGAGCCCAGGCTGCCCACTGAAGGAGGAGGAGAAGCAGCATCCACAGCCGCCGCAGCAGCAACTTGACCCAAGTAAGTGCAAAAGAAATTGCCCCCTGATTTATTGCTGAAACCTGTACGGCTCGAATGTGCAAAACTGATAGTTTTACTAACCTATAAAAACGTCTAGACGCCTACCCAAGCCTAGGCGAGCAACTCGCATCCATAAAATGCTTCCCATAACCACCTACCTTGGGCGCGCGGTTTGTACGGTAAACAGAGTGCAGGCATTAAGGCTTTTTATGATAATTCCCCCCAAGTTGTGAAAAGCGGCCATCCTTGGTGAAATTAATTTAACGACCTCTCTTCCCCACCCTGTCATCTCTGCCTCCCCTCCGCCCCTCGCTCCCCTTCTGCAAACCCCCCTCTTCCTAGACAACCCCGCAGCGAACTGGATACATGCTCGCTCCACCCGGAAAAAGCGCTGTCCCTACACCAAATACCAGACGCTAGAGCTGGAGAAGGAATTCCTCTTCAACATGTACCTCACCCGAGACCGGCGCTACGAGGTGGCCAGGATTCTGAACCTCACAGAGAGACAGGTCAAAATCTGGTTCCAGAACCGTAGGATGAAAATGAAAAAGATGAGCAAGGAGAAATGCCCCAAAGGAGACTGACCCAGCGCGGTGTCGGCTGCAGCGCTCACAGGGAGCGGGGGTTTTTGTTTTTGTTTTGTTTTATTTCTTTTGGGGTGCTTGATTTTCAAGCGACTCAGACTTTTTTCTTCTTTTTTAGGTAGAAGTGACTGTGTGGTTGGTCTCTGTGAGTTATTTGGGGGACTCTGTATTTGCTCGCTTATGTGTTGAAGAAACCAAGTGGCGTTGGAGTTTCGCCCTCCCTGCTCCCTTTCCTACTCCGTTGATTCCTTAGGAAATGCTATATTTTGTGAGTGCACGCAGGCTTGAAGAGCCCTCTCCTGTGTAAATGTCCCCATGTTTCTGAAAAAGTGCTGTAGTTTAGTCTGACTTCCAGTCCAGCCTCGCAAACAGGCCAAGCACCCCAATTCCGAGAATCTGAAGACAGCGTAGGCACTGTGGACGCCCCTGCCTGCTGCTCTCCTAGCCCCAGTCCAGCCCAGGTGCTCACCGTAGGAGAGCCCCTTTCCTCAGGGAGCCGGTGGGCTGACTTCTAGTGAGGCCTACAGAGAAGCCCGGGGCCCTGGGTGGGTTATGGTTATTTCTCAGGCACAGGAGGGACTGCTCTCCGCGGGAAGGCTAGGTTCCCTCCGGTGGCCTCTGGTGGTAGCCCCCCTGGTTCCTGTTGGAGGACCAGTTGTAAATGTTATCCCTTCTTACCAATAAATGCTGATCTGATCAAATGGAGCCCAGACTCTGGCCCTGAACGTTGTGTTCTCTGTGTCTCTGCAAAATATGCTCACCGGACTGCACCGTCCCAGAAAGGGACACTCTGTTAACCGTTGGGGCCCTTCCACCTGACACGTCTCTGAGGTGCCTTGGAACTTCCTTTGTTTGTGCGCACCCAGCCTGGAGAACAGTTCGGGAGGATATCTGGGCGCCTCCCCTCCCCTGCGGGCAGGTCTTAGTGAACTCTGTGCCCTAGGCCCAGGGTGAACTTCTTGGCAGAGCCAGTGGCGCCAGGAACCAAGCACACAAGCTAATGCTTTGACAAGCCGCACTGATGGCCTACCTATATCAGGGGCACTAAGCCACCAAGAACCATCTCTAAACAAGGGAAAGACCAACTATGCACTCTGAAGTAACTCCCCTAGCCCAGGGGGGCTGGCTGGCTCTAGGAGGTCCAAGCGGGTTAGGCAGTGAGCTTCCACCCCTCCCTACCAG
The DNA here is from genome assembly GCA_009823505.1 of Rhizomys pruinosus. Taxonomy (NCBI): domain Eukaryota; kingdom Metazoa; phylum Chordata; class Mammalia; order Rodentia; family Spalacidae; genus Rhizomys; species Rhizomys pruinosus. The sequence goes on from VZQC01005840.1 coordinate 5,075,079, forward strand.
AGCCCCAAAGTGACCTTAGCGAATCTAAATGGTCAAGGCACTCTCCCCTCCAGCAGTTTCTGCCTATGTTTCGCCCCCCCCCCCCCAGCTTGGCCCTCTAGGGCCGCATTGAGAGGCTAAAATGAAGGTCATTGTAAGTGAGGGTTCAGGCTGATCATAGGCACTGCAGGCCCTAGAGGAGGCCAGGCGCCTGGCAGCCTGAGTTGGGCGGAAGTCGGGGGCGGTGGCATAGATCTTGGGGATCCTGATGAAAGAGGGGGACTCTAAGGAAAAGCAGATGGGGGCTGGGAGGGAAAGCCAAGGCCCAGATCCGGCAGAAGGTGCTGCATCCTCCGCCCCTAAGGCTAGCCTGATACCTAGAGTTCTTTGAAAACAGGAAGAGCCTAGGTGTCATAAAGCCATCCAGCCGGCGAGACGTCTGGAGGTAATGAGTTTACAACAGGCCAGGCGCTTCGCTTTGAAATCATCTTATTTTGATGTTTGTGGGAGGAAAGAAAAAATGCAGACAAAACTGGACAATAAAATATAAACAAGACTGCGTTGGACCAAGAAGACAGGGGCTTGGAAGCCCCCGGTGAGGTGTGAGCTCCTAGGAAAGGAAAATGAGAGGTGATGTATTTCTGATTTTTTAAATTGGGTGAACATTAGACGTAGCCTGTTGTCAGTGACTCTTTATAATATTTTGACTATGGCCATGGTCTAGCTGGTTCTTAAAAAAAAAATAAGACAATAACCATGCCACCCCATTATTTAAGAATGGGGAGGTTGCTGATCTCAGGTCATTTCTCTCTCGGAGGACTGTCTGGTTTGGAACATGTAATTACATGCCTTTTCATTGGCCCTCCAAACTTCCCGGCAAAAATATGGACATTTGTGCACTTATTATAGATACACTCCTTACACATGAATTAGCAGAAAGCATTTCTGAGAGAGAGAGAGAGAGAGAGAGAGAGAGAGAGATTAACCTAGTAGGAAACATCATCGATTTGGCAGTCTTTGCTTTAAAAACAAACAAAAAAAGACAAGTACATTGTTTAGTGAATTTGGTTCAATCTGTGCCATATTAAAAATTTTAAATCTCAAGCGGGTGTGGTGGTGCACACCTTTAATTCCAGCAGATCTCTGAATTCAAGGCCAGCCTGGTCTATATCTGGGGCTACAGGGAGAGTCTGTCTCAAAAAGACAAAAAAGGCAAAAAATATTTAAATCTCATTTACTGAAATTCAAACAAACATAAACCCAACAGGGACTTTCCAGACAGGCATTCAGAGATCCAGCAAAACACTTTTAATTTGACTTTAATTTGCCCCAAATTGCCCAGCTCAATGGGCCCCAAACATTCAAATTAGAAAGTTGAATTAGCAAATACACGATTTAATGCTGAAGCTCACAGCTTTTAATCGACAAACAATGATATTTGATTTCTATAATTTTTAGCTGTCAAATTACTTGGGCTCTTAAAAAAAGCTCTGGACAATTAGTATTTTTAAAGTTGTCATTTTTGTTAAACCTAGCCTGTCCTATAATTGTGCTTAAAAGGCACAGCTGGGAGATTACAGAATGGAGACCTGCAGTATCTGGCAAAAGAGGGGCCTAAAGCTTTTGGCAAAAACACTACTGGAAGCTCTTATAAGCACAAATGAGAATATCCTCGGCATTCAGGAGCCCCTGTTTGCTGCACTTGACTTGTTGACCGTCCAAGAGAAGAAGCATTGCTAGTGTCAGCGGTCCAAGCTCAAGTCAAGCTAAAGAAGTAAAATTAGAATTGGTTTGAGGAGAATAAAAGGGAAGTTAAACTCAGTCTGCGCACATCGGCATTTGGCCACGAGAGGGCGCTGTTGCTCCACTTTCTGATCTCGTAAAGCCAGGGTTGCCTTGGAGGAAGTTTTGATTAAAAATATTTACAATCTTATTTTTAATCTTAAATTAGGATAAAATTAACCAAAACCAAACAATGTGCACTATTAAATTCTCAAGTCGTGTTTTCTAGGCATAAAATTTTGGCTTAGTCACCATTTCAGAAAATCTGGACTATTGTGCAGCTGAAACTATAAAGTATTAAATTAATGAATTCTCTCGAAACAGAAATGTGTAAAAGCATAGATATATATGAAGTTAATCGTGAAGTTATTTTCAAATAACAAATAGAATGCCTAAATAAACTTGAAAAAAACCCCACATTATTTTGTATAGGAGGAAGTGTGTTGTAGTATTTTGGAAATTAGGCCTGAATGTGTAGAAATGATTGCTGTATTCATATTCACCCCCAAATACATGTAGTTCTAAAAAGTGCCTTGTGTTATCGAGATCTGGATTCTCGATTTTGTTTTCTTCCCCATTCCATTCCCAAACCCATTCATTTATGCAGGGCTCAAACACACCCCAGCTCCTGTGAAAACCTATACCCACACAGAGCAGTGGAATACGCTGCACAATTATAAAGTTAGTTCAAGGATTTATTGAAAATAACAATATTTTATTTGCAGGATTGAATTACAAATCTTTAATTGTCAAGACCGGTTGTTTCACTTTTAATTTGAAGGCTAATTGGAAGAAAAGCAAAAACAAAATAAATAAAATAGACTTGCCCTTGACCACCCCCAATAGGTCTCCTACACGCTCTGCCTAATACGATTTTCAATACCGCATGCCTTTATCATCTCCAACTCATTATCAATTCGTTTACCTTCACCACTTCCAGCCATTCCCTGTGGAAATAACTGAGTCCTGACTCGGACATTATTGGCGACTTTGCCTTCCCATGTCGACTTTATTTATGAAAACCAGATTCAGTCTACCGGGCCTGACCTCAGGATCCGGTTCACATAGGCTGGCCCAACCCACAAGATAGGCAAGATAGTTGAAAGGATTGGCCTTCTGCATCTTTGAGGCTGTATGGGTTATTAGGCGTTTGTATTTGTCGTGGAAAGTCAGCATGGTGTGTTTTAGTTTAAGCTGGAGCCTGGGAGCCTCTTCGCTGGGGCGCCTTCGAGGTCGGTAATCAACACCTAAGAGCCTGGTGCTGGCACTCTGGATCAGCCCAAAGGAAAGGGGGCTTGGGACCCAAAGAACCCACAGGAGTTGGGAGGGGGGAGAGAAGAGAGGGAGGAGGAGGAAGAGGGAGAGGAAAGGGGAAAGAAAGGGAGAGAGGGAAGAGAAGGAGGAGGGAGGGAGGCAGAGACAGACCGACACACAGAGAGAATAAATTTATTGGACATTCAAACGGGAGAAGAAAAAGATGAACATGTGTAGGAACGCAGTTGGTGTAAGTCCACGCAGCTTGCAGAGCTGCCACAATCCAGGGCATCTTTCTGAGCACAGGAATGCTCCACTTCCCCGCGTTACTCTGGCTGGCTGTTTTTCCACATCACAAACTAGGCTGAGCCTACTTCATTTTCTCTTGGGAAAATCAGTAAGTTTAAGCTAAGGCGGCCTGCACCCACTCTAGGCAGTTATTTCACAGACTTAGCAGAGGATCAGGACCCACCAGCAGCTGCCTTGAACCGGCTGGATCCGAATGCCGGCCTGGGGCCTCAGCCCGGACTCTAGTGCCTGTCCCCCGCGCTCCACCCGGGGCCACGGCCCGCCCACGTCCGTTAGGCACAGGGGTTGAGCCCAGGGAGCCCGGCGCCCTGCCCTAGGAAATGCCACCAACCCTGGCGTGAGTCCTTCCCACTAGGAATATTTCTGCTCCTTTCCCTCCCTCTGCAATGCTAATGTCTCCTTCCCACATTCTCTAGCTTCCCTCCCTCCCTCTGTGCCCAACACTGACGTCTATCAAGGGTGAAATGATGGAAACTATATTCATGGGCATGATTTCCATTAAATATCAATTAACCTGGGAGCCTCAGCAAGGCATGCAGTGCGTCAAGGGTAAATGTACATCTCATTTCCACAAGGCCTGTTCGGGTGGAATAGGCAAGGACTTTGATTCGCTTTGATAACACCAGGATTGGGGGCCAGGCTTGCGGCTTTTCATTAAAACCACTGAGATAGGCCCAAACCAAAGCAAGAGTCTATCTGTCCTTATTCAGAAATGCAAACGCCATGGCCAACCTCTACTAGACAGTCCCAGGAGCTGGGGGTGGGACATTTGTTCCGCGTACTCCTGAGAGTGACCTCCCTGCCTCCCCCAAGTCTAAGGTTCTGCCATGCCCCCTCCCTGCGGGCCCGGGCGAATTGAGCCCTTGGCAGTGTGGCTTTATGGGCCCCCTTTAAGGCTGGCGGAGGCATCCCGGGGCCGGCGTGAGGCGTCCTGTCGCGAGCACCCCCGCCTCGCCGCGTGGATCCCTCCGCGCGGTTATCTCACCCCCATCTCGCTCCCTCTCCTCACAGTGGCGGGGTGTGAAAATGCTTCGCCGGTGCGCACCGCGGCGGCGGCGGCGGCGGCGGGAGCGGTGGGAGGGAGCGGCGGAGGGGGGGGCCCAAGGTGAGAGGAGGCCTCGGGCACGGGGTGTGTGCGTTATTTTTCGTTCCCCTGCCAAGCGCGGGTTTGTAGACCCAAGCCCCAGTCTCCCCGTGGGCCGGGCGGGGGCACTTTTTTTTCCTCATCCCGGTGCGCGAGGGCAGCCTGGTGCCTGAGAGGAAACTGGAGGCAGCGGGGCAGGTCACCCGGGGCGTCGGCGATTATATTGCGGCCCAGCCGGCGCGCGCAGGGACAGGCCAGGAGGGCGGCGGCGCGCGGGGGCTGGGCGAGGCCCCGCGACCCGCGAGAGGCGGCGCAAGGCCGAGGCGGCGGCGGCGGCGGCGCCACAGCCGGGCATGAGCGCCCAGTAGCTGGGCGGCTGAGCCTGAGGGGACGCGTGCGCGGCGGGCGGACGGGCGGGCGGGCGGCAGCAGCGACATAGCCCGGCTGCCCCAGCGGCTCGAGCCGCCGCCCCAGAGGCCCCCGCGGCAGCGTGGCCGAGCTGAGGCGCGCTCCCCGCCTGCTCCGCGCCGCCCGGATGAGTTCGTACTTCGTGAACCCGTTGTACTCCAAGTACAAGGCGGCGGCGGCGGCGGCGGCGGCGGGCGAGGCCATCAATCCCTCGTACTACGACTGTCATTTCGCGCCCGAGGTCAGTGGCCGCCACGCTGCCGCCGCCGCCGCCGCCGCTGCAGCCGCCGCCCTGCAGCTCTATGGCAACAGCGCCGCCGGCTTCCCGCACGCGCCCCCGCAGGCGCACGCGCACCCGCACCCGCACCCGTCGCCGCCTGCCGGGCGCGGCGGAGGGGGTGGCCCGGGCCCGGGCCCGGGCCAGGACTACTTCCACCACGCCGGGGGCAGCCCGGTCGCAGCCTACCAGGCCGCCCCACCTCCTCCGCACCCTCCGCCTCCGCCGCCGCCTCCCCCCTGCGGCGGGATTGCCTGTCACGGGGAGCCCGCGAAGTTTTACGGATACGATAACTTACAGAGACAGCCGATTTTTACGACCCAGCAAGAGGCCGAGCTGGTACAATATCCTGACTGTAAATCGTCCAGTGGTAATATTGGCGAGGACCCAGACCACTTAAATCAGAGCTCGTCTCCTTCTCAAATGTTTCCCTGGATGAGACCACAAGGTTGGGATGCATTTTTTTTTTAAGGGAGAAGGGGAGAAATCTGCTTTCATCTCACGTTCTAGCTTTAAAACTCCGCTGTCCTTTCCCTCTCCCCCTCCTTTTCCTTCTTGTGTAACCACTGTGGCTCTTGTTCATAAACTAATACACTTTTTTAAAAAAGTATGTAAAGATGATAGGGACAGGATAATTGTGAAGATTTTTGTCTCTGCTCTTCTTGCCTGCACACCCTGTATGTATCCAAAACTAAAAAGTGCTGTATGTTTTACCCTTTGAGCCCGTTCCTGAAACCTCCAGCAACATGCAGAGACAGCAATCATGTTTTAAACGTTGATTCCCTCCTCCCCCCCTTTTTTTTTGTTGTTGTTTATTTTAATCAGCAGCTCCTGGTAGACGAAGAGGAAGACAAACCTACAGCCGCTTCCAAACTTTAGAGCTGGAAAAGGAATTCCTTTTTAATCCTTATCTGACCAGGAAGAGAAGAATCGAGGTTTCCCACGCCCTGGCCCTCACGGAGAGACAGGTAAAGATCTGGTTCCAGAACAGGAGGATGAAATGGAAAAAGGAAAACAACAAGGACAAATTTCCCGTTTCCCGGCAGGAGGCAAAAGATGGGGAAACTAAAGAGGAAGTCCAGGAGCTGGAGGAAGACCGAACTGAAGGCCCAACAAATTAACTTCTACCTTTCAAATTTTTACCACAGACTTTAAACTAATGATCAGCATATGCTGGTCGACACCACCCTTTTTTTTTTTTTTTTTTTTTTAAAGGACTTTACCTGTGTTTCAAGCTACCTTCAAGTCACTGCTCTTGAGGTTTCTGCGCTTTGAGAGGGGTTTGGGTGTTTTTTTTTAGTTTCTAGTATGTCAGGCCAGGCGTGGTGATGCACGCCTTTAATCCTAGCACTTGGGAGGAAGAGGCAGGCGGATCTTTGTGAGTTCAAGGCCAGCCTAGTCTACAGAGTGAGTTCCAGGACAGTTGGGGCTACAGGGAGACCCTGTCTCGAAAAAAAAAGTTTCTAGTATGTCATAGAAGCAGTCCTTGAGCTGTCCTATAAAAGGGTAATTTGATACTGACCTTGTAGCTATATTTTTTATAATGGTAGTTTTAATGTCTGAGCTGGTAATTTTCCTCAACAACATAAACTTCCTAATGATTAGCACTAAATAATTGAATCTAAATGCTTTATTAATCAAACAAGTGCACTTGAACATTTAAAATCTTTATGTTGAGTAAATTAAAAGAAGTCTATTAATTTTTTTAAAAATTATGCCTGCAGAATTTTTACTTTATATTATTTGATTAAAATGTTTTATTTATATTTTTCTTTCTGCCCTTGGTTTACTTCTAAAGGGTTTCTTTGAGCATTTTGTAAACATAGTATGTCAGGGAAAATTTTGGGCCAAATATTGGAAAAGCACATGTTCCCTGAAGAGTGTAATGTGTCGACAGGTTCCTGGGCATCCTTTTATCTTTGGGAAAATGCTGTGCCAGTGACAGGAGTTTCGGGATAATGTCAAAATTGACATTTAGTTATGTTTCTGTAGTCCATACAAATTATGAGAGTAAATCATCTAGAGAATTAATACTTGAAAAACCAGTCACAACATTTTCATTGACTTTTCACGCTGGCAAGTTCTCTTGCTTTCGTTTTGAACCTCGCCTGTAATCGCCTGTAATCTCCAAGTCTCTATTCAGGTTGCCACTGTGATTTGGCCTTTTCAAGTAGGTGTCATCTTTATTTGTATTCTCTTTGCACTGTTTGCATGCTCTTTTAAAGCCAGCTTGCTCTATAGATTTCAGACGTCCGTTGGTACGGTCGTCTGTCCTCTGCTGTTCTTCAGGAAAGCAATGGCTTCACCTATTTAAAACAAGCTCTGAATGCAAACACGGAAAACTTTGAATGTAAACAACTGCTCCAGAGCATAGCTCCTCAATAAAGAAATGAACCTCTTCATAGAGCTAGTGTCTTTGAGCGCCGATACCTCCTCCCCCCAGTCACGAGTAATGTCCAGGGTTCACAGGAAGGCACTGATTTGCTCAAGCCTTCTGTTTGATAATCAGGTGTGGGTTACATCCCAAGCTGATGAATGATAATAATAATAATAATAATAATATAATAAAATGCTGGCAAGGGGCCCTCATTCCAGTGGGACAACTACACTAGGCTTTGTCTTGCTCTAAATAATCCTGGTAAGATACTGTGAAAGCTTTGAACTTGGACTCAAGTTGTAGGCCCAGTGGGGGATGACCCAGAGTCCAGGTTGTGCTACAGTTTAATTCCACAGAGTCCTAGTTGAGGCTGAGGTTGGCATCTATTATTAACAAGGTATCCAGTTCCCATTTGCAGCTGCCTTTTACAGGGGCTGGGGGTGGGGGAGAGGGGAGCAAAAGCGGAAATTCAAGTCTCATTTCTCTTCTGAAAAATGGAAACACCTGGGCTGGAGCGATGGCCTAGCGGTTAAGAGCACCGACCGCTCTTGCAGAGGACCCGGGTTCGATCCCCAGCACCCACATGGCGGCCGAGAGCCGTCTGAAACTCCAATTCCAGGAGAACTCCAGTTCCAGGGGAGTCCGACGCCCTCTTCTGACCTCCGAGGCATTGCACGTCACGGGTGCACAGACTTGCATGCAGACAATACATTCGTAAACATACGGAAATTAAAAAAAAAAATGGAAACACCTTAAGGCAGACGCTGAGAATTCCCCCCTCCCCCTTTTTTTTCCCCTAGACACATTTACTTTTTTTGTTTGTTTGTTTGTTTTTGGTGTTTTCTAGACAGGGTCTCCCTATAGCCCCAGCTGTCCTGGAACTCACTCTGTAGATCAGGCTGGCCTTGAACTCAAAAAGATCCACCTACCTCTGCCTCCCAAGTGCTAGGATTAAGGGCGTGCGCCACCATGCCTGGCTGACACATTTACTTTTAAAGGTTTGAAATTTCCAGAGTGGTTTATGTTGCACAGATAGAAAAAAAAAAAAAAAAAAAAAAAAGAGGATTCTTTAGTTTGGGGCCAGGTTCACTGCCAGGTGTTTGTAGGCTGGCTGCCTGCTGTCTTGTGGACAGGAAAAAGATGGGTACTGGCTGGATGAGAGGCAAAATAACACCCGGCTTTCCACCCAAGGAAAAGGCTGTGGCTGTGGCGTTTGTTAACCTAAACCAGGAAAGAAGGTTTAAGTCACGAGTGGCCAAGGCTTAAACATTTGTACAGAAGAGACAGCTGCAAACTCTAGTGCTGGATTTGGGAATGTTTTGCACTTGTGTACTGCCTTGAGACTGTCTGCTCTTGGCTGGGAACAGAGCAAGGATGCCTCAGGCTGGGAGCATAGCTGGGAATAGATATAAACTGGCCAAAGACCAGTGCTGGCTAAACTCCAGCTACTTTTGATTTAAGGGACCTTTCTGTAAACTTTGCCTTCTGCACCCCAAATGTCACTCTCAGAACTGTGGAATTGGGCAATGCAGGGAAGGATGTGGAAATTAAGGAAGGAAAAATAAGATAAAAATGCCACTTTCTGGCATTGTGCCACTTTATACTGTTCTGGAAATACACCTCCAATGGTAAAATGGCAGCTCACAAACAGAATGTTGCAATAACTGGTGTTTTGAGATTATAAACTTGTACATACACATAGAGTCACACAGAAAGTGTTCCTTATAAACATGTATAGATGTATATATACATATCTATTTCCTTTGCAGCTGAGAAAGTATATATTTGTTTCCAAATAAAGACCTTGAGGAATTACCTCTTCCTCTTTCCCTCTCCCTTTCCATGTTCTTCTCCCTCCCCTTCTGTTCCTTCTCGCCTCTTTCCCTTTTATTTTGCCTTCTGAGTATCTCCCTTCCCCTCCCTCTCCCTTCTCCCTCTCTCCCTTCCTCCCTCTCCCTTCTCCCTCTCTCCCTTCCTCCCTCCCCTTCTCTTTCTAAGGTCAGACATCTCCACCCCCCATAGTGGTGTCTCAGGAAAACCAACTACCAGTGAAGAGCACACATGGTGCCTTTCTAATTGGCTCAGATCTGTAAACAGTGAAGCATTGCTGCGACAAGCACACTTCTTTTTTGCTGCAGAAATTTGCATAAACCTTCAGAAAACCTTTTGCAAACCCAGATGGAGCTTTTCTCCCCAGAAATGAGGCTCAGAGGTCTGCAGACTGCTCAGATAAAAATCAAGACCCTGTCAATGTTAACATTAATTAAAAGATCAAAGCCAACTGAGTGACCTAGGCTATTTGCAAGGACCAGAAGCACACAAAGCAGGGTGAGGTTCTCAATCCTTTTAGAGGAAAGTCAGTTCAAGGACACCATTTTGTAAGGCCCACCGATTGGTTACTCTCTGTACAGCAGACAAAGTGCAAATATGGCTGTCTTTTCTATGCAGAGTCTGCCATTTGCCAAGCTGAAAAGGAGGGGGCATAAACTGCTCTCATTTGGTAGAAGGGGATGGTAAAGAGGCAAAATGAAATGAGTTCTCAGAAAAATTTTAGAATTGAACAATCTCTTCACTCTATATATACCAGTGTGAAATATTCTGATTTTGGGAAGGACCAACAACCTGCTCATTTGCTTGTGTAATAAAATACTGTTTATTCACTGCATAAGATTTCACATTGGGCCAGGTGTGGTGGCAGACGCCTTTAATCCTAGCACTTGGGAGGCAGAGGCAGGCAGGTCTTTGTGAGGTCAAAGCCAGCCTGGTCTACAGAGTGAGTTCCAGGACAGCTGGGGCTACAGGGAGATCCTGTCTCAAAAAGACCAAAAAAGAAAAATTCACATTGGAGTGTGTGTCCTCTTGTTTCTTCGGTGTTTGTTGAATCCTTGGACATCTAGAGGTGGAAAGGGGATGAGAGAAAACATTATAATAGACCAGCAAAATTAGGGCCCACTGGCTTTTTCTAGAAATAAGACTTTCGCTGATAGATGGTGACAGAAACCCTTTAATAAAAATGGTCCAAGACCATCAGAACTTTTGAATGGGACACAAAGGGTCTGCCCGAGAGGATGCTGTGCCATTTCCTGCTTATTTAAGTTCATAGCCATCTAGGTACTGAGTGTGAAGATGTTTCTAGCAAAGAACTTACGCAAATGTATCTTATGTCAATACTCAACATTTTGCTAGAATGGACTATGACGGGCTGGGCTGGGTGGTGACTTCTTTCAAGCAGGCACTGAAGCAGGGCAGCTGTGCCTCTGAGCAGAATGCTGGAGGCCAGCCAAGGACATTCACTTTCAGGTGAAGCTCACCCGAGAGGTTCCTACTGGGACTGCAAAGGCCAGCTGCTAGATTTGAGGCAAGAACACATTTTTTCTAGGTTGCTCTTTCATAGAAATTCGGGGGGGGGGCGGAGGTGTGAACTATAATTCCTTAAAAAAATTGTTCCTAGGATCTAAATCGAGAGGTTTTAAAGGGGATTCAGGAAGCCTTCTCCCCATCACCCTCCAGCTCTAGACTGTCCAAGAGGACGATTTTGTGTTGATAAAGACCCAGCCATGGGTGCTCAAAATGGTATTTTGGAGAGGTCTACAAGTACCTAAAGCCATTTCTGGCCTTTGAGCTGGCTGGTGGCTCTTCTATCTCAGAAACCCCAAGGAAATGGGAGGGTCCCCAATTTTTGTTGGAGCCAGTGGGACACAGGAGAGCTTTCTTGGCTGCAGACTCCAGGTTTTCTGGGTGAGATATTGGGAATGACTTGCCCAAGATGAACGAGTGAAAACTGAAAGTGCTTGGCTGCCCTTCTGAACATGCGGTTTGGGGAGGGGAGGGGAGAAGCCCGGTGACCCACGTAGGGGGAGACGTGGGAAGGGTGGAGGCGCTGCGGGGATGACTTCCCCAGCCCAGCCCTGGAGCACCGCCTGCACTCTTCTTCCTCCCGAGTGGCGGCCAACTGCACTTGGGGTTTGAGCCAAACAAAAAATCCCTAGTAATTCCAAGGAGAGAGAGAGAGAGAGAGAGAGAGAGAGAGAGAGAGAGAGAGAGAATGAGAATTCAGAATGCAAAATAAAAGGGAAAGAGAAGGGGCAGGAAGGGGCAGGAAAGGGAGAGAAGAGCATGGAGAGAAAGCGAGGAGAGAGAATGGAAAAAAACATGGCGCTTGCGAGCTGTATGTGCAAAATCCGCAAGGAATTGCAGTAAATTCCTTTTTGTTTGAAGAAAATTTACAACTTGGTAATAGACCTTTTTATGACCTATTTGCGGTCGTCATTGGCTGCGGCTGGTCATGTGCAGGCGCCGCTCGCCTTCACGGCCTTTTTCCTGATTTCCCAGGCGAATTTGCCCCCGCATTCTGCTTTCCCAGAGCCTCACCCCCTCTTTTTCTAACCTTTGTCTCTGCAGAGGTGGGCTCCAGTCTCCGGCTGCGGGATCCCGGGGTCCGCAGCGGCCTCGGCTCCCGCCCCAACCCCACCGCCGCTCGCTGTAGCCTCCTTCAGAGCCGGCGGGGAGCCCGGAAGGAGCCCCGGGAGCCGAGCCCCACGCCTGGGGTGACACCGCCGGCCCGGGGCCGCCCGCCTGCTCCGGGAGGGCGCCTGCAGCCGCGCGGTTCAGACCCGGTTCCTGTTGCAACATGAGCCCCAGCCTGCCGTCCGGGGCGCGTGCTGCCCCGCAGCGCCTAATGGATTACCGCAGCCACCGGGGCCGCCCGCCGCCCACCTCCCGAAGCCTGGCCGCCTCCGGGTAAGAGCCGCCCCTCCCCGCGCCCGAGCTGCCCTCGCTGAGCTCCAGGCGCCCGTCGCCCGGGGCAGTGGTGAGATTCCCCTACCCTCAGCGCCCTGCAATCCCCAGGAACCTCAGGGTCACAGTTTGTGCCCTAGCTGGAGCTGCCGATTCCCAGCAAGTCCCCTGGGTCTCAGGCTGGGGCCCTGCTGGGCGCATAGGTGGCTAAGGGAAGCCTCCTTTCCAATCCCCAGGGATTCCTAGACTTGGGGAGCTACGGATCCAGAGCCCCCGAATCCACCCTGGACAGAAGGTGTGCAGATAGTTTCTGGACACCTAGGCTTGGCTGGGGGCAGGGGGCAATAAAGGTCCCTCGTAGTATAGAACAGCCTGCTTTTGTGGTTTGGCTATGGTCAGAAATACCTGAGGCTAACAGGTGTTTTATTTTTTAGGGGATTGGGGCATCGGTGGGGGTGGGGTGGATTCTGTGCACTCAGGATGTGCTTGGCTTTTGAATGTAGGCTTTGGTGGATGATGCGATTTCTAGGGTTATGGTATATTGGGCCTTGTGTATGAAATGACATTTTAGTTATTTCAAAAATATTTCCCTAGTTCTCAGAAAAAAATGATAATAATTCAAGATATTTTGCCCCCACATCGGATAATCTGCCAGGTGTATTTGGATTATTTTATGTCACAAAATGGATGCTTGTTTGGGGAGCAATATCAGGAAATCTGGGACATGTCTTAAGAAAAACCCAATAGATATTTGAGAAATGTGAAGCATTTTTAAGTTCAAACATCGAGTGTGTTTTTCATTTGTCAAAGTAGTGAAAGGGTAGATCTTTTTGCTTTCTACACACACACACACACACACACACACACACACATATGTATATATATAAAATCTCAGCACTAGAAGTCACAGAGCAACATTTCCCCTGCTTCAAAACTACTGAACCAAAACATTCAGGAAGAAAAGAAAACCTCTGCAGAAACACAATGCTGTGTTTTCCCCACTGGTTCTGAATGGCTTTTGAGGATGCATTTTGAAATTCTTATTTCCTATTCATTCCTGAGCACATGGGGAATCTGCCGCATTGCACCAAGCACTGATCTGCATGTGGAGGGCTGTCCCCAAAGCACCTATCTGCAAGCAAACCCTTCTCACTTGCTCAGATAGTCCAATGTAACAGTGCTGGTTATAAAAAGCATTTCTGAATAAGTGGCATATGTGTAGAAAGGTGTTTTTAGTAATTAAGGATAAGGTCACATTCATTTCAAAATGGAGGACTAGTTGATGTCTGCAGAATTGTCTTGGTCAGGAACTCTGCTCACGAATAAACTCTGGAATGTTTTGGGGTTCTGTGGGGTGTTTTGTTCTGTTTTGTTTTGAATTTGGAGTGCCTCTATTTTGTAAGCACTTCCCCACTAAAGTGTGATGGCACTGAGGTAATTCATTAATGCTCAGAGAAAGCTTCCCTGTTTGAAAAGCAGGCTCCTTGCCTGGGTTCATAGGCTCTTCAGCTTAGGTCCACTGGAGCCAAGTGGGGATTGGGGGTGGACTTGAGGACCTGATGGTCAAGTTGTAGATACGGATTTCAGCAGCTTTTCCCTGTGGATTGAGGGGCTCCCCTGTAAGCCCCGTGGTAGCATTAAAAGCTTATTGGGAAAAATTAGTTGGTTTCATCTTGAGAACTATTCAGGAAATCACACATTTACTCCATAAGGAAACTAGCTAAGGAGGTTGGCACTGCCAGAATTGTTTCCATTGTCTCTGTGAACCTAACAACGAACAACAGAAAGAAAGAGAAAGAAAGAAAGAAAGAAAGAAAGAAAGAAAGAAAGAAAGAAAGAGAGAGGGGGGGGGGGGGGGAGGGAGGGAGGGAGGAAGAAGAAAGGAGAGAGAGGAAGGAAAGAAAGAGAAGAAAGAAGGAAAGAAGAAAGAAAGAAGAAAAAGAAAGAGAAAACAAAAAATGTTCGGCCCCTAAGAGCTCAGACGTCTGTAGGCATAACTCCCAGTGTCCTTCATCCAAACCTCTGTCCATTTATAGATTAGGGAGCCAATGTCCCGCCTTGGTGTGGACATAAACTGGGATTGCATTCTCTGGGAGAGGAAAAAGAGCAAAGGTCGCTGTTATAAATGTAATCAAGGAACACGGCCGAAAACCAAGCGTGTTTTTCTGTCATAGTTTTCTACAAATAAGTATATTTTTGTCAGAATTCTGTTCTGTGAGGCTGAGAGGCAGGGGAAACCGGAACAAAGACAGTATTTCACCCTGGGCTGGCAGGCAGCTGTTAGAGGTATTTACGGCCTTGCCGCAGTGCAGCGGCCAGTGAGAGTATGTGAGGCAGCAGAAGCTGGGGAGCAAGCCGCCAAGAAATCGGAATTCCGACCCCAATCCGATTTAGGCCCACTTTTTCGGAAATAATGAAAATAGATACCATTATTGTAAAGGATCCCCTAGACTTGAGAGTTTTGCAAAATGCAGGAGAAATTGTGTCGTTTCCCCCCACGTAGAGACACTCAGGGGAAGCAGTACCCCAGATGTGAAAATTCCGAACCCAAAGACAACCCCAAGGAGAGTGTTATGAACAACGTGGAGATTGTTGGTTCTACGGAATTGGACTTGTAAATCAGATTGGCTGAGGCATTAATTCAGGTTTTCCTGAAAAAGAAAAGTACATTTCCTCCCTCTTTCAGACGGGGTTTCCAAGTCCCTGTGCAGCCAGGCGCAGGAGCTGGGCGCACTGAAGCCCAGGGCACTGCGGAAGGCGGGCACCACTGGGTGCCTCTGCAACGCCGGCCACGCACACCCAGCGCATGTGCAGTGAAATGATTCAGCTCAGAGCGTCACTACGCACTGTGCAGAATGAGGGGGCGGGTGGAAGAAATAACCAGATTCTACGACCCCTCCCTCAGGATTTGCTGCTTATCTTTCTTTTCTTCCAACCTTGCATCTAAAGATAGCTACTAACTGCCCTTAACTACAGTTGCTTTCAATTTTAGACTTAACGACCCCGCCCCAATTTAAACCTGTACATTAGAAACCGGTTGCAAATATGAGCTAGTAGCCAAAGTAAATATATATATATTTCCAGATACACACCACAAACACACACACACACACACACACACACACACACGAGAGAGAGAGAGAGAGAGAGAGAGAGAGAGAGAGAGAGAGAGAGAGAGAGACTCCTCCGGAAATGTATAGAATTTTCAGCCCGCTGCTGTCTGCTATGGGTAAAGGTCTTTCTTTCTGGCGCCCGTTCAAACCGCCAAACTTGAGGCCAATTCTTCAGGCCTACTATTCCAGGATCTTGTTACGCCAGCGCAGCACGTTCTAGGGCACTAGCTCAGGGGAGAGCAAACAAACAAACAAACAAACAAACAAACAAACAAACTGAAGGGATTTTCCTCTTGGCTCGCCTAATTAATGAAGGATGTGTGTGTCTGGGTCACTTGCTGTCTGAGCTGGGGGTGGGGCGGTGAGAGGCGGCTCTAGGCCCTCAGAATACCTTTCGGCTACTTCAGGGGAAGTGGCGGGACCTGCTCTTCTTCGCGAAGACCTTAGCCTGCTGGAAGAAGCCCTCGGGCTCGGGTTCCCGCAGCTGGTGGCCGCCCTGCTCGGCTGTCTGACACTTTGTCCAGGAGGAGGCGCTGTAGGACAAGCGTCTCGCTGGCTGAGCCGATGCTACAGATGCCCAGGGAGGGCGGGGGAAGGGGAGGACACAAGAGCTCCCCTTCTCTCCCGCCCTCCACCTCTGCGCGCACAACGGGGGTTGAGCCTTGGACACAACAGGGTGGTGTGGTCGCTTCTCACAGCAGAGGCAGCTCTGAGGTCCCGGACCCCGGCAAGCTGATTCCCGGGGGAAGGCTACTTTGTTTCCTCTGCCTTCCCAGAGGGGGCGTGATTGGCGCACTCTGCGTTCTTAGAAACAGGCAACCAAGATCCTGTGGTGGAGAGAGCTGTTCCCCGAAACACAACGTTCCAACCAGCCTTCTCAGCCCCTGCTGGGTCTAGGTTCCAGTGTTTTACTTTACCCCAAATTCTTGGTAACCAGAATAGGCAGCCCAAGTAAGCACAGCTGGAGCACCTGAGTGGACTGGCCTGCCCTGCTCATTTACAACAGGCCCCGGGAGTCCTTTCTGACTTTCTGAAATCCCAGGCAAATCCCATTATGCACTTTGCAGCAGTTTGAGAACCAGGTCAGATGTGCAGAACTACTATCCTAACACTATCCCCACCCCCAGCACACCACTGTCCTCGTCGAAGCCCTGCAGTGGGCAGATACCAGCCTCAGCAACTAGCTCTGACCCAACCTGACTTGACCAGTCTTCTCTTGTCCCATAGCAATGCCCTTCTCGTCCTAGGATATTAATTCTCAGGGAAGGCCTGCACCCAAATGTCTTGCTGATAAGGTTTCTGGATTCAGCCCCAAACATATTTAATCCCAGTGTCCAGGTATGGTATCCAAGGCATTTTTGAAAACATTCTTCCCAGGGCAACCAGGATGTGCACTTATGTTTGAGAACTGCAGGTCAGGAGTCCCTCTTGCTTGACTCTTTGTTCTCCAGATGCCAGGTATTCTCTCTCACCAGGCATTCTCAGAGCTTTTGAAGCTATAGTCCTGGCTATCTTTTTTTTTTTTTTTTTTTTTTTTTTTTGAGACAGCTACGCTATAGGTGAAGAATTAGTCCCATTTTAGGGAAGGATCTATGTATTCCTTACATTGGGCTTGGAGATCTCAAAAAGAGCAGGTTCTAGGTTCAGACTGCCTTGGGTTCGAACACAAACACATTACTACTTATGTGCTGGGTGACCTTATGCAAGTAGGACAGACCCTGTAGACCTGGTTCTTCTTTTGAAAGTTGGAATACTGAGCGTGCTCTCAAAGGTTCATATGAGGATTGGGGGGGGGGTTGTCTTGGTTTTTTGTTTTGTTTTGTTTTGCTTTTGTTTTCAGACAGGATCTCAATCAATAGCCCAGACTGGCCATAGATTCATTGCAATCCTCCTGCTTTGGCTTCCCAAGTGCTGGGATTACAAGTGTGAGCCACCAGCACCTTCTTGATTTTTACTTTGATAGCATTCTTGAGTACTAGTCTAGGTACTTTTTAGTTAAGTATTTGAAGTTGTGCTTTGTCACACAAAAATTTAGTGCATGATCTTTATTATTGTTGGCTCTGCTTTGACTCTCAGTAAGGCCCTGACTTTACATCCAAAAGAGAACTCACTAAATTGCTGAATTTTATAAAGGATAAAAGAGACTTGAGCTGATGTGATGATGCACACCTGTAGTCCCAGCGCTAAAGACTCTGAGACAGGAGGCTCAACATGAGCTTGAGGTCAACCTCAGCTACATTGTAAGTTTAGGACCAGCCTTGGCAGCCCACCAAGTCCCTATCTCAATGAAACAAAACAAAATAAAAAAGTGAAGTAAATAAAATGTCTCGGTCTGGTCTCCTCAGCTTGGCCTCTTGGGTTTTAGTGTCTAGTATCTGCATATTTCAGGGTTCCACCTCAAAGGAAGGGGCTCTTGGTTCCTCAGTGGATGGCCTCACACTCTCAGGAATATTTTGGACCCCTCAAGTGGGTTTCTAGTCTTTCCTGAGTCCAGGCCTCAGTAGCTCCTGCAGTCACCCTCAGCACTGCCTGTTCTTCTACCAGTCACCCCTGCCCAGCTGGTTGCTCTTCTATAGCTCTAGGGCAAGAAGTATCTTCAGTCCCTTGAAGTATGAGTGGAATGGAGCAAAAGCAAAACATGCCAGCCAGCCCCCCTCTCCCCACCTCCCGCCAACTTGTGACATGTGACTTTGGCTCCAGGGCTGTGGCTGACACCCAGATACAACTTGAGGCTGTGTCATGACAAGGTGTGTCTTAGGACTTTTCCTTCTAATTTTCAAGGAACCCTTCCTATTTTTGAAAAAAAAAATGTTTTTTTTTATAAGATCGGTTTATGAATTTGACCAAAAATTCTCAGTGCTCCTGCTTCAGCCTCCCAGATGCGAGGATTACATATGTGCATCACCATTCCTGACCAAAATTCTTATCTTTTATGAAGAATTATACAAACATGACTTCAGACTACAACTACACACACATGCACACTCCCCAAACCAGGTTCTACCTCTTCAGCTTTGACTTCCATATCTTTTGCCCAGAGACTTGTTCTGTGATACTCCTTTATAGCCCTTAGCAGCTTCTCTTGATTAAACCAGGAGTCTATGTCAGATTATCTCTGAAAACATACAGAGTTTCTTCTGTGTAATGTTTTGAGTCAAGTTCTGTCCACAACTAAGGAAGCATCCCTGCCACTCCCACCACTCCGATTTCTAAGCCACCTAGCCCCAATTCTCTTGAGCACTTAAAAGTTCCTGTCCTGCTGGGTGTGGTGGTGCACGCCTTTAATCCTAGCACTTGGGAGGCAGAGGCAGGCGGATCTTTGTGAGTTCAAGGCCAGCCTGGTCTACAGAGTGAGTTCCAGGACAGCTGGAGCTACAGAGAGACTGTGTCTCAAAAAGAAAAAAAAAGTTCCTGTCCTTGGAACCACTGGAGACTTTTCTAGCTCCAACCCTCAGAAGAACATCCTGCCTCAGGTTTCCTATCTCCTACTAACAGCCTTTTACTCTAGAATCACCTTTTCCTTCCAGAAGACTCAAAACTAGACTTCTAGTGAGTAACTCCACTGTGAAAGAGATGGAAGTTTCAGTAGTATAGTGTATAGCCAGCAGCATGGGATCACATTTCTCACATGCTTTGGACTCTCTCTTGGGCCCTTTTCTGGCTCTTAACTCTAGCCTGTGTCCTTAAGCACCAACCTGGGCAGTCTTCTTCTGCCATGTGTCTTTGGCCAAGGAATTTATCCAAAGCCCCGTCCCTGACTATTCCTTCTTATTATGCAAACATTTAGTTTAAGAGGAGAGCTCAACACCTTCTCTAGGCAATAGTCCTCTTTAAAAGCCAAAATTAAAATGATTTTCCTTAGGATGGGCAGAGGGCTGACATGTATCATGCTTGAAGAAAGGGATGCTGTTTTCTAGACCACTTCCCCTCTTTTCTGGGAGCTACACTGCCTTCTGGGTTTGAAAATCTTACAGGGGATTCTACCTCAAGGAAGTCCACCAGGCAGAAATTCTCAGGATTGGTTCTTTGTAGCCAAATAGGGAAGAGACAATTCTCAGAGTCCTAGTTTACTGAGAAACTAACTCCCTACAGGTTTTAAAAAAGGACTACCCTCTTTTTCACCCCTCCCTGTCCATTACCAGTACTACCACCATTAAAGGCTTTTGAGAGACTGGGGCTAGAGCTCAGAGGGAGGGGCACTTGCTTAGTATTCCCAAGTCCCCAGATTCAACTACCAGGGGGAAGACAAAAGCTCCTGGGAACCTGCAACACACTGGCAGGTACTAGTTGTGCTCCTCCCAGTGATGCTCAGTTTATCTTCCCAGCCCATCCTCCCTCTTTCATCCATAAAAGCCTAGGACGTTGGAGGTGGGGGATGTGATAATGGGTGATTATAGGAAGGTACAAGCTTGCTCCTTAATCACTTTACTTAAGATCAGAAAAAGATGTCTGCCCTCTTTTCCTTACACAAGGCTATTTTCTTGTTACTGTCTTTAATATCCAGAGTAGACTGTGTAATTCTCCTGTGTAAACTACAGTGAGACTTGAAAGTAAGTCTCAGGTACCATCCATCACACTTCATCCAAACAAACATCTACTGAGCCCCAGCTAGAGGCCAGGCACTGCTCCCCACACTGTTCCTCATACTGTCCTTCTTTGGGCTTATTTCCCTTTCATTCCACCTTCATAAAAACATCTCATCACAATGGCCTAGGAAGCCATATAATACCTTTTGATTAATCATTTATTAACCTAAAAATGAAATCTTTTCTCAACCCCTCTAACTTTAATTATTTCTTATAGGTGATAAATAAAGATTAATTTCAAAGTTGCCCACCTAGTGCTAGCAGAATCAGAAGCCATTTTTGAAGGTTTATCTTCACTCATTGCTTTGATAATATACCACCAACTTAAAACAAATTCTCCTACATCGCTAATGGAATGAAAAAGGAAAAAAATGGATGTCCTACTATCTGGGCTAAGAGCCTCCTGTTTTCTGGCTAATGAGAGTCAAATCAGGAAATGGGTTTGGAACTTCATGTAGAATGGGTAGAAATTAGAAGGCAGAGAGGTCTTTGTACAGAGGAATCTTTCAAGGGTTTGATGGAACTTTCAGATTGGAACTGTTGTAACCGATTTTGATTTAGAAATCCTGAATGTGTACATCCATTATTTTATCAGAGCTGTAAAAAAACAGCCACACATTTTCACATGGTTTGGGGGGGGGTGTCAGTTTTCTTCTTATTTGTCCCTCTCAATGGGAGCTGGGAAAAATTTCCCCACCCCATCTCTTCCACCCCCCACAGGCAGAGATGGTCACAGTCCCCTGTGGAGTGCCCAGCCCTCTTCCTTGCTTGCTCAGCAGGATTGAAAGAGACAGTCCTCTACTCCCTCCTTTCTCTTATACTCTCTTGTGGTGGGGACATCAGTTTGGGGAGAACTGAGGATTCCACTCGTATCTGGGCCCTGGGGAACTCATGAGCCCTGAGCTGAGTGATTGGGTTCACCGTGGGATTGTGCACATCTGACTTCCTGGCCTTGGGTTTCTGGAGAGCCTCCTTTGCTTCCTCACACCCTGGCTCCTTCACACTAGGGTTGTTTTATCGTTTTATAACCTTCTTTAGAGCCTCAGTTGCCAGAGTCCAATGGGGGCTATTCTCTACTTTCTCACATCACCAAACCCCAAGTCTTGCTGTTTTAAGCAGTTTGGTCACTTGCAAAGGGTTCTCTTTCAGATCTAAGCAAAGTATAAAAACCTCTAGGCAAGTGGCTATCTTCAACTTTCACCAAGCCCATCCACAACAATACAGAGCAAGCCAAGTGTTAATTCCAGCTGCCACCCCACCCCCAAGGCCACCCAGTCTCTCCCTAACCATGCTTTCTCTATTGAAACTTGAACAAAATATCAAATAATTTCCAAATTCTCTGATAAGAAAGCAGTGTCCTTTGGCATTTCTATTTTCCACAGCTAGTGCTAGAAAATGATTGAAATAAAGGAGTTGGTGGTACTCACAGCGAATGCAGCCAAAGAATCATAAGACATGCCCACAACCAGCCTTTTCCAAATAGCACTATCCCCCAATTTAAACAGCCTTCTCTGAAAAGATGCTATTTGAAAAGCCTGGGGTATTGATACGAATATGACCTCTCTTGCATTCTGGATATTTGGAACTATTTAAATCAGAGGGAACAGTTGCAGTGAACCTTTATTTAGTGAATAAAAGTTTAAAGCCAAAGGTTATTTATGGTTCTGCAGAGAAGGGACCTGAGTGGCTATTTACGAGCACGTGATTCCAATAAACTTTGTTTTATGGCTTGAGAGTTGACAAGCCAAAATATAATTCCCACCATAAATTAGGTTAAGAGCATACAAGTGCAGATGCTTGGTGCAGCGATAGGAAAGTGAGAGGTTCCAGCCAGCGCCTGGCTCAGGAGGAGACAGTTCTCCCAGCTCCCCTACCCACTAGAAAAGGAAAACTGTAAGTCATTTATTACTTTTTCTGCAGCAACTCCTGTGGTGGGAGATTTCTGCCTAACTTTTCTGCCTGGGGAAATCTGATCAAAGTTAATTTTAATTTTAGCCTAAACCTAAATTAACAAATAGATTGGGGACTTTGGCTTTCTTCTCTTGCTTTGTATACATGGAAAGTTAGGAATGGAGGGCTTCTACCTCACAAGAAGGACTTCCTCTCTCCTCCCTGTTCAGAGCTTCAGAAGTGGAATAAAACAACCCTAGTTTGGGATGGGGAGAGAGAGGAGATGATTGTGGAGATGATGTTGCTTCAGAGGTTTCTCAGAACAGATTGCTATTCTACAAGTCTCAAAACTTGAAGACGGACACCAATGCCCAGGGGTCCACTGCTCTGTAAGATAAGTTTGTGGGTTCTCTTTCAGGAATGTTAAAAAATTAATGCCAGACCCATAGAATTAGATAATAGTTTATGCCATTGCCACTTACCCCCAAGCCCACCAATTTCCCTGCCTGGTTATCCTTTGGGTCCTCTTTCCCCACAGAAGGTAATGACTCTGTTTTGAATAGGAGAAGTGGAAAAGCACTCATTCCCCCCAGCCATTCCTGCCCCTTCTTTAAGGAGAAGGCAGTTTTTTTTTTTGGGGGGGGGGATTTGAAGCTAACCTGGAACTGGAAAAGGAGACTGAACAGTTCCCAGAAGGAGCAGATGAGAGGTTGATTGGGTTTCGGGACAGAGAATGGCTGTTCCCATCCCAGCGAGCTGCGCCCACCGGCCTGACGCAGAAGGAAAAACACAAAGGCCCATTTTCTTTGATTTTGCTTCCCTTTTCCCGGTCGGGGAAACTCTGCCTCAGGCAGTCTGAGTCAGGCCAAATACCTAAGAAGGTTTTTCCCGGGGGAGAGTAGAGTTGGAGAGGCAATGAAGACAAACTCTCATACTCTATGGGTTCGCCTTTGAGGATGCTGTCGGAGGAGAACTTTGCGCAGTTTTGAGGCAATCACCCGGAGCAGGGAGTTCTAGATATTGGTGAAGTATCTGGGCTTTATTTTTTTTCTGTGTTTGATGTACTTCTGCTTTATTGTGTTGTGGGATTTAAGTGACACTCCCCCACCCCCGTTTTCCTTGCAACAGGTTCGGAAGCAGTAGGGAGAGGTGGTGTAAGTACCTTCCCGTTTCTTCCGAATTGCGAAAAGGCGGTACTAATGCAGAGAGGTGGTAGGCGAAGGGCCAAGCCAGCCAGCCTTGTCTCCCCAGGCTGGATTCGCTTTGGGAGGTGGAGGTTGTGGGTTGGGTCTCTAGGAAGCTTTTCTGGGGCCTGGTGCACAGTCACCTGCACAAGGAAACGCTCAGCGGGGGCTCCACCTTTTATCCTTTGGGACTCCCGGGAATTTGATGGCCTTCCTAGGCTTGGCAGGCTCTCACAGGTGCAGCTCTGCTTGCAACTAATTAATAGCCCAGCCCTATCAACGTATTGCGCGAGTATCCCCGACTGCTAGAACTGACACAGTAAACACCAAGGCAACCAAGGTCCCCCTCTGCAGCCCAGCGCAGATTAAATTCTGCCCAGTCTAACCCAACCTTTTCCAGTGGTATTTTTTTTTATTTTTAATTGATCACACACACACACACACACACACACACACAAAACAAACACATAACCCTTCATAGCCTCTGGTGTGTTGAGTTGGTCAGCTTCCAGGAAGGGCTGCAAACCCTGAATTTATGTGGACATTCCTTTCCAGTCCTTTCCGGGGCCCAGCTCCATTGGTATGGGTCCTGGGTTTGCAATATCAGCTGAACAAGAAGACCTGCTTCATCTTTCCTCTTTCACCTCTGCTTCTCCTTAATTGCAGGTCAAGAATTTCTGCTCCCCAGTCTCTCTCTCTCTCTCTCTCTCTCTCTCTCTCTCTCTCTCTCTCTCTCTCTCTTTCACACACACACACACACACACCAAATAAACAAAAAACCAGAGGGATTGGGTTCTTTGGTTCTGAAGTTTCAGTCTGAGGTCTCTGGGCTTGAAAGGTACCTGAGACTGGTGACATCTTCAGGAGAACCTTCTCCTTAAAATGGCCATAGTAGAGGGAAAGTCAAAGAAACATACAGGGGCTCTGCTTGTCCCTTGCTGCAAATCCGAGGTCATTTTGTTTTACTGGAAGATGGATATGCATGGACCACAGGAACCAAGCATCTTCTCTCTTGTGAGATGTCTTCTCTTCCTGGTCAGAGAAGCTGAGACTGGGCTCAGGGCCATATTTCTTAGCTGGGTCCCTGGTGAGGCTATGCTCACCGGGAGAAATTGAAATCTACCCACCTGGTAGTTTCTATGAACAAGGCCTGTACAAATGAACCTGGCTCTGAGCTCCAGGCTAGAAAATCTGGGCTCTCCAGACCCCCTTGGTTTTGCCCCCCTTCTACTCCCTGGCTCTATATGCTTATCTCTGCAGAGGCTGCTTGCTTGCAAATCCACATTTGGCGCCTTGTAGCTGCACACAGCACAAAAAGCCGGAGAGATCAAAAGCATTTGTATGGGCAGTTGAGCGGGAGGTGAAGGGAGGTGAATATTTAACGCTTTTGTTCATCAATAACTTGTTGGCTTTGACCTGTCTGAACAAGTCGAGCAATAAGGTGAAATGCAGGTCACAACGTCTAACAAATATGAAAATGTGTATACTCATCCTGGTCCTGGTCCCCACCCAGCCCATCAGCCTTCCCCAATTTGGATAAAGCCTAGGTAGGCCCAGGGTCCTCCAGAAGGCAAGTAGATAAAAGTGCTTGGCCTTAGGCAAAATTGGGGAGACTCCTTAAACAAACAGATTCAGGAACCTTAGAATCCTTGTTGAAACTGGTACCCAGGAAATCCTTGTGAAATAGTAAAAAAATGGTGGAACTGAAGAATGAGGGGGTGGGTTGGGGCCTCATGTAACAGCAAACCAGAGTAAAAGTGAGCAGCCAATTTTGCCAGATTTAGTGCATGAGTCGCTCTGCTTCACCCATCAGACCAAGGCCTGGGGATTGAAAGTGATTTTTTTAAAGTATAGGGGAAAGAATCAAAACAATATATTTTTTAAATTTGAACATCTTCAGCTTATTATCAGGCACCCAGAAGCCCCCTCTGAAGTCAGGGCATTCCTCTGGCCCTGAAATCCGCACAGCCCCAGAGTGCATCTGCGTTCTTGATGCCCTGAATTGAGGGGCAAGCCCAGGACAACACTGAGGCGCTGGGGCGGGTGAAATCCGTGAACTTTTGTACTCTTGTGTGCTGCTGTCGGCAAAGCAAAAATAATGAAACTTTGTGATATGTTTGTAAATGATTTCGAATGACCCCTCGCCCTGCCCTTCACCATTAGCTGGCCGGTCTCAGCCCAGGGCGGCTCCGTGCCTGAGAGCAGTGCCTGCCTCCGGGTCAGCAGCAGCAGCAGCAGCAGCAGCAGCAGCAGCAGCAGCAGCAAGAGGAGGAGGGAACCGATCGGAGATACAGCCAGGCTGAGGGCCCAGGAAGGTAAATGCTTGATTCTGGGAAAACTAGCTGTGACCACCAACCTGGCTCAGAGATTGGCAAAGGGTAGTCCCTCTTGACTTTCTTATTTTCCCCTTGTGGCTGAGGGCCTTTGCCTCTTTCTGGAAAATGCCACTTGATGGGGAAGGAGGAATTTGGATTCTGAGAGGGGGTTAATAAAGCTGCCATCACTGGGGTGAGTTTTTTTTCCCCTTCTTTTCTTTCTTAAGAAGAAGGTTGTGGTTGCTCAGCTGCTCAGTAACCCCAGCCCTGGCAAAAGAAAGAGGGAGCTCACGACTGCAAAGCTATCATGCTACCTGAACTATCTCTGAAAGCCAGGCTTTGGGGAGCTTGTGGTAGCTGGGATGAAGACACCAGGACTGGCAGCATCTGGTTATCTGCCCTGGGTAGGACCTGAAGGTGGTAACGTTGTCTATATATACCCTGTAGAACCGAATTTGTGTGGTACCCACATAGTCACAGATTCGATTCTAGGGGAATATATGGTCGATGCAAAAACTTCACATTTCTCCGACATAGCCAGAGACAGAGGCAGCCGGTGTCGGCTAGCCACCTCTTTCTGTTTCATTACCTTGGACTCCAGGAGGATCGACTTTGCCTGGTAACACTGTGTGGCCTTTTCCTAGAGAAGCTCCTTGCCTTTTGTAAATAGAGGCTTCAATGGGTGATGTAGCTTAATAAGAAGCCTTAATCCATTTGCATGAATGTAAGGCCAAGTGTACCTAAAAGGATACTGGGGAGTGAGGGGAAAGGCCAGCTAGCTTCAGCTGTAGCTCTGCCCTGCAGGAACCTGAACGCAAAAGTACCCAAATGGGGGGTTCTGCTAGTTTTAAGGCCCTTGTATGAGATGAAAACAAACGAAAAGAAGGCCATTGTAGACCTTTGGGGTACATTTGGGCAAGGTTAAGTCCCCTCACCACTCACCCGACCCAACCCAACCCTGAGCTACCAGAGCCTGGGCCAGTGAGGTCCTCCTGCTAGATCAGATGGGAACACCTCAGCCTGGGCACTGGCCGAAAAGCACAGTGGTTACTCATTGTCTAACTTAATTCAGGCCGGCCAGATTCTGGTAACTTTTGGGTGACCCTGTTGAAGACAAAGCCAGGACAGGTCTTTGTATGGCAGAATCGCGGCTCCAGCCAGCTGGCCTGGAAGTCTGCCCGCCTGACACTCCACCCAACTCAGAGGCCACCTTGCCCACTCATCCTTCCTCACTTCACACCCCAATAGGATGAGTCACTCTCCCTTGAGCTGTGCCCACTTTGGGGGTTGCTTCAGAGGATAGTGAGTGAGGAGGGCATGGGAGGTTAGCAATGTCGGTGGCAGACAAAAGCTGACATTACCTGCTGGGAATAGAGGTGCTAAGGATGGGAACCAAATTAACAACTGTCAGGGCTTCTCAAATGTGGCATGGCAAGTCACTTGATTACACATATGTTATTTAGTTAAATTTGTGAAAATTATGAGATGCTCGCCAACCCGGTGATAAACTTGCTCCCTTCCTATTGGCTGGCCTAGTCACATGGCCGCCCAACTTTATTCAGTTGACAGCAAGTAGGAGGGCCCAATGGAAGGAGAAAAAAAGACAACACGAGAAAAATTAGTATTTTCTACCTTCTGAAATTAATGGCCATGAGTTCGTATATGGTGAACTCCAAGTATGTGGACCCCAAATTTCCTCCGTGCGAGGAATATTTGCAGGGTGGCTACCTAGGCGAGCAGGGCGCCGACTACTACAGCAGCGGGGCTCAGGGCGCCGACTTCCAGCCCCAGGGGCTCTACCCGCGGCCCGACTTCGGAGAGCAACCCTTCGGAGGCGGTGGTCCCGGACCCGGCTCAGCGCTGCCTGCGCGGGGCCACGGACAGGAGCCGAGCGGCCCTGGCAGTCACTACGGTGCCCCGGGAGAGCCTTGCCCAGCGCCCCCGCCTGCGCCCCTGCCTGGCGCCCGGGCCTGCAGCCAGCCCAACGGCCCTAAGCAGCCGCCCCCCGGGACAGCACTCAAGCAGCCAGCTGTGGTCTACCCCTGGATGAAGAAGGTGCACGTGAATTCGGGTAAGGTGCGGACACAGCGTGATCTGCCCCCCTCCCCCCACCTCCATCCGCATCTCTTGGCCTGGGCCCCCCTGAGGGGCGCAAGTGGGTGGGGGCTTGTGAGGCTTCTTCCCTGGGCGCTGCAATTACTCTCTCCATAAATTTTTATAGCTGAGGGAGCAGGCCGGGACCATGTGGCTGGCTGCTTGGCTGTGGGCGCAAAAGGGGGTGGGGATGGGGATGGGGGTGGGGTGGGGGAGGACTCCATTTCCACAGTGGAGGGAAAGCAGTGCAGGGGAAGGGCATTTCCAATGTGCTTGGGGATCCCGGGCTATTGGCGGGCCAGGGAGAAGGGAGCACATTTGGGGATCCAGCTGCTGTGAGTCTGGAGAAGTAGGAGCACAGAAGGGGGTGGGAGTGAGTGTGTGCTCACTGAGAGGGCGGGAGGGAGGAAGCTTGGAGCTTGGAGGAGCCGGATGCGCCAGGAAGTGAGGGCAGAGGCAAGCGAGGGGCCTAACTAGTGGCCTGGCTCTGACCTGGCTGTCCTTTCTATTTTGTCTCGTAGTGAACCCCAACTACACCGGTGGGGAGCCCAAGCGTTCCCGGACGGCTTATACCAGGCAGCAAGTCCTAGAACTGGAAAAGGAATTTCATTTTAACAGGTATCTGACCAGGCGCCGTCGGATTGAAATCGCCCATACCCTGTGTCTGTCTGAGCGACAGATCAAGATCTGGTTCCAGAACCGGAGGATGAAGTGGAAAAAAGATCACAAGCTGCCCAACACCAAGGGCAGGTCATCATCATCCTCTTCCTCTTCTTCCTGCTCCTCCTCAGCGGCCCCGGGCCAGCACTTGCAGCCAGTGGCCAAGGACCACCACACGGACCTGACGGCCTTATAGAAGTGGGGACCCTGGGCCTATCCCTCCCTGCACTCCAGGCTGACAGAAGCTTCGGGGGCAGGCAGGGCCTGCTGTCACCTCACTGGGCTCTAAGGTACTGTGGGGGTGGACCTGGGACCAGCAGGCCGCCCTCGGACTAGGTTAGCATCTTGCCCGAGGGCAGCCCCCTCCCTAGTGTGGGGATGGGGTGGGAGGGAGGGTGGGAATCTTTAAGTATATTATCATATGACAGGAGCTACTGAAGACAGAAAACCTTGGCTAGTCATTAAACTCATGAAAATCTTTGCTGTTGGATTTTGAATTTTAAAATGAAGGTTGGATGCTTTATCTCGGTGTGAATCTGGACCTTCTCCCCAACACCACCCCTCCAGGGAGCTGTGTGGTTTCCTAAGTGTGGGGGAGCTGAGGCAGAAGCCAGTCACCCCGTGCTAGGTGTTTTCAGTGGGAGCAGGAGAGCTGAGCCAAAATCTCAGAACTTTCTGGGTCTTCTATAGAATTTCTAGTGTGATAAAAAGAAATGTTTTGCTCCTAGTGGCCCCATGCCCAAAGAAACAAATCCAAGAAGGAAATGGAGATGGGGTATTTTATGTTTAGATTATATTTGCTTAAATATTTATTTGTTGGGGACATGGGACACAGAAAATAGCCCCTACCTGCATGCCAGAACCTTAAGATGCTGAAAAGGACTGATTCAGGGGACTGAATCAAAGATGTGCGGACTCATTTCTGCCTCTGTCCATATTTTGGACTCCTCCCCCTCCCTACTCCCCGGAAATATGTGTAGGAGGCCCTTAACACGTCAAGAGGGAAGCCAAGGATCCACTGAAAATCCAGTCCTTGAAACTGTGTTCCCACGTGTGCTTTTTTCAGCGCTGTGCTTACAAGTAGTTCTGGGTGGTTGAAAGAAAGAGGTGTGTGTGTGGGAACAAATGGTCCAACATTTTCCTCTGGGAAAAGAAAACAAAACCTATATTCTCTGGGTCGTCAGATAATGACTGAATTTTCTGTTCCAACTGAATTCCAAATGCCCCAAAGTACCCCACATAGCAGTGTTTTACAGGACTCTGTATGGCCTGTATGGGGGAGGGGCTGTGTACTAGTGAGAAAGTGGGTAGGTGGGGAGGTCTCATTTTAAAAAAGAAACTGATGGAATCTAGAAATCCATAAGAGTTGATCTTAGGAAGGTTTTTCCCTTGAAGTTTTAATTTTATTTAAGGATTTTTTCCTCAAGACATTAATCAGAAGGAGAAATTGCTAAAGTCTAAAAATTTTCAGGCCTACTTCTTTGCTTGAATATAGTGACTTAAAACGATCTCTTCCAAGTAACAGAAGAGATGTTTAGTTATTTTTCCCCTTTATTCCATGACTGGAAAGAGTTAAAAGCTCATTTTCCTAAAATGCTGACCCTTATGAGAGAGGAGAGCGGAATCAAAGGTAATGGCCAGAGTTTCTATACTCAAATAAAACAAGTCTCGGAATGTTCAAACCCCAAAGCTTTGGGGTCCAGAGAGAAACTCCTGATGGCAGCTACCAAAAAGCAAGAAAAGGGGGAGGGGGAAGGGATAAACTTTAAAACTTAATTCTAAGATCCATATTGAAGTTATTCTGTCAGTGCTTCAGAAGACTTTAGAAAATTTCAGGGGTCATATTTAAAATAGACGTAAGTGGAGAAAGGAAAGACCTCTTCTTTGGTTCTGTGTCTCCTGAAAACTGAGGGCAGGTATTCAACTGGAGTCCCTAAGCTGAAACTGCTTCTCCAAAGTATCTTCTAAGCCTTGGTCTTTTGTAGTAGACCCTAGGGATAGCTCTTTGTTCCCCCTTGGGGTGAGCCTGGCTCTCAGACTTGCACATGGCAATACTTGAATATAGCCACGTCGGGATATTAAAGATGGATATTCCTGCATTATTTGCATCATTGTTTCTATGACAAAAAGCACAGAGTTCATACATAGTCAAGATGTCTTTTTTCTGATGCCCTCACGTTGAGAAGCTGAAAAGGTATTTTACTGAAGTTCGGCTAAATTACAGAATCAGGTTCATCCAAAGGACAAATTTTCTATTCGATTAGCTGTATTTCAGCCGGGAGGACTGACCTCTAAACCCTTAACCTTTTGGACTCTAACTACCCTTCTTCCCCCACTCTAACATGAAGAGCAGTCTTTGGATACAGCATTTGAAAAGAGCCGCTATCCTTAGGCAAACTAGAAACTGCTAAGCTTCCTTCCTAAAACCCAAATCTAAGCATACATTGAACCTTGTCCTTGGGAGGGAGAAAAGTATATATTTTCACAATATTCAACTATGTAGATATTATGGAGATTATTATATAGATTTTTCCTCTCTAGAAGTTCTGGTTACTCAACCAGCTTCAGACCAAATACCAGCCTGCCTTCACTCCCTCCTCAAAGGAAAGCCAAGAAGCAAGTTTCCTGAAGGAAACCCCAAAGCATTCTTAAACACAGCCCCACTTCTTTGGAAAGTAACTTAATCAGAGAAACAACTTCTTTGTTTATAAGTCTCTGCTCTTCCTCTTAGCTTTGAGGGATTGTCTTTTGAAATGTTAATGGAGCTCACTTGGCGCACTGGGCAGCTCCCAGTCCAGGAGTCCTTCCAGGACTGGTATCCATTTGGGCCCACAGGAGTGGACCTGGAAAGGGGCAGCCCCCCTCTCCTCCCCAGCAACCTAGGGCAAGGAAAGGAAAAGAATTCCCATCTGGGAACAAGCTCTAGAGAAAGCTATGTGTGGAAAGGCTCTAGTGCCCATTTGCTATTATTTATTTCCAGTTTGTTCCCCCAAATATGAGCCAGAAGTGTTTGTTTGGTTTTTTTTTTAAGCCTTTGTTGGGGTCGTGACTGGGGGGTGGGGTGGAGTGTTTGCTGAGGACGGTGCTCCTCTGACTCCCATCTCACTTGGTCCATTGCAGCCTTTTGTTGTGAGATGACATTGTCAGTCAGTCCCATGGAGTCTGACCACATGAGATGCTTTTTTTTTTCTTAAATAGAATCTACCAATGTTTTACTGCCACTGATTAAAGTATTATTTATACTAATTGTTGCCTGTAGTTTTGATGTAATTCATTGATCTATATTTGAAATAAAAAAAAAAGGTGTAGTAAAATCTCCCTCCTGTTTGGTGCCTTGACAGAGCATTCTTTGTTAAGTTTTCTAAATGCAAACATGCAATATAAACAATGTATCTTATTATGTTCAGCAATAAATTAGACACCAATTTTATTTGGTGCCTATGGTGTGAAAGTTTGGGAAACCATGCAAAGCCTAGAAATTCTGCTCCCTTCAGACCCCCAGACACTCCCAATTTGGCTACCATTTGTGTGTGTGTGTGTGTGTGTGTGTGTATGTGTGTGTGTGTGTGAGTGTGTGTGTGTGTTTGTGTGTGCATTGTGAAGCCTGAAGTTCAGTCCAGACAGCAAGGTGGTGGGCATATTTGTTGGAAGAAAAAGAAGTAACTGCCTGGCTTACTGGGGGCTCTAAATCTGCTTTCCATCCTGGCTAACCCTAAACACCCTTAAGTATAAGAATCCTCAAAGGAAGTCTTCCAGGCTGGATAAAAGTGCTGGTTCTGGGCCCAACTACCTGGGCCCAGCTGAGCTGGGTGGTGGTGGTTGCTCTGACCTGACCTGGCTGGCCTCCAATCTTGGACTCCTATTTTTCTGGGTCCTGCTGAGCTGCTCTGGGACCCTTAGCACCTGC
This sequence comes from Rhizomys pruinosus, assembly GCA_009823505.1. Taxonomy (NCBI): domain Eukaryota; kingdom Metazoa; phylum Chordata; class Mammalia; order Rodentia; family Spalacidae; genus Rhizomys; species Rhizomys pruinosus. The sequence goes on from VZQC01005840.1 coordinate 5,107,035, forward strand.
CTCTTCTTCCCTGTACCCCTCTTGTCCCTCAGCAATAATAAACATTCCCCACTATAAAAAAGTGCCAGACATTTTTATCACTAGAGCTTTCTCACATTTTGGCCTGGGCTTTTTGAAGAGGGGGACCAGGACAGCAGTCCCAAAATAAATGGGGGAGGGGGGTACCCTGCTTGAGACAGGAAATGAACAGAATGCATAAAATTGGACATGTGTCCTTAATATATGGAAGGGCTCGCCCCAGAAGCGTGGATATGTGTATTTATAAGTGCGCAGTTTAAATATTCAGACACATTTTATGATTGTCCTCTGCCCATCTTCTGGTTAATGGCTCCTCCTATGCCCACCGATACATCAATACCGTTGTGTGTATTGAATCAGCGGCAGGGATGAGGAGGAAGCGAGTCCATAGCCTAGCCCGCTGAGTACAGTACAGTAAACCGGACCCTCGGCAGACGGCGCTTCCCGCCCTCCTGCCCGCCATGTTGGGGAGCCCTCCCTGCCCCCCGCGCCGGGCTGGGCTGCCCGGGCTCGCCGGCAGCCGGGGGAGGGCCTCTCATAACCCGGAGAATTTTCAAAGTGTGAGGAAGATGATAAGAATAGATTTCTACAAGTCGCGACCACGTGATTGGCGAAATAATTAATTCAGCACGTCCCTTAAGAAACACGGAGTCGTCATTAATCTGCCACGCAAAGGGCTCTCTCCGACTTGGAAAGTGCAGGGTTCCCGAGAATTCGGCCCGCCGAGGGGGGCCGCGCCGGCCTCCACCCGGCCCCGGAGGCGGGCGCGAGCGCGGCCGGCAGGTAAATATTTTGGCGACTTTTATTTCATCAGATTTAAATCCTTAATGAACTTAGCTGTCAGAGCCGCTGACAAATAGTTGCCTTTGCTTCCTGATTTGGAACCGCGCGCCGGCGGGAAGTTGTTAGTGGCTTGGACGGTGACCTTTGGTTCAGCAAAGCTTTGCACTTATGAAAAATTACTGCGAGCGGCCGAGTGTGTGTGAGAGAGAGAGAAAGAGAGAGGGGAAGAGAGGGAGGGTGTGGTGAGGATGTGAGGGTGTGCGAGGGGCTCGGGTGCCAGGGGTGAGGGGCTCGGTGCGCACAGGCTGCTGAGACAACAGGAGTTGTAAAGAACCCGCCAGGCTGAGGACGCTCCTGGCGCACGCGGGCTGAGGTTGCCCGGTCGCCAATGTCTACCGGGAACAATGGTCGCTGTCACGGCATCTGCCGCCTATTCTTAAACTGGCGAGAAAAGGCCCCGGCCCTCTTTTCAAGCGAGGCTCGTAAATTTTTCTTTGCGTCATAATACAAGGCTATAAAATCGAGTTGAAATTTTACCCCAGGCAGGTTTTAACCAACAGATAATGATTTCCGAGTTGCTTCTCCCACTCTTCTCCCTCCCCACCCCGAGCTCTGCGGCTGGCCACCCCAGCAAGCAGTGGCCCTCCTTCTTTTTCTTCTTTATTTTGTATTTGTCATTTAAAAAAAGATGTAACAAATGGAAAAAGAGTCCCGCCGCCCCAGTCAGAGCATCCTGGGCAAGGGGAAGGCTGGGGGGAAAGGAGAGGTGACGCGGGGCGAGAAGGCGACCACGTCTGCCGCTCCCATTTCCACCTCTTTTCACCCGCACTGCAAGAAGATTTGACATCCTAAAGCCAGTCTGCTTGGGTCCCACCCCACCCCCAGGGTGCTGGGGACCTAGGGCGAGAGCAGGCTGCAAGTACTCTCTTCCCCTAGCTCCGATCTCTAACCCGCTGTCGGAGAACAGCCTTTTGGTTCGCCTCCTTTCCGTGTATTTACAGCGAGCTGGGAATGACTGGCTGTGTGTGGTGGTTGTTTGGGGGTTCTCTCTCTCTCTCTCTCTCTCTCTCTCTCTCTCTCTCTCTTTCTCTGTCGGGACAGAAACAAAGTTTCTCCTGTTATGAATTATACATCCAAACAATAACACATTAATTCAATTATTCAAAGATGACAAATGTTTATGTGCCTAGCAAGTGACTCCAGCGCTGATTCCTAGTGCTTTCTCCGAGCTGCTTGCAATTTTCTCAATGAGAATCGTCTCCCCTCTTACCCCACCCACTTCAGTCCACCTAGATATCCCTATGTAGGCTCAGAAAGGAACCGACAAAAAGCGGCCCCAGCCACACTAGTGGCCCGACAGCCAACTAGCCTCCCAAGGCCCGGCTTGGCGGGCACAGGCCGGGCTATTTTATCAGTGTGACAATTGCCCGGGTTGGTGTGATAAATCATCGTAAGTAATTCCTGAAAGGGTGTGAGGCTGTTGGGGGCCGGGCGAGGACTGTAAATCTTTCCGGTTTATTGCTCTATGAACATATGCTCTGATTGAAGAAGGCTTAGATCCTTTCCTGGAGACAAATTCCCGCAAAGACCCCCCCCCCACCTTTGGCTGGGGATTAACACTTGCCTAGGGGCAGCCCCGCAGGCTCGGCCCCAAGCTGCAGGCTTAGGGATTGGGTCCTCTGGGTGGGGATGGAGTGGGGCAGCTCACTGTCCGGCTGCAAACGGCACCCCGAGTGGGCCTGCGCCCAGGCCGGGACAGGTGAACAAAAGGAGGGACATCAAATCTAGCGCTCACTCAGTCCGGGGACCGTCCTCTGGGACCTGCCTGAATCTCTGGATTGGGAATTCAAAAGGACCTTTTTTCCTTCCCCGGGGGCTCATTTGGAGGGTACTTTTACTAGTAAGACCTCTTGCAAGACACGGCGGGAGATCAATTCCACTGCAGATGCCGCTGGGAGGCGGAGAAATCCACACTCGGAGTTCCCCTTAGTTCGGGATTTCAGATCAGGCCCGGCCTGAGAGAGGTCGGTGAGAGCTCGTTACAACCCTGGAAGAGCTCTGGCCCCGATGGCTTTACTTTTCTTTCCACGTGCAGAATATCTACGGCAATTCTCACCTAACCACTTGCGGAGTGGTGAGATCCTGTTCTGATGTTTTAGAATAAAACAGAAATTTCCTTATTCCCCCAGGTAAGCCCGATTCCGTAAGCGCCCTCGCTTCCAGGGAGGCGCCGCAGGAAGCGGGAAGTCCAGGCCTGGCTGTTGCTGGGCCTGCGGGATCCGTTGGTCCTGCGCACATCTGGAGTCGCACAGGTCAAGGTGGGCACCGGTTTAGAGTCTGTGCGGCTGCAGACCTCCAAAGACTTGATGGAGTGCTCAGGGTGGTCACTCTGGGTCCTGCCGGGCTGCTAGGCGAGAACCCCAGCCAGCGCCCTAAGGAGTAGTGTTGGTGTCAGGGGGAACAGGCCAGAGTTGAGAACCAGCAGGTCCCACTTTGAGGCAGGAGTGGATGCTGTGGCACAACTTAAGTGCCTGGGTAAGGAGTGGGGAGAGCACATCGACCTAGTTGGCAGGGAGGGCACCTTGCCAGGGCAAGTGCAGACCTAGAGTACCTGAGCTTCTGTTTCACAGCCCTCTCCAAAGATGCCTTTAAGAGAGGCAACCTCTACCACTTCCAAAGCACTGGCAGGTCTGGCCGAGGCCGGGCCAGGGTCAGAGGTCCTTGCAGGGAGAGACTCTCTTTTCCCCTATTCCACTGCCCTCGCTAAGCTGTAGCAGAGCAGGTTTCAAGCTGTGAGGGTTTCCCTTCTGTCACCCACCAGTGTCTGCCCCTGGGAAGCCGCCTGGGTCCCATGCTTCCTGCGCCCCTCCTCCCAGCCCCCAGGCCTGGCTGCGCTCCTGGGCTGGATAGCGTGAAAGTTTCAGCCTCAATCAGTACAATCTTCCCTCGGGGTCACGTGAACAAATATGCTCGCATTTGAAGGCAGCGTCTGTATTTCCCGACTATGAGGGGGTTTCCGGGGCTCTCTCCAAATCCAGAAAGGACCACGTTCCGAAAGCAAAACAAACCCCGAGCTCTGGGGGATCTGGGAGGGCTGGGCAGGAACCCAGGAGTAGTGGGTGGGGGAGCAAGTAGCCGTTGCTCTGGGCCCGGGAGCGGACCGGCGGGCGGGTGGACGGACCAGCACACAGCGCAGGCGAAGCCAGCTTGGGGACTACGAACTCGTTCCTCCTGCGTTTATTGGTAGTTGAACCTCAGCCTGGTTCCGTTCTACCGGGAATTCCTCGTGCTCCGGTATATGGCCGAGTCTGCAAGCGCGCAAGACCAGGGTTGGGACAGTGTTGTCTGCAGACAAAGGGGGAAGGCTAGCTCTGCCCCCAACTGGAGCTCACTCTGAGACCGAGGACACCAGGTTTATGATAAATTGGGATCCAGGTAAGCAATTGCATGACAAAATGGAAATCTTTGGGCACAGGGCTGCTTGCTGTCCTGAGCAGGATACTAAATATGATTTATTTTGTGTAATCTGTGATCTTGATTATTGCCAATTGGTGAGGCAGCCCGCAGACCTAGATACACTTCTGCATATACATCGAGGACGGTGATTAATCGTAACGAGGGCGCTTTTATGGGGACATTCCCCGCCTACCAAAAGGTTAGGAGGTAGACTTGGAGGGTGGCCGGCAGTGTCGAGTGGGTGTAGTAGTTTGAGGACAGGGTCTGGTTAGGAAACTGGGGGTGGGGTGGGGGTGAGTTGGTGTTAGTATTTTGAGGGCAAATGTGCAGTTATGAGGATGGGCTGAAAATGAAATGAATAAAAAGAAACTTTTTTTTCACACTGTCACTGCCAAAGTAAGATGGAGCATCATATTAATTCTGTGTCTTGGACTACAGGGTTGGGTGCAGGCGAGTTGATTTATATGCATTTAAAATAAACTGTGTGGCCAGCCAGCTCCCTGCATTGTTCTATGAGCAAGCTCCACAGACTCAGCCTTTATCTCTTCCTCTTAGCTTCCTATTTTTTTCCATAGGAGTTAAAATTCCCCTCAATTCAAAAGGGACCCCAACTACCCTGAAGAGTTTGTGAGGCTTCCTCACAGTCTCTCTCACCCTTTGACTATTGAAATGACAGAGGACAGGTTTAGTATTTCTGGGTCCTCCCCCAAAGAGTAGTGAAAGCTAAATCATACTAGTTCCTGCACCCCACCTATCCTTTTGTTGATTGCTCCTCGTGGCTCCTGGCTCTGAGAGGACAAACCGTCCCAGGTCTTTCCTCAGTCAAGGCAAGAGTGGGTGACTCTATGAACCCCAGTGGACCAGACCAGTCCACTCCCTGTGGACTTCCACAGGGGAGAAAACCCCAAATCATTCCCTAAGTTTAAGCTGGAACAGGCCCTAGTGGGGGAAGGACTGATTTCCAGGGCCCTGGTCATCAAAGGAGAACAGGAAAAGTTGTTTTGTCAATCAGCTGCACTTGGCTCCTTCAGAAATTGAAGTCGGTGGACATTTTTCTTTGCTCACTCACTGCCTTGGAGCTGCGAGCCTGCCAGCTTAGTCAGCTGAATCCAATTACTGCGAGCAGCATTTCATTTGGCCCCATGGAGCACTCACTTACAACTTGCCCGAAAATTTCAATAATCCCTACCAAGGCTCCACACCGGCTCTATCCTAAAGAGTTTTCCCGGGGTGCTGCTGGGTGGAGGTACAAGCTGGGTTGCCTAGAGCCAGCTCTTTCCTCACAGCTTTCGTTCAGCACTCCTTTCTACTTCCCTAGATTGTGGCTGTGGGAAGAGCATTAGAGCTCGTGGCGAAGAGCCAGTAGGGTTAAGATCATGATTTGGGGGCACCCAAAAGGCCAGAGTTGAGCCAGTGCTGCTTGGCAGGTGGGCAGGGGAGGAAAGGTAGGAAAAGATGATGTGGGCGGGGGGGGGGGTTCTTCTTGTGATACAACTTTAGCCAACTTGGGACCGTCTTCCCTTTCCCACGTCCCAACGCAGCTGCGTCTAAAGCTCAGAGCACATCACTCACCATAGAAAGCCCAGTCTCAAACTTACCCGCTTCCTCAGTCCTGGAAAACAAAATTTAGCTAGAAGCGTTGGGGGTGCACGGGTTCTTCTTCTGAGGGGGTGCTCCCACTTCTAAAGAAGCCCTTTGCAAAAATAAATAAAAATATCAAGTGGCGAAAGTTGATGTCCGCCCACGCGAATGTATTACATAAAGCAGTTTGGTGATTGGGGCCATGGGTTTGAATACCCTGATACCTTGCAAGTCCACCGCGCTACCCATGAGCGGGGCTGCAGCTCAGCTGGGTAAGTTGGGAAGCTAAGGATTCGGGGAAGTGACTGGACACCCTGGACAGGAGTGTCTGTGAAGCTGAAGCACCGGGAGCGAAGTTGGGAACCCTACCGGGCTGGGATCTCTCCCAGGCGCTTCCGCTGGGTGTTCATTAAGGGGTGAGTTATTGCAGCGTGAGCCAAAGGTCACTTCAAATGCTTATGGCTAGGCTCTCTAGTCTTTAGAAGCGCCCAGAACGCTTTGTGTGGGGTTTTCCCGGGTGCACTTTTAGTGCTTGCAAACTACTGAGTCGACAAATTGCACAGGGTAGTTGCAAGAAGGAGCTGGTGTCTCTCTTTTCACCTGATGGGGGCTAGCACCACAGTTGTGAGCTGTGTTTTCAGATGGAGGTGGGGAAGGCTGTTGGTTTCTTAAGAGGTTTACAGACTAATTCTACCACGAGTGAGCAGCCTAGGCCCAGAATGGGGTGGGTACCCATTTTAAAAACTCAGGAAAACTATCTGAGCCAGAGATATAATGGGCAAACCAAGAAATAGTGCCTAGCTCCTTGTCCGCTGGGGCCCTGTAGGGCAGCCCTGGTAGGATCTACCCAAGCACATCTACATTTCCATCCTCCTTCCCTGCTGCTCTAAACTACCATCCTCCCTGCCTCCATTCGCTGCTCTCCCAGGGCCTCTGACACACTTGGCAGACCCTGGCCAAAGGGTCTGGTTCTTCCCTGGGACCAGGCTCTTCCCTCCCCCATCCAGCCATGGATTTTGGCCTCTAGCTCTGGAGCCAACTGAATCTTCCTTCTGTGGGGGAGAAGGAGTCTGGGATGACTGCAGGCAGCACATACAATAGTCACATTATGACATGAAAGGGATAAAGTCTCTCCTCATATGTTTGTAAGAAAGAACCGGCTGCTATCGAGTTTTCCATTTTGTTCCAGATCCGCTTCCACAGAATATCAAAGGAAACCGAAGAGCCTACAAAAAGAGTTAGGAGACAAAATTCAAGAAAATACACATAACAAATTGTGGTGAGTGGGGGTGACTTAAATAAACAATTTCCACTACATCCCCCCCCCCCTCCGAAACTCAAAAGTAGCCATCTCAGGATTCATACATCAAGACATGAAACAAAGGGCGGCTTTGAAGTGGATCACCTCAGTGTGAGCTGCCGCCTGTTACATGATAACCGATCATCGGCCTTCAAATTTATGGCGCTTTAATAGAGTGAGCCCAGTGCCTTAAATGCTGGGTGTGTTACAGTACTGGCTAAATGGGAGTGATTTAGAAGTGGTGTCTAGGACTTCCCAAAGGGCAGAAGAGGCTCAAGCAGAGAAATCAGGAGAATCTGGGCAAATAGTAAGTTTCGTTTCAAGCAAACCCGCAAAGCAGTGGTTTCCACAACCTGAAGTAGCAAAGCCATCAATAGCAAACCGTTGTTCGGCTCCAGTGAGTATCAGAAATGACCAGAAGAGTCGTGGCTATCAGGGAGAGGGTTTTTTGAGGCCCTGGCTTAAGCAAAGTAAAGAGAGGAACTGAGTCCAATCTGAATCTCAGAGCATTTTAAGAAACCGATACAACCAGCGCTCCATCACCGCCCTCTTAGGACTCGCCCCAATTGAAGGTTTCCATCCGCTATTTATTGCCAGTGCAGCACTAAATACAGCCCGGTGCTGTGGCCTCCCTCCCTTCCCAAACCTCCCTCTCCCATGGCCGCCTTCCCACGGTGCTCCCGGCCAGCGAATGCTGGGGAGGTCTCTAGGAGTCCATGGAGTCGGGAGGCCAAGGCGGGCCGCAGGTCTTTCGTCCTTGGAGAGGCTTGCGCGCATCTCATCCCGCCTCGCCAACCAGCAGAGTTGCTTCAGGCCAGAGCCGGCCACTTTATATAATCCCGCTGCTCACACGCAGGGTTCGAGCGGGAAAAGTGCGGAGTAGGGAATTCTTTTGCTGCACTGCCTCCTACGCGGAACCTGCTTTCCACTTCTGAAAAGTGCCAGGCCTTGGGAAGTGTTTTTCTTTTCATTCCTTACTGAAGCGTTTACTGCTGCCGTGGTCGCAGTCATAAATTTTGTTACAAACCACAATGACAGGCGCATTGATATGCACCGTGAGAGCTCCAGCTGCTTAATAACCCCGTCCCCTGGCCGCTGTGAGCGCCTTTTATTTATTCGGTATCATATTAGGTATTGATCCTGGGCAGAATTAAGTGCAGTGAGCCAGTATCAGGGCTTCTCTGCTTCTGAGGCAAAGCAAGCTAGGCAGGCCTGCACCGTTGGGGACCCCATGTTGGTAGCTCCTAGAGGAGGCCTTCCTTCCTTCCTCCTGGAAACCATTTGCCCTGTCTTCCGGGTCTGCAGCTAAACCTCCAATCTGAGTTGGGTAACTTCCTGGCACTTTGGAAAAGGAGAAAAGGACTAGCCAGTCCCATTCCACTCCCCACCTCTAAAATGAGCAGAGGGGCTATGGGGACTGAGTGGCTACATCATCCTATTCCTCTGGCTATGGGGTGGATGGAAGGAGGAGGAAGAGAGAGGAAAGGACAACTGGTGACTTCAAAACTACCACAGTCCAGCTCAACTGCCCCCCCTCCCAAGGGCTGACTTCACCCCCCAAGGCATTTGGGTCTTGGAGCTCAAATGAGCAAAGGTACCAAAGGGTGTGAAAAGAAAGCCTTTAAGGGGGGGGGTGTGATAGAAAAGATGAGCCACTGAACAGTTGACCATTGTCCAAATGATTTATGACCCAGTCGTGCTTTTTAGGTTCAGGCAGAGTTCACAAGGAGTTGGGATTTCTGGAAAGAAATAAGCCTTTTTACCAGTTTTGTAACAATATTCTCAGGGTTTGCTTTGGGAGAGGGGCTTTTTAAGGCACTGTATTTTAGAGAGCCTGTAAGGTGTTTTCCAGTGTGAAAAGCACTCTTGCTACTCTTGCTTATGGAGAAATGGACACTAGTCCATGAGGTGGGCCTGGAAATTCCTTAAGACAATGTAGAGAGGCAGGAGGAGATCACTGGGGTTGCCGAGGAAGTTGCCCAGCATCTGTACCTTTGAGGTCTGTACATAGAAAATTGTCTAGGACGATGCCGCAGGAACAAATAATATGTTAAATCATCTGTCACCATAGACCTGCTTAGTTCCTCTAAAAGCTATTTTAATGAAATTAGCCTACCTTCCGAGGTAAACCTGGCCAGCATGCAAGTAGGAAGGCCATATTTTGCTTCCACAGTTGCCAATGGAGTGACAGGAGCAGCAAATTCTGGTATTCTGAGAGCCTGATATGGCCATGGAGATATCCAGAAGGTTCAGTCTGGAAGCAAGATCCCAGAAAAGCCCAGAAACTTAACCAAACCAGTCGGTAGGTTCTTTAGCCTGGGGGTAGACACATATGAGTATTGGTCATAGAATGAGATTTAGTGTCCAGTTGCTATTCAGTAAATTTAGCGGTCAGAGAGTGATACTGAAAATAAATCAAAAGAAAATTCATTTAGCTTTGTTAGGTAGATATCCTAATATGTACCAACAGAAACAATCCCCACAACAAAACATCTTAGTTTTGTGGTAACCCATTGAGAAGGGCCTGTCTCTCATCAAGATAAATGGCATATTCACTTATATTAAAAAAAACCAAAATGGGTAACAATGCTACCAAACAAAAGTTAATTTGAAGAATTTTCTTAATTGGTTAGGCTTTATGGTAAAAAAATAATAATACAAGGGGAAATGAATACAAAAGTGGTTTTGGTCCCTGTGTTCAAATCTGATTGGTCACAAGTTATATCCATAATGTAGTTCATCATGGTGACTATGATGGGAGCCAGGGAGAGTTTCTGGAGAATAACTTGGCCCGCAAGATGAGATCAAGAATTAAGGCCAAAGAGCTGACCTATGAGTTTTCTTTATCCAACAGACAAAGTGATTGAGTGATAGTAGTTATACTTTAACTCCTTGGGAGCCTTTCAGAGGGGAGGAGGGTGGGAAGAACACCGCCCCCCATGAAGAATCAGGACACACAAAAGGGGAAGAGTTTTTGAGTTTTTTCTTCCCATTTCTAATTCTTGGTCCATTCATCATGTCATGAGAGTTTCTCTTATTGGTTATAGGTTGGGTAGGAGGTGGGGTGGGATGCAAGATCCAGAGCAGAGGTCAATAATGATAAATAGATATCTATGGAAAGATCCAAGGGAAAACTGATAAAGTTCTACTAGCATTCACCATTCACCCATACTGCATGCATTTTAGGATCAAAATCCCTTCACCCTTTTCCAGTGACCCTTTTAAAAGTAGTGGGAAGACAAAGTATGGGGTGTAGAAAACTGTAGATGAAAGAAACATTACTTAACCTCAATATAAGTTTGGGAGTCTCTAAGTCCTCTTCTGAGTTTTTTTTTTTTTGTTGTTGTTGTTGTTTTTGTTTTGTTTTGTTTGGTTTTTTTGTCTTTTCAAGACAGGGTCTCCCTGTAGCCCCAGATGTCCTGAAATTCACTCTGTAGACCAGGCTGGCCTTGAACTCACAAAGATCCACCTGCCTCTGCCTCCCAAGTGCTAGGACTAAAGGTGTGTGCCACCACGCCCGGCTCTCTTCTGGGTTTTTAACCTCCTAGTTTTCTATATTGTAGATTTCACTGTGCTGAGCCGCAGAACTAACTGGGCAATTCTCTCCCAGTCATCAAAGTGGGCTATCTTGGCCTTCATGAAAGATGCTGTGATTTTTGAAATGGGGGGGGGAGTGGCGGGGGAAGGTTTGGAGGTTCTGACTGTGCTATAGACTTTCATTTTGCCCATTCAAACACTGGGCTTAGATTTTGGGGGCATAGCTGAGTGGTAAAGACCCCACATAACATGCACAAAGCCCTAGGGTTGATCTCTAGTACCGCACAAATGAAAATACTGGGATAACCCAAAGACTGACCTACTGTGACCTGTTCCTCTGTCCATCCATTCTATATCCATTTATCACCTTACTACATGCAGGCCAGGCCGTTATACTGAATGCTAGAAACACCTAGACAAAACACAATCCCTGTCTGTAAGGAACTTAGAGTTTAGGGGGAGAATCAGCCAGTAAAATATGTGAACTTGTGTTTTCCCATGCAGGCTCAAAATCTTTACACTGGAGAGACAGTTCTCTTAGAGAATTTTCTGGTGGGAGGAACCAACTGCTTCCTTAGGCTAAAGTTGAGCTCAGAAGAAGAAAATGCCTTTTCCAACATAGAGGAGAAATCCCTTCTAACTTTTTCAAGAATTCATATAAATTTCACTTCATAAAATTCCCAATCCAGAACCTTGCCCATACCCCCCACCATGAGGTTGGGTGGGAAGCAGAGACCCTGGGCTAGTCCTTCTATACTGACTGGCTTTGCCTATGACGGTCTGTCTGGAAACTCTCACTTTTCTTCTTGGCAGGTCACTTGGAGCCTGGGGGCTGGCCCAGCTCTCTCAGGATTCAGCAGACACTGGCTGTGGTGGTGAAGGACACAGTGGTAGTCAATGTTATTTGAGCAGGGTCCACAGGCCCTGGAGCTTCCTGAGTGCACCATGCAGAAGGCTGCATACTATGAGAACCCAGGACTCTTCGGAGGCTATGGCTACAGCAAAGCCACTGACACTTATGGCTACAGCACCCCCCATCAGCCCTACCCACCCCCTACTGCTGCCAACTCCTTGGACAGTGATTACCCAGGTTCTGCCTGCTCCATCCAGAGCTCTGCACCTCTCAGAGCCCCATCCCATAAGGGAGCAGAACTCAATGGTAGCTGCATGCGGCCTGGCACAGGCAACAGCCAGGGTGGGGGTGGCAATCAGCCTCCTGGTCTGAACTCAGAGCAGCAGCCACCACAACCACCTCCTCCAGCACCCACCCTGCCCCCATCATCACCCACCAATCCTGGAGGTGGAGTGCCTGCCAAGAAGGCCAAGGGTGGACCCAATGCTTCTAGCTCTTCAGCCACCATCAGCAAGCAGATCTTCCCCTGGATGAAAGAGTCCCGACAGAACTCGAAGCAGAAGAACAGCTGTGCCACTGCAGGTAGCTCTCTGAGTAGGTCATCCTTGGACCATGTTCCCTTTAGAATGGGCCCTTCAGGAGGCCCCAGTTACCCAGGAACTAAGAGACTCAGGGCTATCGGAGCAACCTTGTAGGCCTTACAGCCAAACTCCTACTCTTGCAGAAGTCCCCATCATTTTTAGTGTCCTTGATTGGGTCTATACTCTTTTTTTTTTTAATTTTTTAAAATTTTATTTATTTTTGTATGTGTATGAATGTACTGTCTACATGTAGGTTTGTTTGCCCATGTGGTGCAATGCCTCGGAGGTCAGAAGAGGGTCTCGGATTCCCCTGAAACTGGAGTTCTCCTGGAATTGGAGTTACAGACGGTTCTTAGCCACCATGTGTGTGCTGGGGATCGAACCCGGGTCCTCTGCAAGAGCAGTCAGTGCTCTTAACTGCTAGGCTATCACTCCAGCCCCGGGTCTATACTCTTATAGGGACAGCTCACTTTCATTGCTGGATAGGTCTCATTGATTAGTAGAATTCTTCCATCTGCTTACATAGTATTTGCCTTTCTGGGCTGCTGGTCATTACTCAGCTCTCTCTTCCACTCAACAGCCCTTCAAAATTTGAAGGCAGTCTGCGAAGGGCAGAATAGACCTATAATCTCAACACTTAAGAGGCTAAAATGGGAATATCTTGAGTTCAAGAGCTACATGGTGGGTTCCAGACCAGCTGGGACTCCATAGAGAAACCCTGCCTAAAACCCCAAACCAAATCAAAACAAAGTATCCCCCCCCAAAAAAAAGAAGGAAGAGCATCAAACCCAAATAAATTATAAGCATTATCTAATTTATTTAATTTTCCACAGAACTCTTTAAAGTAGGCATGTGATAACATCTTCATTAGCCCAAGATTCACAAAAATGGCAAAGCAGTGGACCTGAATCCATCAGGATGAACTTCAGGGCCTACAGGGATTAACCATGAGATTCTACTTAGATCACTCCAGTTCAGGTCTCTGAGGGATTTCCATAACAAGGAAGAGATTATTCTAGGGAGAAAGGATATTTGGAACAGGCACGGCTGTTGCGTTTTCTCCACAGAAGGGGAGAGACTAGAGTTGAGGAAGACTCCTCTAGGTCCATCCTGGGTTTATAGACCAACAAGGAGCTGATGCCTGCTTCTCTCTACTCATACTGCTTGCTTCCTGAAATTTTCTGGCTTTATGTTGTCTGAGGTTTATTTTCAGAAAGGGGAACATGCTCCAGGTCCAGGGTTAGTTTGAAGCTGGGGATGGGATCTGTTCTCAGGTCTCTGTTCTCAGGTCTCTGTTCTGCCTCATACTCCCTGGTCTGCTGCTCCTAGGGGAAAGTATCTTCCTGCCTGAAAACTCCTTCAGCCCCTCCTTCCTTAGCTCAGGCACAGGCCCTCCCTCCCAGGAGAAATCCATTTGTCTTCCCAGTGAGGGAGTGGACAAGCAGCTGAGGGGTGGCAGTAGGTGAAGCCAGCGTTGAGGCTCCTGCATCTAGCATTGCTATACTCAACATGCTTTCAGCTTGGCCTTGGGACCTCCTAAAACTCCAGGGCAGTATCTTTTAGGTGGGGTATTCATCTCCATGCCTTTGGGTGCGTCTGTGCCTGAGTGGGGTGCCAAGATCCCTAACCCCAGTCTTTGCTCCGTGGAGTGTTGGGCCCAGGAGCCAGCCTCTAAAGCAAATAAGTCAGGCTGGGAGCTGCATCTGATTGCCCTCCTCCCCAGCAGCAGAGATTGGGAGCTCAAAGAGGGTCTGGCCTTTCTTTAAGGGGAAAGGGTGACTTCACCAGCTGCTTTTAGCTTCCAGTTAAAGTCCTTCATGGCCTTTGGGTTGAGATGATGGGCTAGGATGTCCAGCTGGAAAGAGAGGGCAGAGTAAATTCTACCCCAGAAGGGAGAGGTTGCAGGTGCGACTGACAGGTAGGCCTGGGGGTGGGGGTGGGAGGTCGAGGAATGAGTTCTTCCTTAGAATCTCACCTCTCAAATAACCCTGCCCTATCCCAGACAGGATTGGAGGTGAAGGAAGGAGAGGAGGGAAATGGAGACAGGGACGCATACCTCTCCCTTCTTGAGGTTCCCCATCCCTCGCTCAGCACCCTCTCTGTCCCCTTCCTTGCCCAGGAGAGAGCTGCGAAGATAAGAGCCCACCAGGCCCGGCGTCCAAGCGAGTGCGCACGGCGTACACGAGTGCGCAGCTGGTGGAGTTGGAGAAGGAATTCCACTTCAACCGCTACTTGTGCCGCCCGCGCCGCGTGGAGATGGCCAACCTGCTGAATCTCACCGAACGCCAGATCAAGATCTGGTTCCAGAACCGGCGCATGAAGTACAAGAAGGACCAGAAGGCCAAGGGCATCCTGCACTCTCCGGCGGGCCAGTCTCCGGAGCGCAGCCCGCCTCTCGGAGGCGCCGCGGGCCACGTGGCCTACTCTGGCCAGCTGCCGCCGGTGCCCGGCCTGGCCTACGATGCACCCTCGCCACCCGCTTTCGCCAAATCTCAGCCCAATATGTACGGCCTGGCCGCCTACACGGCACCGCTCAGCAGCTGCCTGCCGCAGCAGAAGCGCTACGCGGCGCCGGAGTTCGAGCCCCACCCCATGGCCAGCAACGGCGGCGGCTTCGCCAGCGCCAACCTGCAGGGCAGCCCAGTGTACGTGGGCGGCAACTTCGTCGACTCCATGGCGCCGGCCTCCGGGCCGGTCTTCAACCTGGGTCACCTCTCGCACCCGTCCTCGGCCAGCGTGGACTACAGCTGCGCCGCGCAAATCCCTGGCAACCATCACCACGGACCGTGCGACCCTCACCCCACCTACACAGATCTCTCGGCGCACCACTCGTCTCAGGGACGCCTGCCCGAGGCCCCCAAACTGACACATCTGTAGCGGTCGTCGCCGGCCCGAGCGTGCGGCGTGATTACCTCTTCGATTTGGGTGGCAGGGGTGTTGGGCGGGGCGCTTTGGGGACCCCCCCTCCCCAGCTCCGGCCTGGCCGCCTCCTCCAGGGTCTCGGGCCTCCCGCGGCGGAGGCTTCCCGACCCGGCCTCCCCTGCAGGCGGGTCCTCTCGGGTGACTCGCCATAAATCAGCCGCAAGGATCCTCCCCTGTAAGCCTGACAGTGCCATAGACTGCGGACCGGGGCTCTAATCTGATAATGGTGTCCCGAAGGTAAGTCCGAGACTCATCCGCGGCGTGTCCTGCCGGGGGATTAGAGCCCGGAGAATCCCGGGCCTGGCCCACGTCTAGCTTAGTTTCAGAGACCTTAATTTAAATGTTCCTTCCCCTCCTGTAAGGATTGCATCGGACTAAACAATCTGTATTTATTATTTGAAGCGAGTCATTTCGTTTCCCTGATTATTTATCCTCTTCTTAATGTATTTATGTGTATACTTGTAGAATTCTCCAGCCGAGCCTAGGTACGCACTCCCAGGCCTGGGGGGGCAAGTTTCATCGCTTTAGTGCCCTTGGTCTGAACTAGTTGAGAGAGTAGTTTTGAACAGTTGTAACTGTGGCTGGTGTTTGTAGTTGCTATAAAGGATTGAGACCACAGATTGTCCTTCATGGGTAGAGTCAGACAACCCAGTGGCATGGCAGGGCAAGACACACGTTTGTTCTCTACAGCCCCAGCCCTCGCCACTTGCCACAGTTTATTGGTTTCAAATCGTCTGGTACTATTTGGACAAATATTTAGAATAAAAAATTTTTCTCAGTTGGAAGTGTATCTGTGTTAATCACGCACACTTGCAAGCAGTTCAGTCTTTATCCCGCTGGAAGGCCCAGAAGAAGAGAAAAAGATCTTCTCAAAAATATTTTATTTATTTGGAATCTAGTGCACAAACTGGCTTGATTATATGCAAGCTATTGAAACAGGGTGGGGAGGAATCTGAGGATGCAAACCTGGAAGCATTCTGGGCAGGATGATTGGAAAAAGGCTTAGCCAAAACAGCACCTGCCTGGCTGTTTCTACCACCTCTTTATAGACCCGATCGACTGTTACATTAGGGAGGCCAGAGCTCATTTTCAGCATTACATAACAAACCATAAACTTTGGGAAAACCCTGACAATCAAAGAAAATAAGAGAAACGGGAAAAATTGAGTTATGAAAGCTAACGTGGAAGGGGAACAAGTGATCAGGTCGAGACAAGCACCCCAGCTTTTTTCTCTAGGAAGGGGGCTCACAAATTTTTCCTTTGTAATAGTCGGTAATTCATTTCTAAAGAAAGCAAATGTTCTCCATCATGTAAAGTAATAAAAGTTTCATTCATGGAACACAACACGTGTAAACACCTTGTTTACTCCTGTTTCTTTGTACAAAACGGGCAAAATGTCTTCAAAAATTTATAATCATTTTGTAAATATTAGTGTGGCTCTAGCTAGGGTCGGACACTTACAACCACTTCAATGGGAGGGAGCACTTGGAAACGCCTTCAGATAAGCTTCAATTCTTTTGTATTTCAGCATTGTATTTCAGCAAGTCGGCCCACGCACCACCTCTATTTGGTTTGGCAAATAATGCAACTTCTACACCCCCGTGGCACGAGGTGAAATCCCTATTGTGTGGAAGTAACTTCTACTCTTCTGGTGGAACAGCAATCGTTTCTATAATGGATGTTTGTGTTTTGCTCAGTAATGATGGCTCAAAATAATATTTAGTTTCTTTGTTCCTTTGTGCTGTTTTTAAAATGGCATGTTAGATTGGGGGTGGGAGGGGATATCCTTTTGCTAAATTTCACTCTATCTGAGCAGGTTTAAAGTATATATGTTGTAGAATTGTTATCAACATAATAAATGACTTCAAATGGAAGGCATATTTTACCCACTCTCCGGGCTTTACATTGTTTTCTATGAAATTTGCATCCATAGGCAGAATTTATAATTGTCTTGTAAGAAATTATTTTTTAAGCTATTAGGGAAATCAAAGAGCTCGCTGCCTTGTAGGGATCACAACCACCTTTCTTAACTGGCTAAATATTAAATAGATGAATTGTCAGGCTGTTTAGATTCAGCCCGGTTTCCCTCATCTCCTCTTCCTACCATAAATAATAATAAAAATACATAATGCATCATGGCTCCAGGCGTTTTCTAGCGCGGTCTGTTACCGCAGTAGTATCTGCTGAGTCTGCGGGTGTCTGCAAAACCCCAAGTGTCATCTGTGGCTTAGGGTTTCATGGATTAGACTTTAAACGGTGTCTAGCCCGGCTGACATCAGCTTCCTTTCACACACACAGGCTCTAAGAAGTGCGGGGCTGGGGGCTCCCTTAGGCAGTTGCAGCCTCTCAGAGGCCCAGTGTGTGAGCTGGGGTGGGGCGATCACTTCCACCAAATCTGCGGCCTTCTTCCACCTCTGGAAGCTCCCGAGGCTCCAGAGGATGGCTTGGTGCGTTCCTGCTGCTGACGTGAGTCACGTGACGGGCACACTCGCGCCGAGCAGGGTGGGGGGCGGTGGCGAGTTCTGGGAGGGGGCGCTCCCACGCAGCCGCCCGCCCGGGTGAGAGCTGGGCCCGCGGCACAACCATTTAAAACTTCATAAATTATAAACAAGCCTCCTTGGCCTTCGCCATAAATTCCTCTCCCCTTGAGCCTGCAATTAGTGTTAGGAAGCACCTAAGTCTAAACACAACCAAACGCCCTCTGAAGGGCCCAACTGCCCGAGGTTGCAAGCCTTTATTTAGTTCCCAGCGCCACCCCCTCTGCACCCGTGGTTTGCACACACAGTCGCCTCCTCCCCCGCCACCGCCGGCCTTACACACTCGGCTGGGTTCCCGCTCTGCCAGGGAAGGTCACAATAGCTCTCTATCGGTGGAGGCGCCGGCCTCCTCCCTCCCGGGTCTCGGAGCAGCAGAGAAAGAAGAATGGGGGAGGGGAACCAGGCGGCAATGGCGCCCAGGTCCCAGGCCTTGGCTCTCACGAAAGAGCCTTGACGTGACAGGATCGGGGGTGAGGGGGGCAGCGACAGGAGCACAGGGGAAGGAGCCCTCTGTCCTAGCTTGTGTCCCTCTCCCGGGACCAAGTGTTCCGGGCCAAGATGCGCACCGAGGCGCAGAGTTTGCTCAAGGCCTTGCTGCCTGGTTGAGGATGCCCTGCGCTGCTGCCAGGACCACCCGCTATTGTGCAAGCTCCTTCCTCTCGGGTCTGCCCCACAGAAGGGCTCAGAGCAGAGAGACGCCCACGTCTGGAGGCGGGGAACCCCGGGCTTCCCTGGGAGCATTGGTTTGGGGACGTCTACCCACTTTGCTGAAGGGCAGGAATGGCTCTTTGAAGGCTAGCCTTGTGGTGTTTTTTTTTGTTTGTTTGTTTGTTTGTTTTTTTCCCATAGCTTTCAGGGAGGTTGTGGCTCTCCATGGATTTGAAGATCTTTAGATCTGAAGAGAAGAGGTCAGGTCCTTGAGCTGAGGCTCATGGATGACAGTCACTTAGGCATCCCTGGTAGTTGTGTTCAGGCAATCAACTGTGAATTAAGGCAGAAAGGCAGTCTGGCGGATGGTGGGCTGCTACAAAATGGAGGTGGGGGTGGAGAGAAGGATCTAGGCGCAGGGAGCACTTTCCTTGCAGCCAGGGAAACCTCAGGATCCATTCTGGAGTAGAGTGCCCAGACCCAACTGAGCTAGCCAGGGGTGGGAAGGTACAGAGGAAAGCCCTGTACAGTATCCCTGGCCACTTGTAAGGGGGTGAGAAAGGGCAATTAAATATA
Source organism: Rhizomys pruinosus (assembly GCA_009823505.1). Lineage (NCBI taxonomy): Eukaryota > Metazoa > Chordata > Mammalia > Rodentia > Spalacidae > Rhizomys > Rhizomys pruinosus. The sequence continues at coordinate 5,125,827 of VZQC01005840.1, forward strand.
TTTTCTACCTTCTGACTTTCAGACCTCAGCCTCATCCAGGGGCCCAACAGAGAAAAATCTGCCTCTGATGGAATCATTAAGTTAACCATCCATTTGGACCATTTCTTTGTACAGGCTTTCAAACCCGAGAGAGGAAGCGAACAGAGTAAGTACTTTCCCTTGGTGCAGCCCCAAGCCCAAGTCCCTAACAGACACACATCAGCCAAATTGGTTTCTCAGGCCCTAGAGGCTGCTAACCTTGCTGAACAAGATTTTTCGAATTTCTATCTGTAAGAAGTATTAAAAGATAGTGATTACCTATACTACATGTCCTTCCTCCCTCTCTCACTCTGTATCACCCCAGCTGCTCTGGAGTGGAGTGAAGTGAATCATCACAGCCAGCAGGGTTAGAAGTCCAGGCTTTCCATCTGTTGGGGTTTTTCATTAAGGAGGATGAAGAGGATGTGAGTGGGTGTATGTTTGAATAACAAAGAAGTAACCTTTCCTTCTAATAACAAGTGCTCCTCCTGTTTGACCTAGAGGAGGCATAAACTTGTTTACACCTTCAGTATTCAAGGGATTGACACAGGTGTTTTGACTTTATCCTGAGAACTGGATGAAACTTCCTCTGAAGTCAAGATGTGGTTAATCCCAGCTAACTGGTCTAGGAAGGTCCTCTTCATCTGGGAGTTCTTGGCATAACTTTGATCCTTCTTTCAGAAACTGAAAGAAAATAGGAAGAACAGAAGTTTATGAGTAGACAAGAGAGGCAGATGGCCTACACTCACAGGTCTATAGTCTCATCACTTCTGGGCACTGCAGATTCCCAGGCAGGATATATTTTGGACCTAGGGGAACAGGCCTGTTCTCTGACACTGAGACACTTAGGGCGCTGAGACTGGGTTACCGCAGAGAAGCCTTCAAGGGCAGGCTCATCTAGCTTTCTCCCTCAAAAAGCCTAGATGGAGAGAAAAAGATTGGGTATCTTCCCTCCCCCTGCAATGTAGTGCTGAAAAGGACGGTGACAGGAGAGGACACCACTTCCAGCTCACTGTACAGCTCAGTCCCTTGTTTGCTTCTCTACTACAAATGCTCTTACCTTTGGGGTCCCAGGTCAGGGTTAAAAGGATTTATATATCTGGCCTGAAGCCTTTAACATTTCCCTCAGGTCTCACAACCTCCTTGTCAAGATGGACCTTTCAAATACAATCCTAAGTGAACAGACTGCCACCCAGCAAATCTTTAGACAAAGGATGCTCAATCCTGGGCAGTGGCAGAGGCAGGTGAAGGCTCAGATCCGTGGGGTGGAAGCCACTTCATGAGTCTTCTTGTTCTAGATCTTGTGATCATTACTTTTTAAAAAAAATCTGGGCATTAAACCCAAGGTAAATATGGTGAATGATAAATGTGCCTAGTACTACCACTGTGCTGCACCCTTGACTGTTTCCTTTAGCTAGCCTAGATCATTTCTTTGGAAATTCTAGAAAAATTACCAAGGAAGTAGAGTTTAGCATCAGAAAGGGTCAGAGGAGCCAGGCGTGGTGGCGCACGGCCTTTAATCTTAGCACTTGGGAGGCAGAGGCAGGCGGATCTTTGTAAGTTCTAGGCCAGCCTGGTCTACAGAGTGAGTTCCAGGACAGCTGGGGCTACAGGGAGACACTGTCTCGAACAAAGACAAAAAAAAAAAAAAAAAAAAAAGAAAGGGTCAGAGGAAGATGAGGAGATCCCAGTTTGAATTCGGGTTTTTGAGAGTTTTGGTTCAGATACAGTAGATGGACAAGAGGAGAAGGGTTTAAACCAGGCCTGCAGGGCCTGTTGGGTGGGGAGGGCCCTTTCTGAAAGAGAAGGCTGGAAGGCTCCATTGTTCTTGCCCTTGGCCAGCAAATACCATAATCTTCCCGACCTCCTCCCCAGGGCCGCACACACGTGAAAGCGGTCCCTGGAGAGCAGCTCTAGAGTTGGCTTCCGGGTCCCTCCCTCACTCCTGTGCGCTACCCCTTGGGGCAGCGACGACGCCGTGCCCTAGCAAGGAACACACAAAGGAAGCCCTGACTACCTACCCCCGCCCCCGACCCCCAGCCCTGGGGTCACGATGAGCAGAAGGCTGTTGTGGTCCTGAGTCCCAGCGCCCCAGTTGCCCGCTGGAACAATAGCCGCCGCGGGCCCGGGGGACGCGGGGTTCCGCGTGCGCGCTGCACAAAGCCCGCTGGTCCCCGCCGCCACGTGACCGCGCCCGGCCCCGCCACCGCGGTGTTCTCCATCCACCTGGAACTCTCGATGGAAGACAAACGGTGAGTTAATCACCCTACAGGCTGGCGGCCGCGTCCCCTTGCGCTCGCCCCGGAGGCGGGGTGGGAGTTCCTCTGTGTGTCTAGGGTGGGGGGCGGGAGAGGTTAGTACTATTAAGAGTTCATCAATCACCCGGTGTGCACTTTTCGCTCGACAGCGGTTCCTCCTACTTAAGAGCAAGTCCCGGCCAGCTGGGAGCCGACCAGAAACCGCAAGCCGGAGACGCGGGCGCTGGGGCGAGCGCTCCCCGAGGGTGCGGCGCGGACTGCGACCTGGGGGAGGGCCGAGCCAACTCTGCGCCCGAGGGGAGGGCCATCTCTCATCCCCCGACCGCGCAGAGCGCGCCAGCCCCGACCTCGAACTTCACATCGAGCCAGCACCCACGCCAGCCCCTGACCTACGGTGACCCGGCATTCCCTGCGCTTTCCCCTGCCTGCCGGTAACACCTTCACACGCCTCGCCACTCTTAGAAAGGGACCACTCCCTCTCTGAAGGCTGGGTAAGAAAAATCCCAGCACAGCAAGGTTTCTTGCAGGCAGAAGTATTTGCACGAGAGGGAGTATGGTAAGACTGCTGTTGAACTTGGATTATGCTTGGATGCCATTTAAAATAATAAAAGTATAAAGCATCACTCACAATGACATCTTTCTTTTCTATTGTAGGAGCAAGACTCGAATATTTTTACTTCAGCTTTTTAGTAACACTTAATAAGGGATAGACGGTAGACTGGTACGTTCCCAGTCATGAGCCCTGGAGTTTGCAACAGGAGGTTTTGCGTGGAGTGGGTGGTGTCGCGTTCATATACCTCCTCTGGCTTGGCAAATGCTTTCTTTGTATGTAGTTCAAAAGTTTTGGCCTCGTTCCCCTTTTATCTTTTTGGAGTGGCATTAGCTGAAATGTTTCTGAAGGTAACTTGCATCTTTCAGCCCTCAGGAAAGAGCCTCTGCCTGGCCAAGGTGCCATCTTAGGCAGGCCTGTGCCCGGAAGAGTTAAAAGCAACAAGACGGGGCTGGAGAGATGACCTAGCGGTTAAGAGCGCCGACCGCTCTTACAGAGGACCCGGGTTCGATCCCCAGCACCCACATGGCGGCAGAGAATCTTCTGAAACTCCAATTCCCGGAGAACTCCAGTTCCAGGGGAATCTGACACCCTCTTCTGACCTACACGGCATTGCACGACAAAGGTGCATAGACCTAGATGCAGACAGTACATTCATACACATACAGAAATTAAAAAAAAAAGCAACTGAGACCTAGGAACCTGCGAATCCAGTTCTGCGCCCTGCTGTGGCCTTCTGAAGGAGGGAACATCTCAGCTTTGTCCTCCCTTTCCTGGGCCAGCCACCTTCTCTCTCCTTATTATATTGGGCAGAAATTGCCTTATTTTGGAAAAATGTTCTACTTACCTACAATATGTTGGTTTTGCTCCAACATATTGTAGGTGAGGCATCAAGCCTCACACAATATCCTGACCTATTGGGTAATAAAAACACTGGTCCTGCTATTGGTTCAGGCTGCCCTTCCCCCTTGCCTTTCACCAATACCCACCTAGAAGTTCCTGTGTGCATTGTGTTGGGCTGTGGGATGCAAAAAAAATGAGTCACTATTAGATAATTGGTGCCTCTCTAATGGGAGAGAAAAATAATCCTAAAGTAATGTGATAGGAGCTGTAAAGGAAGTTTGCTCAAACTATTCCTGGGCTACAGAAAAGGAGCCCTTAACCATACTGTGTTGTCAAAACAGCCACTCAGGTGTTGCATTTGGGTTCCTGATGAGTAAGAGTTTTTCAGGCCAATGAAGGAAGAAAACAATTCATGAAGAAAAATGAAGAGGAATGTAGTTGGGATAGAAAGTCCTGGCTGGGAACAGAGTTTATACAAGGTTTACAAAAGGGGTCTGAGCCGGGCGTGGTGGTGCACGCCTTTAATCCTAGCACTTGGGAGGCAGAGGCAGGAGGATCTTTGTGAGTTCAAGGTCAGCCTGGTCTACAGAGTGAGTTCCAGGACAGCTGGGGCTACATAGAGACCTTGTCTCAAAAAGACCAAAAAAAAAAAGGGGGGGGGGTCTGAACCCCTGTAGAGGCAGTAGCAAGCTTTAAGCTGGAATAAGAGGTTCTCTGGTTGAAAAGCTAACTCTTGGGGGGCACTGTGTCTAGTTGGAGAAAGGAGACAGACAGGAGCCAAGAACAAAGCGGTAGCTGAAATAAACCAGCATAGAGAGAGGGTGACATAGTAAGTTTGAAAAGAAAGACTTTAGGAGATTGAACTCACAGGACCTGGTAACCAGTAGAAGAGGAGATGTGACATGAATTCCTAAATTGCTGTTTTGAGGCCCTAAATGGAGAGTCAAATCATTGACCAAAATGAAAAGACAGGAAGAAGGAAATCAGTATGTTCAGTTTCAAGTCTATAGTATATTTTCTGCTTTGGTGCTGATACACTGTGTGACCCTAAGCAATTCACTTCTTTCTGAACTTCAGTTTCATCAGTGAAATAATGAATAAAGATATCTACCTTATAAGTTCATCATTAGAGGTAAATGTGGCATGTATGTGTGTGGCGTGACCTTCACTAGGCCCAAGTGAATATTCTATATAAAGCTGAAACCTAGGGAGAACATACTTCCACCTCCATCATGTTGATCAATACTTAGATCCTGGGTAGCCACAGAGAAATAAGTCCCAGGAAAATTAAAACAATACCCTCCTACTTCCCAGATATTGAATCCTAATGCTTGGGATGAGGTCAGATCACATTGCTCCTGGGAGCCCTCAGCTTCCAGAGGGGTCCTCTCAAGGGAATTCACATAAAAATGTGGTCTTGGTGTCAGACCACTAAAGATGAGGCCTCATAGCAGAGTCAAAAAGCTTTTGTGCTTTATTTTATTTTATTTATTTTTAATATCATGTGCCTTTTAGGGGATGCTTAGGCCTCCTTACAACAGTGTAGAACGGGGAAACGGGAAAAATATTGGACATCTGACCTTGGCATTTACAGGCATGGATAAAAGTTGTTTATTTTTTTCTGTGCCAGTATCATTTGTGAAGAAGAACTATGGAAGGATCAGATAAGGAGAAAAAAGACATTTTGTAAGTCAATATGAGGGTAAATAAAAGACATAATTTTCTGCTTACTAGATTGTCAAAAAAAATTTTTTTTGGTCTTTTTGAGACAAAGTCTCCCTGTAGCTCTGGGTGTCCTGGAACTGGATATATAGACCAGGCTGGCCTTGAACTCACAGAAATCCGTCTGCCTCTGCCTCCCAAATGCTAGGATTAAAGGCGTGTGCCACGATGCCCAGCAGAAGTAAAATTTTTTTTTAAACTTTTAAATCCTACTGATTTAGTGAGGATATAAAGGACATAAGAAGCCGGGCGTGGTGGCACACGCCTTTAATCCTAGCACTTGTGAGGCAGAGGCAGGTGGATCTTTGTGAGTTCAAGGCCAGCCTGGTCTACAGAGCGAGTTCCAGGACAGCTGGGGCTACAGGGAGACCCTGTCTCGAAAAGACCAAAATAAATAAATAAATAAATAAATAAATAAATAAATAAATAAATAAATAAAGGAGATAAGAGCTCTCATTAGTCTCTGGTAAAAATATACTTGACTTTTTCACTCAGCAGGCCCAGGCAGATCTCTGTGAGTTCAAGGCCTGCTGGTCTACATAAGTGAGTTCCAGGCCACTTGGAGCTACAGGGAGACTCTGTCTCAAAAAGATGATATATACATATACATACATGTATATATATATATATATATACATATCTGATTGCCTGTTTTGTTTGAGAGATGTTCTTACTAAATGGCCAAGACTGGCCTCGACCTCTAGGTCATCTGCTTCCTGAGCGCTGGGATTACAGGCATGTGATGCCACACATGGCTGGGTTCCTTCATTTTTACAGAGAACAATTTAACAAAAAAGTTCCCAGTATATATACACTTTGACTTAGTTTTACTTCAAGAAATCTTGTAATAGGTAAAAATTTGTGCTTTTTTTTTTTTTTTTGGTCTTTTCAAGACAGGGTCTCCCTGTAGCCCCAGTTGTCCTGGAACTCACTCTGTAGACCAGGCTGGCCTTGAACTCACAAAGATCCGCCTGCCTCTGCCTCCCGAGTGCTAGGATTAAAGGCGTGTGCCACCACGCCCGGCTGTGTGCATGTATATTTAGTAGTAAAAGTTTGAATACAGGTGAAAGACCCATCAATAGGAACTAGTTATATCAATTTGGTAGGCGTAGACAGTAGAATAGTATGAAGTTGCAAAAGGTGGTAAGGATATTCTGTGTGTATTTATATGAGAAGAAATTCAAGATGAAATGGGAAAAGTATTGTGCAATACAACCTGTTTGGCATTTGGGTTATAAAAGTTGTAGGACTATATGAGCTGTTCTGGTATAAAGGATATTTGAAGATGTACTAATAGACTCTGTTGCTTATTTGAAAAGAGACTATATGGATGGGGACAAGGGTAGGAGAAAGACTTTTTTACTCTACCACCCTTTTGAATCTTGAACTCTCAATATTAATTTATTACCTATTTAGAAAACAAAGCAACAATTTATTATTATTATTATTATTGCTAGAGATGGAACCCAGGAAAGTACTCTATCTGTGAGGTGCCTCTTCACTCTCAAAGTAGCAAACTGTAAATAGTACATGTGTGTAAATGGTCAGTACATACCTATGCTTGTACATGTCCTTAAAAAATATGAATATAGCAGGGTGTGGTGGTGCACACCTTTAATCTCAGCACTTGGGAGGCAGAGGCAGGCAGAGATCTCTATGAGTTCTAGGCCAGTCTGGTCTACATATCGAGTACCTGGCCAGCTGAGGCTACAGGGTGACCCTGTTTCAAAAAGACCAAAGCAAGAATATAATTGAAGAGAATGGAAGGCTTTTCTAAGTATTTCATCAAAGACAGAGGCAATAAGTATATTTTAATATCTAAAAATATATCTTCTGCATATTGAAAAAACAGGAAGAAAATAAATGACGTGCTGAGTAATTTTTTTCAGTGCTGGGGATCAAACCCACTGCCTTATGCATGCTAGACAACATTCTACCGCTGAGCACAGCCCCAGGCCTCACATTGAGAAAATTTGCATAATATGACAAGGGGTTAACACACAAAGAATTTGTAAACTAATAAAGGAAAACATGAGCATTCCAATAGAAATGGTAGAAAAGACAGGCTGTTTCGTGTTTGTCCCTTTTGTATACTTGCTTTATCTAATGAAATCAATTTGGGGACTTTTTGTTTTGTTTTCCCAAGGCTCCGGTGCTGGTCAACCTCTAGAGGTTGACCTTTACTCTTGTCTGATGGTGGAGGGAGTGGGGACCCAGGTGCATCTCTGTCTGTTCCTCAAGGTGGACCTCACAAATCTAGGGCATCAGTTTAACAAAACACATCTCAAAAAGAGAGAAGCGTGCACAGACCTGCATGCAGACAGTACATTCATACATATACAAAGATAAATAATAAAAAAAAAATAAAAAAAATAAAAAAAAGAGAGAAGCAGGCCTAGGAGCCAGTTCCAATGACTGTGTGGTCTCCCAGAAGTGAGGACACCCCCTTGAACACTGCCCTGCTAGTTCAGGATTGAGCCTCTCAGGGCGCCAATGCCAAGGAGTGGCTTTCATGGTTCTTCCTTTGTACAGACTGTTGAAAGACAAGGCAGTGTGCAGAGTCAAAGCTCCATCATTTTCAGTTGGACAGCACTACTTTTTAACTTCTGAGTAAAGTAACTTCCTCTCTCAAATCAACAGATGTAGCTTATCTCTAAGTGCCTTCTAGCTTTGCCATCTTAGGCTATGAAATATCAGCTTTTAGCCAGAGGAAGTTAGGCCTAGGCACATTTTACCCCTCTGGATCTCTGGGGTTCAAATGCATCTTTCAGATAATTTGGGAAAGAAGGAAATGACAATTGAAGAACCCCATTCCCACTTCTCCCCTCAGAAGAACATGGCTTCAGAACCACTGTCAATTTTTCCTAAAAGGAACAAAAATAAATTGATCTTCCTCCCAGCAAAGGTGAGCTAAGGGAATAACAAGTAGCAGTGTGCTCAGTTTCTAGAAAGCATTAATTGGTCAGTAAAACTTGAGAATTTCTTACAGTCTACTTCTTCAAGATTTATTTATTTATTTTAAACTGTGTTTGTGTGTGTGTGTGTGTGTGTGTGTGTGTGTGTGTTCACATGTATGTGGGTACCCACTGAGGCTAAAAAAGGCTCCTTGGAGTTCCAGGCTACTGTGAGCTGTCTGATGTAGGTGCTGAGAACTGAACTCAGGACCTCTGCAAGAGCAGCATATGCTCTTTAACCTCTAAGTCATCTCTCTGGCCTCAACTAGCCACTTTAGGATACTTTCTAGAGCTACAGACCATTTGGACTGTGTTTGAGACAGGGTCTCACCATGTAGCCCTGGTTTTCCTGGAACTTACCATGTAGACCAGGCTGGCCTTTGTAGACCAGGCTGGCCTTTGTACTTGCTTTATCTAATGAAATCAATTTTGGTACTTTTTGGTTTTGTTTTCCCATGGCTCTGATGCTGGTCAACCTCTAGAGGAAATGAGAGGATCCTTACCCCTGTCTTGTGGTGGAGGGAGTGGGGACCCAGGTACATCTCTGCCTGCTCCTCAAGGTGGACCTCACAGAAGCCTCCAACTCACAGATATCTGGATTTAAGTTTGGGCTTGACACTGACTTCTCTACACTGCCAGTCAATGTATTGATAGGCACTTTACAGTATACTTATGTGCCAGCTAACTAGGACCTTTCACACTGCTGTCTCTTCCACAGAAGCATTTCTCTTTTTAACATTTGGTAACCCAAATTCTAACTTCCACAGGAGAAAAAAATCAGTGTGATTTTGAAGAACCTTGCTATAAGACCACCCAAGAGACTTGCTATAAGAAATGTTCGTGAGTGAGACCTGTTGGGATTAAAATATCTGGAAGTGGGCAATGAAACTACTTTTAAGCAGTTTCTATGGTGATTCTGATACACACAAAGTGGTTTTGGGAGTCAGTAATCTGAGGATTTCCTTAAGCCAGTACTAATCACAGTGAAGTATACTACTGTTTCTCTTCTTTATTTCTCTCCAACAGAAACTTATTAAAGCCTATCATGTGTCAAGAACAGCTAGGCCCAGGAGTCTCTATTTGTAAAGCTCTCTGGGAAAGGGACAGTACTCAACTCTTTCCTTAAGGAAGGAAGGTCATGTTCTCAGTCTTCTAAGAGGTTTAAAATTCCTATCCTGAGGACCTTTTTATCCTTAATTTTATCCTTTGATGACTGGAGATGCTAGAGAGAACTATGTTTTAATCTCTTTTCTCTTGGTTTATATATCCATATTCACTTAATTTATTCCAACAGGCAAGAGACCCTCTCTGCTTTGGGATTATAGAGCCAAGAGTTTGTGTGTGCTCAAGTATTTCCAAGGGCTAGCACAGTGGGGCTTTTGGAAGAGGGCACCCTGGGGTTTCTTAAAATCAATTTAAACACAGAAGATCAGGCCACCACCAGGCACCTCTTCTAACTGCAGAATGGAGAGAAAGGTAATTGGGGGAGGGTGGGAATGAGCAGAGGTGTCTGCTGTGCTGAGCAGATAGATAGGCTATTTCAAAGCATTCCTACGTCAAGCACACCCAGGCAATCAGGATCCTCTGCTGTCACCTCCCATGGAAACTTCACAGGACCCAGAGGGGTAAGAGACCCTTGGGATTCATGACTTGAACAATTAATAATATTAGTAAGTCATTTCTCTCATACCCTGTGAACATCTGAGACAAACTGATTGCTCAAAATGTCCTCTATTCGTATATCTTTTTTTTTTTTTTTCTTTTGGTCTTTTCGAGACAGGGTCTCCCTGTAGCTCCAGCTGACCTGGAACTCACTCTGTAGACCAGGCTGGCCTTGAACTCACAAAGATCCGCCTGCCTCTGCCTCCCGAGTGCTAGGATTAAAGGCGTGTGCCACCACGCCCGGCTCTATTCGTATTTCTATGAACATTTCCCCCAATAATATCTTCCAATATCTTCTTAGAGAATCATGGATTAAGATTCTTCTGGAGTACAGCTGGGGATAAGTGGAAGAGTACTTGCAGTGTGTGTGTGTGTGTGTGTGTGTGTAGAGAGAGAGAGAGAGAGAGAGAGAGACAGAGACAGAGACAGAGACAGAGAGCGAGAGATCCATCTAGTAGGCTTATAGTATAGTTAAGACCGGTATCAGAAATGAATCTTGCTCTTGCTCCTTTGGTTTGAAAATGTCATTTTCTTCTGGGGCTGGAGAGATGGCTCAATGGTTAAGAGCACTTACTGCTCTTGCAGTGAATCCGGGTTCCCAGCACCCACGTGGCAGCTAGCAACCATCCTTAATTCCAGTTCCAAGGGATATGCCCCCTTCTTCTGACCTCTAGATGGGCACTGCACTAGATGGGGGCACCTAACTTCATGCAAGCAATGCACTCATACACATAAAAGGAAAAATAATAGGGGCTGGAGAGATAGCCTAGCGGTTAAGAGCGCCGGCTGCTCTTACAGAGGACCTGGGTTCGATCCCCAGCACCCACATGGCGGCTGAGAACCATCTGTAACTCCAATTCCAGGAGAACTCCAGTTCCAGGGGAATCCGAGACCCTCTTCTGACCTCCTCGGCATTGCATGACACGGGTGCACAAACCTACATGCAGACAGTACATTCATACACATACAAAAAATAAATAAAATTTAAAAAAAGTAAAAATAATAAAAAGAAAATATCCTTTTCTCAATATATTAAAAATACATAGTATAGATAGTTGGCAAATATCTGCTGAAGTTTGGTATGAGATGACCAGAGCGTTGACTTCCAGTCAGCATAAGTAAAAAACCAACCCAAAGGCTGGTTATGTAGCTCAGTGGTGGAGTATTCACTTATCATGTGCAAGGCACTGGGTTGGGATACCTACCACATCAAAACAAAAACAAAAGAACCAACAAGGGAGTACAGATAACAATCTGAGCCTGAAGCCTGAGATATGCACAGGCTACTAAAAGAAGACTAGAAGCAACAGAACTTAGTTCTATGAATGGGTTTATAGGGGAATAATTGGGTTTGAACAGATGTTGAACCCTAGTCCAACCTCCATTTCTAACTTCCACTCTCAATATAGTTCTGGAAACAAAACAAAACAACAATAATATCGTCATTCAATTTTAGTGTACTTTTTACTCCAAGAAAAGGCTAAATCTCCAAAAATTTGCTTCAAGGAAAGAGTGTGGCTAATTCAAGGTTGAAGGGCTGTTCCCAGGGTAGAGACACTGCTTTCCTCTCATTCCAAGAACTTATATTCTTGTAGCTTTGTGTTCCAGTCCCGCATGTCCACCCCACCCCCATCACTAACTGTAGGTCCTTCAGCAGAACACTTTTGGTGTAGCTTTGTTTATTTACATGTCCACATCCCTGTAAGGAACTGGCTCCCTGGCCGGTAATGGCTCCTATCCTCCAGACCGCATCAGAGGGGAATTTTGTGCAAGGGCTCTATCACTCTTTCATGATAAGTAAATCCTTAACAACAATAAAACCTTACTCACTATATCTTAGGGGCTGCAATAAGTCAAGTTTTCAAGGGCACTTGAATGAACTAAAAGCAAAGTCTTTTAAATCTTCATCTACACAAGGTTTTAGGAAACCATCCTCATTTATTTATGGCCGAGTGTAAATAACCCGTATTTATTTTACTGGGTATTTTCCTACATCCCCAAAGAGGAAAACGTGAAAAGAAATGCTTAAGGGAGTTGGCAAGTTTGTCAATCTAAAGCTTGTCTTTGTAACCCTTCTACTCTCCGTTTCCTGTGCCAATTGCACTTTTATTTCCCGGCTCTCTACACTCAGTAAACAAAACCATATTATCAAGGGAAAGACGTGAGCCCATTAACATCGTGAGCCCTCAGATTTCACTCGCCAGAGAGGACGCAGCACTTATCTGATGGAAAAGAAGCTTTAATTGCTTTAAGGTACAAGCCAGTCCAACCCTCTGAGATCTGACCAGTCCCTAGGAAGCCTTTGCGCCCTCCAGCCAAGAGACTCATTGAAAGAGGGCGCAGCATCTGCGTGCGTGCCAGCCTCAGAGAAAAAGCGCAGAAGGGCTTTCCACCACAGGTTGGATTCTATATTCTGATGACCTCGTCAGAGGGGAACATCTGGCTACTTCCCTGTGAGACACAAACTTTATTTTCTGCACAAATCAACACTGGCACTGTAACATTCATCCTCTTGCTGCCACGAATTGGAAGGAGCAGAGGAAGGTGACGGGAATTGTGGGAGGTACGGTGCAAAGAATAACTAGTAAAAATGATTTCATCCACACCCTAGGTGGTCCCATGAGTCCTCGTTAAGGCGGAAAAGAGGGAAAACCAACCATTGTTCCAGGTTTAGGGCAGTGCCAAGAAATCCCTAAACCTTTAGCTAGGGGCTCAGAAAACCGGGAGAGGAGTAACTGGAGGAGGAATGGAAAGAGACCGCAGGGCAAGGCCACACTCGCGCTCGGCCGGGGGCGGGCGGGGGACACGGGACCCGAAGTCGCCTCGTCCTCCCCCTCCCGTCTCTCCCAATACCTGTCCAGGGCTCTGGTATCCAGCGCTGTCGCCCCGGCCTTCTGGCCGCGCAGGGCCCGCGCCCGCTGCTCCCGGGCTGGGCGGAGGCCCGGGCTGCTTTGGCTAAGTTGGCGGTGGGGCAGGCGCGAGGGACCGCACGCCAGCAGGGACGCTGCTAGTGCGGGGAAGGAGCCCATTGGCCGGCCGGCGCCACGTGGCCGCCGCCGCGGGTATATTAGGCCATTATTTACCTCGGCGAGCTGGCCATGGCTGGGCGTGGGCAGCGAGAGTAACGGCCAGCCGAGCGGAGCTGCGCGCACGGACGGGGAGGCCCTGCGGACGGCGGCGCGCAGCCATGAGCTCCTACCTGGAGTTCGTGTCCGGAGGGGGCGGCAGCGGGGTGGGCGGCGACGTACTCCGCTTCTCACCCAAGTTCTGCCGCGCCGACGCCCGGCCGGTGGCCCTGCAGCCCGCCTTCCCCCTGGGCAGCGCCGACGGCGCCTTCGTGAGCTGCCTGCCCCTGGCCGCCGCCCGGTCCGCGCCGTCGCCGCCCGCCGCGCCCGCCCCACCCGCCCCGCAGCCCGCCGCGCCTCGCTACGCGCCCTGCACCCTGGAGGGCGCCTACGAGCGGGGCGCCGCACCTGCAGCCGACTACGGCTTCCTGGGGGCCGCGTTCGACTTCCCCGGCGCGCTCGGACGAGCGGCAGACGACGGCGGGCCTCACGTCCACTACGCCACCTCGGCCGTGTTCTCGGGCGGCGGCTCGCTCCTGCTCAGCGGCCAGGTGGACTGCGCCTTCGGTGAACCCGGCGCCTTCCCCGCTGGCCTCAAGGAGCCCGCGGACGGCCACTCCGGGGCCTTCCAGACTGCGTCCCCGGCCCCCGGCTCCTACCCCAAGCCCGCCTCTCCCACCTCCGGCCTCCCCGCCGCCTTCAGCACTTTCGAGTGGATGAAAGTGAAGAGGAACGCCCCAAAGAAAAGTGAGTGGGTGGGCGCTGGAAGGAGGCACCTGGGGTCGAGAAGGAGGCTCCTCTGCGCGGCCACCCAGCCTCTGGAGGAATCGCCTTCCTATGCCTTCTTCAAACAGGCCAGTTCCACTAAGTCTTCCCAGCCCAGGTTAGGAAGACGTACCAGGGTCTGAGAAAAATGAGCAAAGCGCTCTGGGTGGAGCGCTTGTTCTGGAACAACTGTCCATAGACCCTCAAGAGCCCCCCTCCCCGTGACTTTGTGTGACTTTGGCCATAACTCTAGCCTCCCCTCTCTCTCAAGTCCCTGCATCCCCCTCCACCCCCCCCACCCCACCCCCACCCCCCGCTGACGCGCTGTGTTTATGTTTCAGGCAAACTCTCAGAGTATGGAGCCTCTAGCCCCTCCAGCGCCATCCGCACGAATTTCAGCACCAAACAACTGACAGAACTGGAGAAGGAGTTTCATTTTAATAAGTACTTAACTCGAGCCCGACGCATCGAGATAGCCAACTGCTTGCAGCTGAATGACACCCAAGTCAAAATCTGGTTCCAGAACCGCAGGATGAAACAGAAGAAGAGGGAACGAGAGGGGCTTCTGGCCACAGCCACCTCTGTGGCCTCTCTCCAGCTTCCCCTATCAGCAATAAGTCCAGCCAAGGCTGGCAGGAGCCCAGGAAGCCCCTCTCAGGCCCAAGAACCTTCCTGAGGTTCACCCTTGAGGCTGAAGACCTTTGGTCCAGATTCACAGGCTGTCCCCCATATAGACTCAGGAGCTCATTTTGGAGTGGAGTGGAAAGTAAGGGTCTCACTTGGCAAAAGTCTCAAGTCGGCTGCTGAGTTCCAGAGGCTCTGTATGGAGATATTAAACTGATATCTCTTATGTGCTTATTATTTTTGCCTTATCAGGGAAAAGGTGTCCAGCTGCCAGCCCAGCTCTACTGCTGTGTGGCCTGACTTAGTCCTATTCAATTCTTGGGTGCAGAGTGGCTGACCTTTTAGTTGTTGAGTTCTGTCAACCTTCTGATGTGGTCAGAAAAAGAATCTCTCTAAAGTTATTTCGGTTTTAAGTTCAAGGACAGTCTACATATATTAAGCTTCTCAACATGACCAAAGCTAGTTAAGTTTTCCTTGATGTAGCTAAGCCGCCTCAATGATCATCTTCACATTTGCACCCTGATTTCATTTTGCTTTAAAGAAGTTCTACTTCTTCCTGTGCCTCGGTGAAGATACAATCGCTGTTTAGTTAGTACCTGAGCAAATAAATCCACAGGGTGGATAAAGATTAGAACTTATATACCTTGACATCAGTTACCCAAACTTGAATGTAAATATATACAATATGTATATTTTTGAAAGATTTGCTTGCAGTGAACTTATAAATGACATTCGATGTCATATATAGCATGTAAAGGTTTTGAACTTTTTTTGTAATAAAAGTTACAGAATCTGCTATTCTTTGTTTTTCCTTACTTGGAAGACATACCAGACTCCAAGAAACTTGATTCTTTTTTAAAAAAATTTTATATTTGTGTATGAGTGTATTGTCTAAATGTGCATAAGTTCACCTGTGTTGTGAAGTGCCACAGATGTCAGAAGAGGGCGTTGGATTCCCCTGGAAGTAGAGTTAGGGCTGGTTGTTAGCCACTGTGTGGGCACTGGGAACCAAAAACCTGGGTCCCCTAAAAGAACAGCCAGTGCTCTAAACTGCTGAGCCATCCCTCCAGCCCCTTCATTTTGATTCTTTAAAGTTGATTCATTGTGTACTATTTGGAATTTTTGACTTGAATTTATTTATATTGGTAACAAAAAAATAACACTTCTTACAAGTTGTGCACACATACAGCAAGCTAGGATAATTATCTGAGTAAACTCAGGTAGAAAGCTACTTGGTCAAATATGAAAGTAACTAAGGGAATAGTTCCCTTACTCTATTTTTTTTTATTTATTTTTGTATGTGTATGAATGTACTGTCTGCACGTAGGACTGTGCACCCGTGTCGTGCAATGCCGCGGAGGTCAGAAGAGGGTCTTGGATTCCCCTGGAACTGGAGTTCTCCTGGAATCGGAGTTACGGACGGTTCTCAGCTGCCATGTGGGTGCTGGGGATCGAACCTGGGTCCTCTGCATGAGCAGTCAGTGCTCTTAACTGCTAGGCCATCTCTCCAGCCCCATCCTTACCCTAGTTTTATGGTAGGTGCACATGTTATAAATCCAGAGACATTTTGGGAGTTTTTCTTGTTCTTTTGGAAGAGGAAAGGTGACTTGAAAGATTTTTATTTCTTGTCCCCTCCATATTCAGCTGCACATGAAAAAATTCTCAGTGGCTGAACTCCCATCTCCAAAGTCAAGAATTGCAAAGGAGGCTGGGGAGAGGCCAGTGGTCTTAGAACCCTGGCTGGGTATCTAGCTGAACATGTAAGGTTCCTCTCTGTTTTTAAAAGTAAAATATTTTCAAATTAACTTTTTAGAAAAGGTACAAACAATTTAAAAGCTGGAAAGAGGTTAGATTAAAAGCAAAGCACACAAACCCCTCTAATCTTATTTTCCACTCAGCCTCCCTCCCCCAGTTCTCATCTCTGAAGGTACCTGTAGTTGTCCAGGCTTCCATGTAACCCCCTATTAATAGAAATAGGAAGAAAAATGCATATCAGTACATAAAAACAAGTGGATATGTCATAAAATTGTCAGGTTAGGCCATTTTCCTTATTTTATCCCCATTTCTTTAAGTTCTCTGTATAGGTCAAACCAATTGGTTTAAAGATGTAGCTGCCCGGCGTGGTGGTGCACGGCTTTAATCCCAGGCCAGCTGGGACTAAAGGGAGACCCTGTCTCAAAAATGCCAAAAAAAAAAAAAAAAAAGTAAAAAATAAAGATGTAGTTGCATCAGACAAGAACCTCACTCCTATTAACTGGCACTACATTTGTAGACTTCAGGGTAAATTTCAACTCTAATAGTTTAGAAGTTTAAACAGTAGTGGAAGACTACTTTTTCTATAATACAGCAGTATGATAGTTGTACTAGGAATTTGAAATTACACTTGAATTCTTGTCTTTTACATGAAGGTGAAATACCAACTTTAACAATTTCAGTTGATCAGAGGTGAAAGATCACTTAAAAAGTCTGTTTTATCATCTGCCCCTCAATAACTTGAAATGTGAATTTTTGAATCTTCTTTAAAACAGCAGGCTCCCCTCTGAGCTTAATAGCTATTTGAAGAGACTTGTTAGAAGTTTAGTCACTGCTAATGAGTTCCCTGTTTGGTCTTTGAGATGACAGTGTTTCCTTTTAGAAAGGATTAAAATGTATACCTAAACAAAAAATGCTAACACACTGGGTCATTTCCTTGATCTACCATCCTTTCTCTGAGAAAATAAAGCTTGTGAAGCCTGGTCCCAGCACTTAACAGCCCTGATGGATGCCTTCCTTGATAAAGGTGGCTATTTTGACATTCATATAATGCTGTTCTATGAATCAGGCCAATATTAGCTATTTTTTGACCAACCCCAGGGATCTTTAAAAGCTTTCTTAATGCAGATGACTATACAGCTATATTCAGTATTACAAACAGTCCTGGATGGAGATTGGGACAAACTAGGTGACCTTTGGAGATTTCTTCCAGCAGAGAAAATGCTACAGAAAATGCTAAAACTCAATGACTTTTGCATATTTTATTTTAGGACTATCACAGGGAGAGAGTTTGGTTTTAAGGAAGCAAATGTTTTGTAGGATTCAAGTGATACTGTGTTTACACAGGAAAGATGGATTTCAAATATCAGACACATCTTGTCGCGTGGATCACTTATAGAACATTTCCCTTCCCATTATTCAGAGCCCCATGTCATTTTGTGTTAGATCTCTAAGCAATACAAGAGGTTACCATGCAAACTGCTAAAACAATTCCCTTTCTATTTTACAAGATTTCCAACTAAATATGTTAATTCATCCTTCAGCTATCTGTTACAAGAATGAATAGACAGTGGGTAGTGATGGCTGTGTATAATTAACCATTCAATATTCCTTTGTTTTCACATAATGACTGTCTACTTTTCTGAATTCAGGATAATTGATAGGAAAAGAAAGTATTTAATAACATAAAATTTCCATAACTTGATCATCAGCAATGAAGGTCTTGCTGATGTTAAAAACCCAAAGCAATGTCACCTAGATTGTCAAAAGATGAATTATATTCCATTTATTCTGTCTCAAACCTATAGGTGACAAGAATCAACACCAGAGAGGTTATATTTGATTATCATGTCATCAGAACAAGAGAAGCAGGCTCAGGCAAGTTACAGCAGCTCTGAAGTTCTTAATTATTTCATATAGAGAAATGTTGTATATTTGCTGAATATCGAATTTGAAAACCTCAGGATCTAATCAGGTTCAGTGAGATGTTTAGTCTGACCACAGACCTCTCAACAAGAAAAATACCCATTATTAAAGCTTTATTTGTGGTTTGAAAGTAAAACCATGGTGGACATATTTCACAAATAATGATAAATCTCCATCTAAATAAAAATCAAGATTTCATAGTTTTTACCTCTATCATGTTTCCAAGACACAAAAATGCAATAAACATGCAAAAGAGCTCTATATGCATCTCATCTATAATTGCTTCTTAAGTTATTCAGAAATATAATTTCATTAGAAACTGCTAAGCTCAATTTAATAATAAACCAAGAGAAAAGAGATTCTAAATATCCACATGAAAAGCAATATCTATTAGCTTGTGAAGTTTCAATACTATCTCTGCTACTCCTAATAGTGTTATTGATATGATTGAAAAAGAAGGGCAGAGAGTGGTCATTTGGGCTATAGCTAATAAAGCAGGCCCTGGACATTCTGAAGGATTCTTAGGGGCGTGCTAGACTGTTGAGTATACCTCATCCTCAGGATTTTGTAGAGTCTATACTTATGCAGTTTGGGAGGACCTCTTTAAGAAGACAAATACAAAATCATGAACACAAAATTTCTAAGGCAGTTTCCAGGACCAGGAAAGGCCCAGGTCACTGAAGCTTAGGTTTTGTTGGATTCATGCTAATACTTCTCTGACTCTTGAACTGGTTGCCCATTGCCGACGATGATAGGCATCAATGCTTTTTCCCAGCTTCCAGGAACCAGAGCCACTGTTCACTTCCTTCAAATGTATCAGATAGTGGATAAGGGAAGGCAAAGTCAGGTTGGTGCTCTGTTGCATTCTCAAGCATCTTCATCCCATGTACTCTTTTGGCCTATGGGCTTGCTGACCTCACTGCTGAGTATGTGAAGTCCATCTCAGCTTGCAAGTCCTCTGATGTGTTTCATTTTCAGAAGAGAAATATTTAGAGGGAGACAACAAATCTGCATTGTTAGCTCCTTTTTTGTTTAAGAGTTCACATTTTTCCTTTTAATTTTATATTACTCTAAAATATGAATACATACCCTCCACCCATATACCACAATTACAAAGTCTGAAAATACATGGTAAGTTAATTCTAGAGCCCATTAAGGAATTCACATTATAACAGCACAGTTGTTTTCAGATAAAAAGAAATATAACATTGATATTGCTCAGCTTGCCTTTCAACTAGGCATTTGGTTCTAACATCCACAAATGAGGGAAACCATTTGTCGTTTGTTTTTCTGGGACTGTGTTACTTCACTTAGCATAATGGCTTCTAGTTGTATCCATTTACCTGCAAAGTTCATGATGTCATCTTTCTTTACTGCTGCATAGAACTCCATTGTGTAGATGAGCCACATTTTCTCTTTCCCAGCAGGACAGAATCGCTGAGGCTGAGGTGAAAGACTTGACAAAATTTCCACCATAAGGGTGGAAATCTGGAGTTTATTACCAGTTATGTTTTATAACTAAAAAAAAAGAAAAATAATTTTCCTGGTCTCAGCTTCTTTTATAAAATAAGGGTGACTGATCTCGGTAATCATTAAATATCCTTATGACCTTATCATTCCTTCACAGTCTTGCAGTGTGCGGGTTATTACTGGAAAGACTATTGAATGTTAGTATAGCTTCATAGATTAATATCAACAAGAGGCTGGTTTTAAAGTGATGTCTGAGACTTTAAAAATTAATCTGTCTGGCTTTAGAACCTAAGATCTAAATAGTGTTTCACACTGGTGTTGGTTTGAATAAAAAGCTACAATGATGAGAGCCCTGCTGAAATTTACCACTTCCTCTTGGACAGATAAACAGGAATCTCCTAAGAGATTTTTCAATACTTCATATTGAGATTCTCAAATTCCTTGCCTTAGTTTTATTCCTCAATGTTGGTAATTTTAGAATAAAGGGAAAGCTGATTCTCCCCTGTCCCTTACGATGGCTAGGATCCCAAGTGATGAGCATCTCTCCTCCACCACCAGGTCCTTTTGCTTTCCTCCTAGAATGCCTTGTGCCGTTTTTCCTCCTCCACTGGTTTACATTTAATTACCTATCACTCAGCCATGCAATGGATGCATGATTGGTTTCTTTGTCTCTAATCTTTATTCTAGGCAACTCGTTTGAAATCCTGGCCTTGATTAAGGGCATAGAATAGTTCTTTTTATTTTTAAAATTTAATTAATTAATTTATTTATTTTTTTGGTCTTTTCGAGACAGGGTCTCCCTGTAGCCCCAGCTGTCCTGGAACTCACTCTGTAGACCAGGCTGGCCTTGAACTCTCAAAGATCCACCTGCCTCTGCCTCCCAAGTACTAGGATTAAAGGCGTGAGCCACCACGCCTGGCAGAATAGTTCTTTTTAAATAAATTTGTCACAAAGGGAAGATAGTCTGAGAATTTTTGGAGTCTGATTTTATAGAAATTTGTCATATTTGGTTGGGTCCTTGATTTTGAGAAAGCTATAAGGAAATGTTATAGGCTTTTTAAAAATCGATTCCAAATAAACAAAAACAATTACAATTTATTGTTTAGTGCACCAATGAACTGAACAAACTTGTTCTACATGATGGAAGATGAATGAGAGTATTGAGTTATACTAGCTCTAAGTGAATCACAATGACAAGGCTAGCTCCAGATTGTACGCAATTCAGATCTTCCAGTTCTGCTCCTTCCAATTTTAGTTATGAAACATATTTATCCTTCCTTTCTTTTTTTTTTTTTTTTTTTGGTCTTTTCGAGACAGGTTCTCCCTGTAGCTCCAGCTGTCCTGGAACTCACTCTGTAGACCAGGCTGGCCTTGGTCTACAAAGATCCACCTGCCTCTGCCTCCCAAGTGCTAGGATTAAAGGCATGCACCACCAAATCCAGATATTTATCCTTTCTTAAACAGGGCAAATGGAGTTAGTGTACAGCTTTTTCAGTAATGATTGTTCAGTATGAGGGACATATATGGGTTACTAAAAAAAATCCAAACTGCAAAATTTCTTTCTCCCATCTTTTGTGTGTGTGTGTGTGTGTGTGTGTGTGTGTGTGTGTGTTTGAGTCAGGGTCTCCCTGGAGCTCCAGCTGTCCTGGAACTCAGGATGTAAACCAGGCTGGCCTTGAACTTACAAAGATTCGCCTGCCTCTGTCTCCTGAGTGCTGGGATTAAAGGCATGCGCCACCACATCCAGCTTCTTCCTCCCATTTTAGAAGTCTTTTAAAGTGGGTTTCTCGGTACAGTTATCTGTTAGTTTCATCTGTTCCTCTCCCTTGTTGAATTTAAGTAAGTGTAAGCATCATATTTTTATTTTAAAATGGCATGCATAGAATGTGCCTACTTTTATAAAATAATTTCTGTAGATCAAGTCTTATACCAAGTCCTAGCTGGGTGTTCATCATCACTCTTCAGCTCCAAATGTTTATGCAAAGATGTCAAGAAAGAAATATACCAAATGTTACTGATGGTTACTTCTATGTAGTAGGGTTTTGCCAAGATTTTTTTTTTCCATTGGTGCTTTTTTATATTACTTAAAATTTAATTTTTTAATTTTTTAAAAATTTAAAAATAATGCATCATTAACTGTCAAGATAATAAAGTCATTATTTTCAGATATGAGAAGAAAGAGAAAAACGGAGGTGATAGCCACACTCTTTGGATTTATTTTTGCCAATAGAAAGCCCCAGAGGAATTACATAATGCATCTCATGTGCCAATTCTTGAATAATTAAATAAAAATGTCTGTAATATACAAGAGTATACACATGAATTAAATAAATGATAGATAAGGTCTACCATCCATTTCTTCAACAAGTAATTCAGTATTTGGGTGCCACATATATTCAATTTTCAGCCTACCAGTTCAAAAAAAGTCCTGAATTGCCAGGCGTGGTGGTGCACGCCTTTAATCCTAGCACTTGGGGGGCAGAGGCAGGCGGATCTTTGTGAGTTCAAGGCCAGCCTGGTCTACAGAGTGAGTTCCAGGACAGCTGGGGCTACAGGGAGACCCTGTCTCAAAAAGAACAACAACAACAACAACAACAAAAAAAAAAAAGTCCTGAATTGTGGAGATAAAAGCAGAATTAACTACAAAGGAACAAGAAAAATCTACCTAGTAACCAAGAAACCGAGAAACCAAGAAATATGAAGAATTATAGTTGTGTGATAATTTTTACTTATTTATGAAGCAAAACTAAAGAAATACAACTTTTAATTTTAAAAGCCTGTTTACAAAGATACAGGCAAGCTTTTTTTTTTTTTTTTTTTTAGTATTGTTGAGACAAGGGTCTCCCTTTAGTCCCAGCTGCCTGGAACTCGCTCTGTAGACCGGGCTGGCCTTGAACTCAGAGATCCGCCTATCTCTGCCTCCCAAGTGGTGCTGGGATTAAAGGCATGCGCCACCACGCCCGGCTTTTTTAAAAGAATGCACATTTCTTTTTCTTGTTGCAGTGGTAGGTATTAAACTCACAGTCTTATAAATTTCAGGTAAGGATTCTATAGATGACCTATGTTTTCAAACTTTGGCTTTTTGAGATGTTGAGCTCCCTGCATACTTCAGGACGGCCTCCAACTCCTGACCTTTCTGCCTGTGCTTCCCAAGAACTGGGGTTACAGGCATATACCACTACACATGGGCAAGAATATACATCCTTTCTTTTCTCTTTTCTTTTTTTTTGAGACAAAATTTCACTATGCATGTTTGGAACTTGTTATGTAGACCAGGCTGGCTTTGAACTCAAAGACATCCCCTGCCTCTGTTTCCTGAGGTCTGGATATTAAGTTGGTCCCACCATGTCCAGGTAAAAATACGTTTTTTTTTTTTTTTTTTTTTTTTTTTTGAGACAAGGGCTCCCAGTAGCCCCAGAACTTTCTGTATAGACCAGGTTGGGATTTCATCACACACAGATCTGCCTGCCTCTGCCTCCTGAATACTGGGATTAAAGGTGTGTGCCACAACATCTAGTTTAGAATGCACAATCTCTTTTTAAACATTTTTTAATGTTTTATTTATTTTCATTTACTGTGTATGTGTGTATTGCCTACATGAGTGTAAGTGCAACCATGTCATACGTGCCTGCATGGAAGTCAGAAGAGGGTATTGGATCTCCTGGAACTGGAGTTACAGACAATTGTTAGCTCCCGTGGGATTCCTGGAATTGAACTTTGGTCCCCTCTACAAGAGCTATTTGAGCCTCTTAAAACCTAAATGAGCACTTCCAGCCCCTAGAATGCACCTTTTTTTGGTTTTTTTTTTTTTTTTTGGTCTTTTCGAGACAGAGTCTCCCTGTAGTCCCAGCTGTCCTGGAACTCACTCTGTAGACCAGGCTGGCCTTGAACTCACAGAGATCCGCCTGTCTCTGCCTCCCGAGTGCTTGGATTAAAGGCGTGCACCACCACACCTGGCTATGCACATTCCTTTTTAAAAAAATTATTTTATTTATTTTAAGTGTATGAGTATTATGCCTGCATATGTGTAAGTGCACCATGTTGTGCAGTACCAGAGGAGGACAGAAGAGGGTGTCAGATTCCCCTAGAACTGGAGTTAGAGATGGTTGTTAGCCACCATGTGGGTGCTGGGATTCAAACCTGGGTCTTCTGCAAGAACAGCCAGAGTTCTTAACTCCTGATCCATCTCTCCAGCCCATAATGCGCATTCTTGAGGGGATTTTAATTGTTCTGGAAGTCTACTTCAGATTTTTTTTTTGTCTCTGTCATGCAAAGTTTTGAAAAGCTTGATAATTATCCATGGATTAAGCCTCAAGAAAATTTGTAAGGATTCAATAACTGCAGTGAAAAATGGTTTTATTTTGAAGTTGGCTATTTTCCTAGAAACCTTGGTAGTTCTAGATATGGGTGAGCAGATTTGAAAGAAGTATATATTTTTTCCTAACTGTATTAAGTATCTTGATTTGTCTGTAATTATCTGCATTTTGTGCAGTGTCTAGTACATGACTGTTGTTTTGACTCTCTCAGTATTGATTCTCTCTTCCTCTAACAGCCCCTCACTTTTCCAGTGGGAAAAAGAATAGCAAACTCTTGTGCCCATGGTGGTGATACCAGTACTGAGGCCTGTGTCAGAGTCATATTCAGATGTTAACACCTGCTAAGCCGCGGAGTCTCCATGAAGCCTAGTTTTCTGGTTCTTCTGCAAATATCTAATGTCAATAAAATTTTTCCTGTTGAAACTGGCTTTAGTGGACCAAATATTTGTTACTAAGAACCCCATGTAATGCACTGTCCTCAAGGAACTTATAAACTCAGTAGTAAGGGAGATAGAGTAAGTCCAAAATTGATATTAAGTGCTTTATGGGAGCTTCCCTTGTGAGGGACTATGTCTACACAGCACAAAGTGGAGTGGCAATCTGGCCAGCATCCAGTTGCTTTAACAAACTTGGCAGCTGATTGAATGCATAAGGCTTCCAAGTCTACCAGGAGCTCTCTGGAGAAGGGAATCCCACAACTCCCGTTGCTCATTCACTGCTAGTTCTTTCAAGAACTGTAGTGACTGAAAGGGCAGAATCAGTTTTCCCTCTGTATTTTTAGGTTCCCAAAGCCTGTTTTTTTAGGTCAAAGTGGGAATCTGGAACTAGATGCTGATAAATATCCCAGTATCAATTTCTTCTGGCTTTGTTGCATGGTTTGATTAATCTTACTTATTTACAATTTTTACCTCTTTTATTTTCTTTTGAGACAAGTTCCTATTATGTAGTTCACATTAGCCTGAAACTCCCCATCCTTGGCTTTGTGAACTCTGGAATTACAAGTCTGCTTTTCCACATCCACCTTGGTTTTGCTCATTTTACTTACTTTTTTTCTCTGTTCCATATTACATTTTGTACACCTCTTCATTATGGAAGGGCTGCTATTTGTTGCACTCACAGCTCCAGGGCAAGAGCTGGAACACATTCATCTTTCTAACTCTAAATTCTCTTCCTTCCCCTTTTTTATGGTGTTTAGTAAGTATTATGCTGATCCATATAACTACTGAAGAGATTCTTGTTTGTTTCTTAGAGAATTGTCCATGTGTCCAGCACTGGTCCTGCTAGAGGTGCTTCATTCTGTGCTTGGGATAAGTGATGAGTAAGAAAGCTTCTATGTATGTCTTCTATTTTTGAGGCTTTTTGTCTCACTATTTCCCATAGGGCCTATCCACATCTTCTGATCAGTAGTGGATTAAGTCAGTTCTAAGCACTAACCAGCCTAGCTCTGTCTTAATCTGGTTATACAATTGGTAACTCAGATTTGTTTACTTAATTAGTCTTCAGCATGCATGCTATAGTTCACCATCAAGAGAAGGGAAATAGTGCACATGTAAGAATATGCTCACTCCTAAACATCCGGGGTTCTTTCTGACTGAGAGATCAGGCTGTTTTAGTGCTTTAAGCTTTTTTTTTTTTTTTTTTTTTTTTTTAAGCTTCTTGTACAGGCAAGAGTAAGACATCAAGAGCTTAAACACGATGACATAGAAAGTGACATATAACATGGATTAGAGAGGAAGAGGCTGATGAGAGGTGATGAAGAACTAAAACAATGAGAGAAAACAAAGCAGGAATTTATAAGAAGAAATGGGAAGGTTAGTGACTGAGGAGAAAGGAGACTCAGACTAGGGACACACTTTTACAGCCCTAAGAAACTGAAATATTTTTTCAAAAGTTAACATGTGAAAATATGTATTAAAACAAATATATTTTATCCATTTGATGTGTGTAATGTGGTGACATTTACATTCAAATTGTTACATAGCTATCATCACCAACCATAGCTGACACTCTGCCCACACTCCTCTCCCACGTCCCTACCCCTCAATCCAATCCACCATTCTAGGTTCTTCTCTGTGACTCTGATTATACTAGGTAACTCACTCAAATGGAATCATATGATATTTGTCTTCTTGTGCCTGGCTTATTTCACTTAGCATTATGTTTCCAAAATAGAAATCATTTTTTCTATGCCTCATCTCTATCACAAATTAATAAAAAAATTTTATTGTAGTTTTGTGCATTTCATACATCATTTCTTAGTCCAATTTAGACTCATTTCCCCTTTCCATGCCCCCACCCCACCCGAGTTCATGCATTCTGTTATACATGTCTTGCATCTTTTTTTCAGTCTTTTTAAAGTTTTTTTTTCTATATAGAGGATTATTGTTTTGAGCTGAAGTCCACTGTTTCAGTCAGTTCCTTGTCCAGTTCTTTTGTTGTTGTTCCCTCCAATTTGTATTACTCCAAAATATGCATCTATATTTATGTCACACATATACCATAATAATGACACCTGAAAATAAACTGTATGTTAATTGTAAAGCATATTTAGGAATTCACATTTTTCCCTTTTAATTTTATATTACTCTAAAATATGCATACATGCCCTCCACCCACACACCACAATTACAAAGTCTGAAAATAAGTGTTAGGTTAATACTAGAACCCATTAAGGTATTCACATTATAAGAGCACAGTTGCTGACTGAAACAGTGAACTTCTGCTCAAAACAGTCAACTTCCACATGGAGAATATTGAGAAAGACTGAGAAAGAGATGAAAAGCATGTTTGGCAGAATGCATGAGCTCTGGAGGGGTGGGGGGATAGGGTGGGGGACGTGGGTCTAGATTTGATAATCTTATACAAAATATATATATATTCAAAAAAATTAAAAAGGGCTGGAGAGATGGCCTAGCAGTTAAGAGCACCGACTGCTCTTGCAGAAGACCTGGGTTCGATCCCCAGCATCCACATGGCGGCTGAGAACCGTCTGTAACTCCGATTCCAGGAGAACTCCAGTTCCAGGGGAATCCGACGCCCTCTTTTGACCTCCGCAGCATGGCACGACTTGGGTGCACAGACCTACATGCAGACAATACGTTCATACACATAAATCAATAAATCAATAAAAACAAAATAAAATAAATTAAAAAAATAAATAATAAAAAAGAAAAGAGCACAGTTGCTTTCAGATAAAAAGAGTTATAACCTTAACATTACTCAGTTTGCCTTACAACTAGGGATTTGGTGCTAGCATCCGCAAATGAGGGATACCATTTGTTGTTTGTTTTTCTGGGACTGTGTTACTTCATTTAGCACAATGTCGTCTAGTTTCATCTATTTACCAGCAAAGTTCATGATGCCGTCTTTCTTTACTGCTGCATAGAATTCCATTGTGTAGATGTACCACATTTTCTCTATCCACTTATTGGTTGAGGGGCACTTGGGTTGCTTGCTTCCAGCTCTTCGCTATTGTGAAGAGAGCTACAATAAACATGGATGTGCATGTATCTCTGCGGTAGAATGTGTCTGGTGGTTATATACCCAGGAGTGGTATGACTGGGTCAGGTGGTAGGCTCATTTTCAGTCTTTTAAGGGTTCTCCACACTGCTTTCCATAGTGGTTGTACAAGTTTACATTCCCACCAGCAGTGAATGAGTGTTCCCCTTTCCCCACAACCTCTCCAGCATTTGGTGTCTTTTGTTTTCTTGATCCTAGCCAGTCTTATTGGTGAAAAGATATCTTTGTGTGTGTGTGTTTGTGTGTGTGTGTTTTAAGCATTTTCTTTCATTTTTTATTGTTATGAAACTTTTTCCATAAGTCATACATCATTTCTCAATCAAATCTAGAGTTGCTTCCCTTTCCATGACCCCCACCCCATTCAAGTCCCTGCACTCTGCCATACATGTCCTGCATCTTTTTCTGAGCCTTTCCAGAGTTTTTTTTTCAGTTCTTTTGTTGTTGTTCTCTCCAACTTGTATTGCTACAGTATATATACATATATAGATAGTTATATATATGTATATATGCATACATACATATACATATCATTTGACTTGGAGGACTTTTTTTCTCTAAAAGATATTGTGTTTTCCTTAAGGAAGTGCTCGAAGGTTCCTCCTTGGCAATTCCAAACAACCATCAATCCTGCACTTTTGCTCCACATTAAAGTGGTTTTAATTTGCATTTCCTTAATTATTAGTGATGAACGCTTTTTAAGATGTTTCTCAGCCATCTTTACTTCCTCACTTGTGAAGTTGCTGTTCAGCTCTTTACTCCATCTTTTGAGTGAGTGAGTCATTTGTTTTCATACTTCTTTGTTTGTTTTTTTTTTCAAAATGACACCTCATTATGTATGCACTTAAGGAAAGATTTGCTATTTCTGAGTTTTTCTAATCACAGACCCTGGATAATTGAAGTTAAGCTTCTTTTCCTGTTTCTGTGTTGTGTCTTGGGTATGGTGTGTGTGTGTGTGTGTGTGTGTGTGTGTGTGTGTGTGTGTGTGTACACAGGGGCTCTCGACTCATCTGTTATGTACTTCACAATTCAAGGGTCTGGAATGAGACTTAAAAATAGCTCTGATAGGGAAGCGCAATGACCTGAAAACGAGGTTCATCAACCTCTTCCTCCCTAAAAAAGGACCTTAAGTACAATTTGAGTCAGGAAGAATCTGAGCTCAGAAGCATATCCTACTTTAAATATACAGATAATGTGATTCTTATTTTAAACAAACTGGGTACATCTTTGAAAGTCTTGAAAGATTTCCTTGTAATTACTGTTACTTGGCTGGGTCAGTGACTGCTGTTGCTCCAGTCAGCTTATGCTGTACAAAAGCAAACTGTCATGCCTTACTGTCTCCATCTTCAGAATGATTTAGGCAATATTAACTCACTGGTTGTTGTTTTGAAAAAATAGGTTATCATTACAAATATACCATATGTTTATTTTCATATATTTTGCTTTAAAACCTTTATTAGGCTGTTTATAAAAGATAGTGCAAGATCTTTATAAATACATTAATCAACACACTTACTTGCTTATTTTCCTCTTAATTTTAGTTTTCACAAACACCCAAAGGCTACATCTATTACAGGGTAATGGACTGCAAAATCTTATTTAATTGCAATGAACATATTTATTGGAGTTACAGAAAATAAATCTCTCTCTCTCTCTCTCTCTCTCTCTCTCTCTCTCT